>VZRL01002448.1:277670-402258 GCA_013397895.1 Origma solitaria
ATAAAATAAAATAAATATGAATATATAAATATCTATAAAATGTGATTCTAAAAATGTATTTCTAGTGCTCTCCTTCACTGGCACTGCTCATTTAAAACCCTACAAAGCCTACAATTTATATTAAAGCCTGGCTTAATATTTTGAGAACTGATTACATACCATGATGGGGGATTTATGTATGGGACACATACCCAGAAACTTCAGGGGGAGAACACTGCAAAGTTTGCATTATTGCCAGTATACATATATATATATATATATATATATATATATAATCACAGTGGTAGTATAGAAAAGATTGTATTGCCTATTTTAGTAAAAACAATTTCAGCCAAGGAGCCAGCAATTTATTTCTTCCCTCACAGACACACAAAAAAAATACAAAAAATCCTTCCTTATGTCCTTTTAAAAGACTCCTGAGCGGTGAGTGAGGCTCTCCAAAGGGAGGGTTAATGGTACCACCTAGTGGTGTCCAAGGACCCGTGGGCAGCACAGGGACACGAACTGGGAACAATTCCCACCCCCTCTGCCGAGCCCCTGAACTGCTGGGGACATCACTGGAACCCATTAGAGCTTCCAGAGGTCCATCAAATATGAAAGGGAGAAGCTTTCAATCGGTACAAGTTATTCAGTTCACTTGTTCACTTGCTGAACATTAATTTTCATTGCAAACCAGAATCCAGACGGTGTCATTTCCTCCTTAAACCAGAAGGGCTCTTCCCAGGAGTCCCTTCCAGTTTATTCTTTTGCTAAAACGATAGAATTTCTACAATCAATTGTCAGAAAATTCTGTGTACAAGATGTTAATCATGGCTCCTTCTGTTGTTTGTTTTTTTTTAAAACATCTATTTCTTGTCTACAGCCAAGGAGAGCAAGCTCTTCCTGGGTCAAACTCCTCGAGCAGCTGAGTGAAAAAGGATTTTCTGCTGGGGCTTTGATGCTCTCTCAAGAACGATGCTTTCATCCTGTGCCCAGGCTCAGATCAGCACAGCCATCGAGCACCACTGCCCCGTGTCACTGCCTTCCACCTCCTCGCTGCCACTCAGGAAATGAGGGATTTGAACTCATCCTCTGCACGCCTGCGACCACAACAGACCCTCAGAAACAACTCAGCATCCTCCTTCCAGTAAAATAACATCTGGATTATTTAATAAGGTTTGGGGATTTTTATAAAGCTGGTGAAGAGTGTGAATACCTCACTAGTGAAGACATTTCCGAAATTATCTTTTGGAATTACACAATATCCCAAAAATGCAAAATGTTCAAAATGCTTGCAACAAGAATTTCTTGCAGATTATTATTTATAACAGAGCATTTGTAAATATAGCTATTTTGGAATATACAGGGCAAAGAGAGAGTTCAACCAAAACACAGAAATGTGAGTTCCAGCCACATCTACAAAGCCTTTCCCTCTGCAGGAAGGAAGGGAAGGAAGCCTTTGGTGCTCCCCATTCCCATCTGCCAGTTGTGAATTCTGCTTCATGAGATAAATACCTAGTCAAGAGTGAAGAGCTGAGCTGCTCTGCAGCACATCCCCAGGCCTGACGGGCTGACTACCTGTCACATAATGTTGGCAGTAGGATTACGTCTGAAAAGGTTGACAGACCACAGATTTATCTCTCGAAATCAAACACTGTATGTTTAGTTAAACTCAGTGAACTTTAACTAATTAGCCCATCATTACAGTAAATTCATAGCGAATAATTTTCAAAAGGCTAAATCCAGAGCCTATAGTATTTACACTTTACTTGAAATACTGATAGTAACAGCAAGCTGTGGTGAGAGATTTCTTCTTAAAAAAAACAGCTGAAAAAACAGCAAATGCAACCTTGTAATGCTAATTGTTCAAGGTGAAGCCCTTTCTAAAACGGACATTACAAAATAACTAAAACTATACATATATCTAAATGGAGATGAGCTCAGTTGGTCAAACCTGGGGCTAAAACCACCAAGGGCGTGGGGTCAATCCCTGTGGGGGACATTCACTTAACACCTGGACTTGAGGATCCTTGTGGGACCCTTCCAACTCAGAATATTCTGTGATATATCTATGTCCAGAAAAAAGGAGTTGAAAGTGGAAATCAAAAGGCTACACAGTCCCATAAACATCATATTTTCCGGTACTTCTGCATTTTATATCATATTTAAAATAAAGGAAAAAAATATTGAGGAACAGGAGTTACTCTTGAAGACAAGTCCATTATAAAGATATTTGTATCTGTAAGAAAGACCTGGCAAAAAAATTGATCTAAAATCACAATCACAGAAAGACTTTTAGAAAACAAAGAAGATAGTTTTGAAGTAACAAAAACATGTTTATCTACAAGTCTGCAGCAGTGTGGAAGTGCTCTTGTTGGAATTGGTAATACATAACAAGTGCAAGGATTGTTCAGGGAGCAGCAGAAATCTCTGTGCTTGGAGGGTTGGGTTCTAACCAAGCCTGTGGCTCCTCACCCTGCTCTCCTTGGCCTGCACTGAGCTGTGAAACAGTTCTCAGAAAAATCCAGGAAATCAAACATAGTAGACATGGAGAGCTCCTATTTTCAGTTACAAGCTGTGCCACATTCAAATTCTCTAGTCCTAAAATAACAAAATAAAATAACAAAAGTTATTTTATGCTAGAAAACACAAACTGTTCAAACAATATTTTTCAAATGTATTCTACCCTCTATCCTTAATAGACTCCTTTATAAGTTAATTTTGAACAAGTCCTCAGCAATCGAAAGTTGCAGCTGTGTTTAAAGATGACAACATACAATTAAAATCCACAGATGCTTTTACAGGGATACACTTCTATCCATGTAATTCTCAGAGTAACTCTGCCTTATTATCAGTATTTTGCAGAAACTTTTCTCCCAGATTGATATTTCAGTGACCCTTTAAGGATCCCCTTGCATCATTTCTGAGATGCTTTGATCTTGTGGCAGCTTTAGGAAAATTTCTCCATAAAATTCTTCCCACCATCCATGAGGATCTTTGAAACAAAAGACATGAATATGCAAGCACCAATATGGTCTCCTGCTCTTCCATAAACATGAAGTGCAAAGAAACTGCAGGGCAGGGGAGATGTGCTTTGGGAAAATCACCAGAGACAACAAGATGTGAACTATTTTTGTCCTGTTTAACTCTCCTCTCGAGTTTGCTACCAACTCTATTCACCACTCCCTGGGCCAGAGGACACTTTCAGTAGCTGAAGGTCCTGAACACAGATTATGGCTGGGCTTGTTGTTGTTTTTTGTTTGAGTTGTGGGGGTTTTTTTTTAGTAATTTTTAAAAAATTTTACCTCCAGCTATAGAGACATTAAACAGTTCAAACCTTTGCTTCCCTGGAAATGTCAACAGATTTTTTTTTAAGTCAGGGATTCCAGCCACACACAAGAATTGAAAATTGTCTGAAAGATGTTTCTACTGACATCTGGAGGGCAAAATGTACTCCAAAATCAGCACCAGACTACAAGCAAGAGCAGAACTGCCTTGAGGTCAGTGAGTGTGGTGCTCTAGGGGGTTTCAAAAACAACAAGAAATACTGCTTAGTAACAAACACTATGTTTGATTACTCATCTCCCCTGGCCTATAATAATCTGTTTAAAGTCTTACTTTTATTTCTGACAGCTTATTGTACTCACCCTGAAAGGAAAGAACAGGGCAGGTGTGTGGGCAAAGCCAGCCCGAAACCATCCCAGGGAAGAACAGAGCTGGCGATGTGCAGGAGAATAAAACCCACCGAGAATGGCAAGCCCTGAGCTGCAGCTGGAAAGCCATCAGTGACAATTCCAGACCAATCCTGACCCCATGGGCAGTGTCAGGGCCAAGGAGCCGTGCAGAGCACTGCAGAAAACCCTCTGGGCATTAAATGTTGCTGTGAAGTGCCAGTACAGACCACACAGAGCACTGCAGAAAACCCTCTGGGCATTAAATATTGCTGTGAAACGCCAGTACAGACCGTACAGAGCACTGCAGAAAGCCCTCTGGGCATTAAATATTGCTGTGAAATGCCAGTACAGACCGTACAGAGCACTGCAGAAAGCCCTCTGGGCATTAAATATTGCTGTGAAACGCCAGTACAGACCGTACAGAGCACTGCAGAAAGCCCTCTGGGCATTAAATATTGCTGTGAAATGCCAGTACAGACCGTACAGAGCACTGCAGATAGCCCTCTGGGCACTAAATGTCACTGTGAAATGCCAGTACAGACCGTACAGAGCACTGCAGATAGCCCTCTGGGCATTAAATATTGCTGTGATTTCAGCAAAACCCACAGTACTGCTGCTGCTCCGAAGACAAACAGAAACCCCAAGGGACCGTGGTGTAGGGGAGCCTTTCGGGATGTTTTCCCCACCATTCTGAGCCCTCTCCCAGCACCTGACACGGCAGGAGGGAAAGGTTCCCGTGGGTATTTCAGGGAATATTCTGGGCCAAGGGCAGCCCTGCCTGGGCTGGGCACAGCGACTCGCTCAGCACCCAAGGCTTGGATGCTCCTCTCTCCCAGGATGGAATTTTATCCTCCAGTTTAGTCCCGGGGCTGGAATTGCAGAGGTTTTGCAGCCCTTGGACAGCACCCCATCAATGAGGAGAATTCCTCGGCAGGCTTTGTGTTCCATTGCTTTGGCTTTGAAAGTTTCATCTTTTCAACCACTTTTCTACCAATAAGGGCTTTAGCATAAATGCAATTCCAGCAAATCGCCAAACCAGCGTTTTAAAGGTTCATACATCTCCCGAAATTCTCCCCCCTCAGTGCTACAGAACTTCCTGATTCTTTAACAACACATTTTAAAAGATTTTCCTAAGAAGTTTGAGGACAACTCTGAAATAGATTCATATTTGTTCACTTAGATGATAAGCTGCTACTCCTTTAAAACAAAATCATGAATGCCTTCAGTGAAGAGATATCTTTTTTTGAAATGTTTATTCCTTAGTAATATTGTCTCCATTATTTCAACAGAAAGTAAATATTCAAAAAACTCCATAAACATAATTCCAGCTTCCTTCTGAGTGGTTATCCATTAGGAGAAAAAAATGAAACTTCTAGTAAATCTCCCTTTAAGGTTTTCACTCTAGTAAAGTAGATTCAAAAATAAGCTTTTGTCAAATCCATCTTGTAATGAACAGATTTCACATGTAAAGAAATTGCCAGTCATCTTTGGAATGTCTGACAGGAGTGATAAAGTATTTTTTCAGGAGTGAATCATCAGATTTAGGTGATTTTTCTTGTTTTGGTTTGATTTTTTTTTCCTAGGTTCTTTGGGTGGTTTGTTTTGTTGTGGTGTTTTTGTAAGGAAATCATTAATTAATCTCCAAATTGTTGATTAAACATCTTGCTGGGTTCTAATCAGCCCCCAGTAATGATGGAGTCCCCTGCAAGTGGGGAACTGAAAACCTTGGGCACTGCCCTGGGAGCCATTGAGCTCCCTGAGTGCCAAAGCCTCCAAAAAATCCTCCCTGGAAACACCTGAGGAACATGAACTCCTGAGGGAATGCTGGCAATAATGGCTTTTTTTCTATTCTGTTATTGTAGAAATGTGTTCCCTTTAAAATAAAAAAATAAAAAAAAAAATCTTCACTATCACTGAACATTTTCCCTATTTCAGTGTGGTATGTGTATTTTAATTTGTAATTTAAATTTGGAAGGAAAAATGCAGGAAGGCTGACATTCCACTCCAGTAATATATTCATGGAATTACAGGCACATAGACAGTGTTGTAAAATTTTATATACTCGCCTTATAATTATTTAAATAGAGTCTTCCTCAACAACAGAAGAAATACCCAATGTAACAAGAAATGGAAGGAAAAAAATACAGAAATTACAGAGAAAATGAGAAGTGAATATAATACAGATCTAAGGGAGAACTCTGGTATCTTTGTTATTTTTAGACATCCATCTGGAAGACACTGTACAGTATGTACATCCTTTTTAAATAACAATATTATGACATTATATACTTCCATGAGAGGGTAAAGGAGATGAGCTAATGCACACACTAATAGATATATTAGTGATAATGTTCTTACAAAATCTTCTATCAAAGCCTATTCTATCACTTTTCCCCCAAGAGAGAAATCAGGTGTGTAACATGGAGAGATATTCCACTGAGACCAGCACAACAAATCATGGTAAAAGTGAACTTCTGCAGAGTAGTGAAGATGGCTAAATAAAACCAATCCTTTCAGGCTGGTGTCTATTTTTTACAGAATATAGGCAAGCCTGGGATTTGAAACTTGTTACTCCAAATACAGGTCTGTTAGAATTATTATCAATGTACACCATCAATATCTCACATCTGGCTTTAATCACCATTAAAAATAACTTCACCCTAATTGCGGCACCCTTTAAAATATAACAGTGTTCCAACTGAAACAACCCAGCAATACAAATGTCCTACAATTAGCCAGCACGGAGAGTTTTCAGGATGTGAGAGCAATTTTGGAGCTACACACACTACAAATGTAACAGCTCAGCTACATTATGGTGAGGCAATAATGTGCAATAATTAGATGAACCACCTGTGCTGCAGTTTCAGAAATGCAATGGAGATAGCGACAGGAAATTGTGTTTGAAATGATGATTGACCAGGCCTCAACACAGCTCCCAAAATTTCTGCCTGCCTGCAGCAGTGAATGCAACCTGGCAAAGTGCAGTGTCATGCAGCCAGGCCTGCAGTCTTTTAAGCCAAATATATTGTGAATAAATGGCCAGAGATGCTTTGTAGAAAGATGCAAAAAAATGTCATAGTATAAAACCAGCCAACAACCTGCCAATACACAAAACACCTCCCTAAAATTATCTGCTCCAAAATTCCTAGAAGCAAAAAGGCAATCAAATTCAAGATGAGCTAATATTACAAAATCTATACCCCCAAACTGGTAACATTTTCCACCTGTAATAAGCTATAAAGACCAAGCTCTGTTTTTGGGTAGCACACATAAAAACCACAAATTCCAGCACAGAATGCATTGTCCAGTCCACCTGGGGTGTCCTCCTCACCTTTCCCTCTGCAAAGATTTCTCCAAAGCTGGCCTCGACCTGTGCCTCTCACTGGACACCTCTCTTAGAGCTTTAATTGATGCTGACACAGATTATTTAAAAAAAGCATCAGAAAATGACATTCCTTGAGGCACCCAAGTGAGATTCAGGCTGCTCAGGGAATGACACACTGCCTAACTGTGTGCCTACTGCTCAGATGGCATCAGCACTTTGGAACTGAGCATTACTGTTTTGGGCGTGTTGAACAGAGAACCTTATTTTCTCTTGCTAACGCAACAAGAAAATGAGAATTTTCATGGTTTGCTCTGTTACATCATAACACAAAGGGTAAATATTGTCCTTGAAGGAAAAAACGAATGAAGTTCTCCCAGCTCAGGTGACAGGCACTGTTAGGAACCCTGGGCCAGTGTCTGTGTGCTGAGCGTGGCACTGACAGCTCCACACCGTGTGCCCAGGAGAGCATGGAACTGAAAGCCTCCCTATCTACAAAATAACCATTTGGACCTAATGTCACTTAAATTAATCCTCCACCAAGTCACACACTGCAACAGTGATTTTCATCTCTTTCCTTTCCATTCATTATGTATATATATTAAAATATTAAAGCCAATGTGCTTTACCTCAGTAAACAGTACTGTGGGAGAAATTTTTTCAAATAGAAGTGTTTCACAATAATTGCATGATAACAGTGTCAGCACTGACAAAGAAAATTCAAATGGCCAAATGCAAATTAAGTTAGCCTTGCATATCGTTCATTACTACTCATGTAGTTGGTAAATGAATGCATGAATATCCTTTCTCTGCATGTAAAAGAAGATTCTCTAACTCCAGCTACTGCATAAAGATGTAGCCAAAACTCAGCTATCAATCTCTGCAAATGTAGGCCTTCCCATCTAGCAGGACGCACCTCATTAAAATAGAACAGTTTTCAGATTCAGCGTGAATTAAAAAATAAATAAATTCAGAACAGTGGGTGACTTCCAACTCATACAAAATCCTCCTACGTGACCTTGGCAGCTCCTCCCCGATCACTCTTTCTGAGAGGCTCTTCACGATGAAGAATTCCCCAGTTCTCATAAAGGCTTTTTTTTATTTCTAAAAATCTATTTCACAACGCAGGACATTCAAAAAGGCTTTTGGAATTCTGAGGGCTTTTAGGAGGTCCAGAGGTAACTGTGCCAAGTGAGCTCTAAGAGCAAGAAGCTCCATAATAAACACTCTGCATGACTCCAGACCTGTTCTGGGGGCCTGTGATGACACAGACAACTTGAAAGAAATAAATATAAATAAATACAAATATGTATAGAAATTTAAAATGAAATGAATTTAACATGAAAAACTGAAAACTCAATTTCAAGGTCTGGAGCACGTGGCACAGCCCTGCACCTGTCTGGCCCAAGCTCAGATGTTCTGTGGTACAACCTGCAGAAAAATCTTCAGTGCTTCCATGTAACTCCCATCATCATGCATGGACAATAGATTTTTACTTCAAAAGGCACAAATATTTAGAATTTTCTATTTTTGGATCTTAGGACCATTTGATGAGTAAAGTAATGCCAGCGCTGATTTTTAGAAACGCTGAAACTTGAAAAATATTCTGATACTTTAGACAGAAAATTCCATACTCCACTGCAACACATTCTGAAGCCCACCAATAAAAGCAAAGGCTACAGAACTCTCCTCAGCCTGTGCAAGTTATTAAATGTTATAGGTGAACAACAAACTCAGAGGTCATTAGTCACAATTACATAGCACCAATAACTTTCTGAAGAACACTTTTCAGAATGTGCAGGTGGCTTTGCCATTTGATGGCACATTTTCATTTATTCTGAGATAATTCTTGTCTTGGAAAAAAGGAATTCATTAAATGCTAAATAACAGCCTAGAATTAGACCAAGCAGCAGCAAGAGATATCCCAGAGCTCCCAGTCCCCCTTGCCTGTGTCTGTCTGGTTCACCAAACATTTGTGAACACTTCACATTAACCTGAGAACAATCTCGTGCATACCAAGATCAGAAAATCAATTCTAATGACACCTAATCAATCCTCAGCACTTGCTTCAGAGCAGAGTAACACACCAACAGAGGTGAAGGCAATTATGCAGAGCTAGGGAATTCTTGAATTTCTATCTTGAGGAGTTTCTGGAGCCTCTTCATTCCTTGCAAGCCCAAAGGTGCTGTCCACCTAAAAACCTGCAGAATCCAGTCTGAAATTTGCCTCAGTCCCTTTTTCACCACTCCTCCTCCATCCTGCTGGTAAGGAGAATTCCTCTGAAATCTCCCAGAAGGGTTTGGGTTGCAAGGGACCTGAAAAATCCCTTATTTCCAACCCTGTCACAGGGAGAGACACCTCCCACTGCCAACTAAAACCTCCACAGACCAAAGCTCTTTCTTTCATGCCAGGCCACCAGAAAAATATATATCTAACACTACTCCTTTAATTACAAAAGCCATAAGACAAAATGCACACACAGTAAAAATAGATTATACCACAAATACCTATTTTTAAACAGCTTTGGGACTGTTTATGGAGCTCTCAGTACTCAGGTAATTTGCTGAGATTCGATTTGAATGGTGCCCATATTTATATTTAGAAATAAAAGTGAACTTAAATCTACAATAATGCCATGGTAGCAAAATGAGTAAACTTCTTATTGGTGATCTTGTTTAGCTCTTGCCATTATAGCTGTGATAATTCTGAAGTATTTGGATCATGTGTGAGTCTCATTAGTCCACAATACCTGACTGTAAGCAAAACACCTCCATTATACAACTGAAAACATGTTTTTAAATACTCAGCTCCTTAAAGTAAAAATGTTTTAAAAGATGAAGAAATAAGTTTAAAATACAAACTGATTTTGAAACTTGAGACTAATATTTTTATAGTCCATTAGGGATATTTCCAACTTCAGAACAGAGATTTAATGTTAAAGACCAAGGCCCTGTGCCTCTGATTTTAGTTGAGCACAAATGAAGTGCACCTCCCACAGCCCTGCGTTTGAACACTGAAAATATTCTCAGCAACTCACAGATGTGAGCAGCTCAAAACTCAGCTGATTCCCACAACTGCCACATACAAAATGACTGACAACACTCGCAGGAAAGCAAATCTGCTTTGACTGAAGGTTTTTTTTTGAATGTGGTTCAGGTAAACGAGGATTGTGCACTCAGAAACCCAACTAACCCTCAAGATTTTATTGAGTATAATCAGTGCAAAGGTAAAATTCTTTTAGCAGGGTAGACAAGAGGGGTGAGTCTTTCAGCACAGCTCTGTCTCCAAGCAGAAGACACAATATTCCTCAAACTATAACCTTTTAACAGCATTCTGATGAACTGCATTTCTAGCAGTGAAAGTCCACAGAAATCATGGCACAGAGCATCAGGGAGGTTGCCAGAGTTTGCACATATGAGAGAGGGCATTGGTTATTCACATATCTTACAGAAATTAAATTCCATGGCAAAAAAACTTAGAAGCTCATTAGAAAGAACCCTAACAGAATAGTTAGCTCTGTGCAGAAATTTGCTCAAACTAATTGAGAGAAAAATTATTCCTGAATTGGTCTTCTTTTAATAATTTCACAGCCCAAGGCCAGGGAAAAGGGCAGGGATAATTGTGCACCAGCAGGGCTGGGTGCAGGTTTTAAATGGTGCCCTGTGATAAATGCCACCCAACACTGCTCTTTATTGTACCAATATTGGCAAACTTGCAAAATGCAAGTGCACTTCTGGAAGAGGAACCAGCATTTCTAGAAACTGATTTCTAATTATTATTTTATAGCCTCTGTAAGCAAAGCACTCTGCTGAAAGGACAATCTCCCTAAAATCCAGGGGCTAGAAACAATAAAGATGGAGTAATAAGCTTAGGAGAGAGAAACCACAGAATCTTTGTGCACATTGAGAAGTTTACATAAGAAAGAATGTGTTAGAGTAGAATGAAATGTAAAACCAGGGGAGGGGGGTAGGAATTTATTGTTATTACCTCCATGACCTGGTAACAAAACCCTTTTTACTGGAAAAGTCTAGGGCTGTAATGCAACCCATTAAAGTGTAGCTTTTCATTTACAGGCTTAGCAAGCAAACATAATGCAGTTAAACATATTTGAAATGAGTTTTATTTTTCTGGACCTGTCTGTACATTTCACCATTTTATTTTTCCCCGGCAGGAGAACTGCAGAGCACCACTCCCTTCCCATTTCCACCTCTCACCCAGTGTGAACCTGACTGCTGAAATATTTTAAACGCATGACCAAGAAAGCACAAACATATTCTCCAAGGTACAGCAGCAACCTCTGCAAAAAAGGCAAACTGAGGAGGGGTCTGGTGGAACAACACTCTTTTGGCATTTTTGTAAGCCTACAGTAAATGGAGCTCTGTTATCCAAATTAATTAATCCCTCCTTGGTCCAGCAGGGAACACACAGGAAGTTTTTTGGCTTGGTTTTTTTTTGTAAAGTTGTGGGGTTTGAGCCAAACTGATCAAAAATGCCACCACTAGTGATACTACTGTTTGTTCCTTTTGAGTGACATTTACTTCACGAAACCACCATGAGAAAACACACTGGAAGCTAAATTTCCATGATCTTCTGGTTGCAACCCTTGTGAGGGTGTGAAACCTCTATAGTTTTAATTTGCACCATGAGAAGATGCAAACAGAAGAAGCAAGTTGGGACAAAGACAGATCTAGAGCACACACATGAAAAATGTACAAAAGTGAGCCTACTGCATTGCTGAGTGGCTTTGGGGGATTTTCTTTGTGGGTTTTTTAGGGGTTTGGAGAGGGTTTTTTCTCTTTCTGTAGGGGCCACCTGTTACCAAGTAATTAGCAAAACTACAAAAAGTAAGCAAGCAGAAGCCATTCTTTCTCCTTGCTGAACTGCCAGCCACAACTGACTCAGAAAGATGAGAAAAAATGAGATCTGTGTCCAAACAGGCAAGAAAAAATAGATTTTCTTCTCAGATCATGATGTCTAACCAAGACAAGCTCAAGTCCAAAACTTTGCTGGACAAGTCTAACTTTGGAAAGAGCAGCACCTTTCACTTTTTTTTTTTTTCTTTTCTTTTTTCATGTGTGTCCCAAATCCAGGCTGATTCCAGAGGCAGCTCAGCCATAATAATGTACAGAAAACTCCTCCATCGTGCACTGCCCATAGACAGCATCATTCCATTTCCTATATGCCTACCACCAATCACACCCACATGACCCAGCAAGCCCAGAAATCCCCCAGTCCCTTCCTTCCATGGCTTTTATTTCCCTTCCTTCCCCCTGGAACCACAGGAAACATGGAATTAATTATTACAATCTCACTGGAAGAAACTCTGCAGGACAGAGTCTCCTGAGGGCACTGATGAGGAAACTGTCATTGTCCCTTTTGTTTTTGAGGGAGAGATGTGGAAGTTTGTAAATATGGTCCCAGGTCTTTAATGCTACAGTTCACTGCTTAGAAAGGTCACAGTCCCATTTTTAAGTACCTTTTGGTGTGTAGACAAGTTACTCACTGATCATGTTTGCTTCTCTACCACAGGAGAAAATTTACACCGAAGTTTGTATCAGATACTTCACTGGGAATAACATTTATTGTCTCCTATTCTCAATTTTTAGCTAGCCCTGAAATCTTTCAGAATGGTTTTCTGCCATTCTCCTCACATTTCAAAGGCAGACCCCACCAGAGTATCAACTGACACAAGGAAACTTCAAACACAGAACTCAAAGTAACTACATAATGCAGAAGATCAGTGAAAGGGATTTTTAATTAACTCTGTCCCCTGTTTTTGCTGAGGAGTCCCTGGTTCTGACTGAGGTTCAATCATCTTCTTGGTTTTCTCAGCTGCAGCAGATTTTGTGCAATCTCCTGTGGTCCCTGGGAAGCTTTGCTTTGTCACCACTTGGTGACAAATGTCTCCTCAAGTCACCATACAGATAAACCATCTCTCAAAATGGTACTTCTCAAGATATGGAAAAGACCAAATTTTGATCGAGGAGTCCTTTCACGTCTGATCTGAGAGCAGAAACAAGCTCTGAATTAAGAATGATATTGGAACTGTAGCAGAATTCACTTCTTAGTATAAACAAATTAAGTCACTTATTTTTATTTTTTTCATAAGGTCATGCATATGGCAAATTAAATATAATTCTACACTATCTTTGCTATATGAAGAGGGTACTAGAATTTGCCTTTTCTGTTCCTCCAAAAATCCTCAGCCAACATGAACCTCAGCCCAGCTCAGTGAGGATTAGGTGGATAAACATGGCTTATGTATGACTCTATTTTGCCAAACACATCCAAACCAAGCTTTTGATTTTATGCCAAATAACTACAACTGCAGACTTTGAAGACTGTATTCTTTACTCTAAGACACGTTTCAAATGAAACATTGCAAACGACAGTTACCATGAGCTTTGACGAGAATAAATGCAGAGTAAATGCATTTCACAAAGTCAGTGCCACTGGCACATCGTAAGCAGAGAAGTGAACAAAGGAAACACTGCCATTGATTAACTTCTCAAAGTTTCTCAAAATCAACGTTACAGGAAGAAGCAACTGCTCAGTAAACCAGACTAAGTTCAGTCCAATACAATTGTCTTCCTCAGGAAAATGAAGTTATTTTAGTGCATTTTTACTTTTAAGACTCCAAATATTTTAAGTTCCTACCAAAGCAGAACACATTCAAGAGCAGAGCTTGGAAATGATGATCAGCTGAACACTCAAATTCTTATTTGTCAATAAGTTAATATTCTTCATGGGATTGCCTACAATAAATTAATTATACTGACAGTTTTAACAACTGAGGCAAACACACAGTGCAGGGATGTCTAAATGCCATTTCAAACACAGGAGGAGCCCTTGGTGTACCTCAGAGCACACAGTTACCTGGAGACAGAGGGTAAAAATCCAGAGACCACGCTGGCTTTTCTCAGCAGCTCCAGCCCAATGGTTTCCAGGGAAAGCTGCTGGTAAATCTTCACCAAACAGCTTCAGGCCACGTGGTTCAGAGCTCCGAGCTGACAAAATTCTCTTACCTTGCGCTCGCGGCGTTCGTTTCCTGCGGTCTCTGAACGCTGCTCCCGACTGCAGGGCCTCCAGCAGACTGTCCATCACTCCTGTCTCGTCACCCTCTGAGAGCAGCGGGAAAAGAACATTCAGTCAGTGCAACGGAAAGCAGACTTTGGAAAGAAGAAAAAGCAAAAGTGTTGTCAAGTTTCCACGAGGCTTCCAAGCCAGAGACAGCCCCGTGTGAAGGTAATGGCTGCTGTCAGAGCTGCAGGTATCACTGTCTGCTTGGGTGTGATGCTCCATTAAGCAAAACTGATGCCAATCCCACTGTTCTTTCAACTTGGAGATGTTATCTTGTGCATTATTGATGGCATCTTCAGCATGCAGATAGACAGCTGCTGCTGAATGACTGCTGCGCCACTGCGAATGTATTTGAAGGCTTTTCTGAAGTGGAAACAGGTCAATGTAATCAATGCACACGGAAAGGCTGATGACACTGGATGGTTCAATATTACAGTGAGGAGAAAAGATTTTATATGCTGCCTCCCAACTTGATGATTCACTAAATCCTTGGAAAAAATTATCTATACAATCATTACCATGGATGGTCTTCAAGTAACATAAGGAAAGAATGAAGAGGGGATAATCATGCAGTGGAAGTAAATGGTGTAACAGTGCTTAACAGCTGAATTTTACTCCTGCTAAATTTTTTATTTTGCTTTTTTCATATCCAAGCTAACTTGCAGCCTTTAAATTGCTGGACTTTATGGTGCATTAGGGAAATCTGGGTAGAAAAATGACTTCTTTTTATATATTTGAGTCTTTACATTCCTTTGCATTTCAATTTGTTAATAACAGTTGATAGCAGCATTCAGCAGCATGAGAAATAGAGGTCAAAGATCTCCAGGGTTACCAAACTATTGATGAATGCCTCTTTCTGTTCCCATACCTGTGTTATAACCCAAAACTAAAATATAGGTTAGGCTCAGCAGGTAGGTGGACATTTTATTCACATCTCTCAGACTTCAAACTAATATAAATTTCCCCATCTGGAAATGGGAAGATCATTACTTTATGCAAAAAAAATACATTATGGTAAAACACTTGTGACTCACACAAAGTGTAGGAGGTTAAATGCACATTCAAGCTCTCAAATGTTCAAGTTTAAAAGCAGCTTATTAATGAATGTGCTGTTCTGTCCTGGCTCTCTATTACATTCCGATTTATTGCGTCGATGCAGACCTGATGTAGGAGCACACCTCAAACAGTACCTGGTGCACATTTCCACAAGAGGATCATTAGAATAACTACTTGGGGACTTTAAATTATACATCTACCCATCTGAAACCATTATGTATACACCATACAACATCCATTAAATCCTCTCATGGAGTGTGAGATGAAAGGGAACAGAGCAAGTGCAGGAACCAGCAGAAGACTCTGCAATACCACTTTTAATTACATTCCATCTAAAAGCCTTAAACAACTAAGCTCCTGCAAAATAAATAAGCAAATGAGCTTCTCTCACTTCCACTCACATTCAAGGCCAGAATTTTCTCTAAACTGCACTACATAATTGTTTTTTCTTTGTGCTTCTCATCCTACCCGTGCTTATTCATTGATTTGTTGGCTCTGTATTAAATTTATCTTCAAAATCAAAGATCTGTGAATACACTTTGTCCAAACTAATACACATCAAGTTGGTCTGAAGCATTGAACGGAAGTGACTGCACACCCAGAACTAGTTAATAACTCAGAATATTTAATGTGCACAAAAACTACAATATTGTTCGATCTTCATTAAAAGTAAGAGTTGGCAGAGTTTATTAAAAAAGACAAAAATCCTTCAATACTTCATGAATGTTTATGCAGCCTTCCACTCCTTTTTTGCTGAGTGTGCTTCTCTACCTGCTAATTACTGCAACTGCCAAAAACCACCCTATTTTTGGGATGCCAGAATATACAATATAAAGATATGTATTAAAGAAGCTGTAGGACACAGTGATGAGATTTTTAACTCCTCAAAGTAAAATTCATTCAAGGTCTGATCTCAGCACTGCATCTTAATCAAAGTCTTCAGGCAGTTAAGTGCGAACTGGACAAAGAACTGCATTTTCAGGGAGGCTTCGTTAAAATTCATCAGAAATTTCAGTCTTTCCCTACAGTTCTTCACACAGCACCAGCTATCGCCACCATTTGTCTTTTTTATACCACACACAGCAACTTGTAGACACAAATAAGAAACAAAGACAAAAATTGCCAGAAGTTTCAAAATGGAAAAACTCATTTCCAACCTTTCTGTCAGCAGAAATAAAATACGTAATCATTATTTCTCCCTTAGATAGCTTTCATTGTACACAAGGACAGGAGTTTCATCTGGAACAAGTAATTTTCTTCCTTATTGTTTCTTCTCCAAGTTGGCCCCAAGCATTTAAGAGAGAGCAAATGTGTGGAGACATGCAAAAAAAAAAAATAGACAATTTGCTTTGATTGGCCTTAGCAAAGAGCCAAATTCACTCCAGGTATTAAAGAGGACTGCAAAGGCAAACGGATTCGCAATCATCAATTCATGTGTGAACTAGAAGGTCCATTTGTTTTAATTTGGATTTCACACTAATATTCTATTGCAGCTTTGGTTTAGCAGACACAGACTGTGGGGCTGTGTTTTTATGAGGACAAAAAAATTTGTCCTCTTGCAGGTCCCATGATTTTGGACCAGTGCTAATCAACAGCTTTGGGCAACTTTCAATGATAACAATAAAGAAAAAAATAACTTTCTTCTTCCACAGAACAGTAGTATTGCTTCTTGCACTGCTGAAGAGATCCAACATGCATAAGATTTGGAATAATAAAATCAACTGAAATAACAGAACGAGCGTGGGTAACTTCATTGGAATAACAGAATGAACATGGGTGACTTCACTGGAATAACAGAATGAGCATGGGTAACTTCATGGGCAAGGCAGGAGCTCTTCCCCAGGGAATGAGCAAGAGCTGCAACACAAAGAGGTGGCCAAAGAAACAACAAAGAAGTGTGTGATAAAAAATCAGGATATTCTGTCTCCAGCAGCTGTGCTACACAGGCTTGATTACAGCATTCACAGAGGAGAAATCACAACTGGAAATGCCTTGAACAGAACCAGGGGAGTGGATTCCAACAGGAAACGCTGGAGGCAGCACAATTCCTGCAGACTCCATGAAGAGGCACTGGGAGGATGTCAGACAGGCTCCTCTGTGCTCTGGGAGCTGTGCAGCCCCAGCAGAGCCCTCTGCTCCCGGCAGGAGCAGTGCCATGGGCACAGCAGCACGGCCAGGCTGTGCCCAAGGCTCTGCCCATCCCTTTAGGGTCTCTCTGAGTCTGCCCTGATCACTGCAGGAAAACCCACAGATTTTGCAGGCACTTTTATTTGCTAGCATTTCCCACATGCACTTGCAAAACTTCTTGTACTCGTTATTACAAATATAACGACTGCACTCTGATTTATCACAAGTGCAGCTATTGCACGGCCATTTGGGCAAAAGTTTACAGGAAATTTTTCATAAGGTTGGGCCCTCCCTCACTGAAAGAGTCCAGTCTAAGTCACGTTTGGTAACACATGCTGCCTGCCTGATGCTCCAAAGGGCTTTAAAATTATGCTTCTGTTCACATCTTGCACTACCCTGTTTCGCTTTGAACTTTTAAGCACTTTTCAAATTCTAATGCGTGTCCTGCAGAAACTTTTAAACAAGACTTTTTATTCATAACCAGCACCAGAAGTTTTAATTGCAATATATTCACTTAAAAAGGTCATCTTTCAATGTCTTTGGGAAAGCGTGTTTTTGTGTTCTCCTCATGTATTTGCATTTTATTCATTTGCTAAATTCATTTTGCATGCATAATGAATATCTCCAGGAAGCAGTCTTCCTCGGCAGTTTGCACCAGAGTGGTGTCTCATGACTCTTATTTACTTTTTAATTAAAGGAGAACGAGTCAGGACAGTCGGGCTGAGAAGTGAACCCCATCTCGTGTCAGTTTACAAAACAAGGCAAATCCTTGCTCACACACCAATTAAGCACATTGCTGATGATAACCTGATCTCAGGCTTACATGAAATTAATAGGAGAAAAAAAGGTGCTTTGTTGTGCTGGCAGGTTATTGAAACCGATTTTTGAAATGCAATTTATTGGCAGAAAATGGCCCAGGAGGTGCAGAACTGAGGTCACAGCCCCTGGAGGCTCACCCTGCAGGAGCACTGCCCTGCACAAAAATCAGCTGCAGGGGGAACTGCCTGGGAACACACGGGAGGAGATTGCCTCTGTGTGGGAAGGAAAAGACTGTGCAGCTCACAAAAAAACCCCAAAAAACCCATATGATACCTGAGTAATGAAATCTGTAAATGAAGCTCTGCTGCAGTTTGAAGGGACATTTCAGCTACAGCACTGAGCTACTTTTAATTTCTGTGACCAGCAGACACAGAAGGCAGAACAAAATCATCACTGCTTTCAGCTCTGGTTAATAATTTCCTTTTAGAAGTTCCTCATAATTGAACAACTGCTCCAACATTCTAGAGAACAAATGAGTTTTGGGAACTTGTTTTGAGGAAAGGAAAGGGGAGTTCTTACACATTCCTGATGACTTTTTACCTTTTTTTTTTTTTTTTAATATTGGCGATGGTTTTGACTGGGATAGAGTTAATTTTCTTCACAGTCACTGATATGGGGCTGTTTTGGAACTGGAAACAGTATTGATAATTCAGGGGTGCTTTTCTCACCACTGAGCAGCCCTCACAGAGCCAAGGGTTTTTCTGCTCCTCAGCCCATCCCACCCTGATTCCTGAACAAGCCTTACACTAAAGTTCATCAGTCAATTATTTCTGAAATGCTTTTTAACTCTGTAAGTTCTGCAAAATATCAAATGTTATATAGCAGTCACATTGAGATAAACAAAATTATAGCCACTTTCAAAATTAATAAAAGTACCTACTTTTTGAAATATAAATAATTCCTCTAAGGAAAAGTTGAATTTGCATAGACAACTACCCAAAGCTAATACTTGTTACTGTTCAGTAAATAGTCCCCAAGAAACCTCCTTTTAAGAGAAAAGAATCCAATTGTTCTATCTTTTCTCCCTGCAATTATCTCAACCTCAGATTTGACAGTCTAATAATTTTTTCCCCCTGCTAAACTGCAATTGGAAGGTACCATATGCCACATTCATTGTCAAAACCAAATTCTTCCAGAGCAAAACATTTAAAGGTGAGATTAAATTTCAAGTTGTAATTTCTTTCTAACTTCCTGCCCATCCTCACATCTATTTGTAAATGAAGTTCTGCTCTTGAGCTGCTTCTGCCCCATTTAGCAGCAGCTCAGGAATTCTGACACACACCCCATTCTCAAGGCGGCTGCAAACTCCTGCATAAACACATCTTGCAAAGTTTTTTAGCAACTCATGCAGAATTGCTTTGAAGAAGAAAACTCGAACCTCATCCTGGTTCTGCAGATGCTCACCTTTAAGCATAATGCAAAGCTCAATCCATTTTTTGTTCTGTGAATATTAGATTTCAGGAGGTGTGCAGCATATCCAAACAGACCATCGACATCAATATGAAAAATAATGACTTCCCAAAGGAATTTTAACATTTGCCTCATTGACATCCAGCATCACAAACTAATCATCTTTAAAATGTAAATAAGAGCCACGTTTTACCACTCCAGGTACCCCATGCAATCACCAGGCAATACGTAAATTCAAAAAGACATCTACAAAATAACATGTAACTCGTAATAAGCTTAGTATGGATTTCTGTTTGTGCTAAAGGACATGGAAGGAAGACAAACCAACCAGAAAAGCACAGAATCATTACAGAACTGCAGCAAAAGGAACCTCTGCAATGATATCCTGCACCAGTGCAAAGGAAAGAACAGCTCAAGGAAACACAGCAGAATTATTGCTCACACTGGAGCATCCCATTCGGAATAAAAAGTGTATGAAATCTTATATGGGGTACTCGAAAAGGGAAAATAGGAACATCCATCAACCACAGCACAAAACTTCACTGGCATTACCTTCATCTGCATTAGGGGAAAATGTTAATATGTCTTCAAAACAATTAATTCAATACTAATTGGGACTGAGGAAGCTCATTCTGTCTTTTATCCTAATACTGGTAGTTAAAAGGTGATTTTAATTGCTATAGTAATCAGATATAATGAAGAGCAAAACTGTTTCTGATTAAATAACATTTGCATCAGAATTGCTGTTAGACACTTTTCAGCTCCCAGAAAGCTGTCTCCAATTCTTTCTCTCTCTCTCTGGTTCAGACATGCACACGGAAGCAATGCTGCAAGAATTTTGCAGATGTTAAATCAGATGGAAGTCATGAAAGGCTTCTCCTCCAAATTCATCTCCCATAATGAGAAAGAATGGTTCATGATTTGAGCTGTGAAATTTAAGATCTGTAGGTATGTGGATAAAGCACTTAAACCTTTCTTTGTCTCCAAACTTCACCAGGAAACCTGGACTTTTCACCTAGTGCTAACAATTTTGATAACTTTTTGGAATATTCACTTTTTTAGAGCTTTTCTCTATTTTTGCATCCATCTTGAAACATTTTGGAATGTCCAGCAGGTTTTTTTATCAGTTTACACACAGTATTTCTGTGGCAGCTCAGTTACACAAAGCACAGAACCACCAGACTGAGTAAATTGGTCTTCACAACACTGCAAGTCTGAGGTTACTTCATCACTAGGTGTTATTCAGAACAAACTTTAATTCTGGCCACACCGTGGTTTTCTAGTTACACCAAGAAACAGATATTAATTTAGCAGTTAATTAATTGTAACTAACCTAACCTGGATTCTCTAGAAGCCACAAAAAAAGTTGTCACTGAATAGTCAGATAACAGGAAAAATATTTATTATGGAACTCCACACAAAAAGCTGGAAAAGGCAGGAACCAAATTGCTGTGACCTCAAAGGCTGCAGCACTGTGCTCAGATTTGACTCTGGGAGATGCAGAGAAAGAGCTGAGAGGGGGTGAGGTTAAAAGAAGCCTTTGGGTGAAAATCACCTTGTCAAAATGACAGCTTGAGAGGACATCTGCCTCCTTCCTCTAAGACTTCTGTGTCACATTCACTTAGACAAATTTACAAACTATTTATATAAGCAGCAATGAGCACACAGGACTAGCTGCATCAAGGAAAAATTAGTTATTTGGCAAAAATAGTCAACTGAATATCAATGTCATGGAATGCAGGGGGGGATGGAGGTATTGTCCTCCTCCTACCACAGCAGCAGAGCTGTAGTATGTGAAATCAATATTTCAATATATTTAGAAAGAGGAAAAAATATTTTAGATGTATTAAACTTACTTTGTATCACAGGTTTAGAAACATTAGTTATTTAAATGGCAGTTTTGGTGCATTGGGCCATGCTAAGTTATTCGCGTATTTGCATTTTCATCAAGAGAGGACTAAAATGCAAAATGAAACTTCAGTTGTGTGGGTTGATAAGTGCAGAGTCTGCTGATGGAAAGCAGAATGCTGTCAGTGAACTGAGGCACCTCTGCTCCATCCCTGCCGTGCTGGGAAGAGGAAGGGATGGAGCAGGAGAGCTCTCAGGGCTGAGCCATGTGAGCAGCTGGAGCTTCAAACTGAGAGCTGCAGCCTCAGCCCCAGCCCAGGGCACCCACAGAGCATCTCAGAGGCCTCTGCACACCACTCAGCAGCTCACGAATCATTTTGGCTTGCACTGTCTCGACTGCTAGCCCAAACAAACTCTTGCACACTCCTCAGCAGCTCACTGAACATTTGGCCTGCACTGTCTGGAGTGCCACCTCAAATAAACTCTTGCACACCTCTGAGCAGCTCACTGAACATTTGGCTTGCACTGTCTCGACTGCTAGCCCAAACAAACTCTTGCACACTCCTCAGCAGCTCACTGAACATTTGGCCTGCACTGTCTCCAGTGCTCGCCCAAATCAACCCCCTCAGTGTGACCTGGAGCACTCTGGCTGATGAAGGGAAATTCAGGTGGTGCTTATTCCTCTCACACAAAAGCACCTCGCCATGTTACTGTGGCCTTTATTTTGGCACGTGACAGATATTAAAGAAATATTAGTCATGTGCTGAAAGAATGGATGAGAAAAGTCTCATTAGAAATCTCCACGAGTTTAACTTCACAGAGAAACGAAACTATATTTATGCACCACCTGTGTTTAAATTCTGTACTTTGTTTATAGTTAAACTGAAATTAGACTAGTCTTTACATGATCTGATAAGAAGGTTTGTCATCTGTACAAAACAGATTCATTCAGTAAAACTTCCTCTCCAGGACATTCCTGCAGTGCCACTAAAGGCCAAAGCTAACAGGATTTGTGGTACCATTGCAGAACCCTCCAAAAAGCAAACAGCTTTTCCCACGAGCAGGGTCTGTTCAATGGATAACAGGACAGGTGTTTTCATAGCTGGGTCAGATTAGCAGATTAACACAAACCCATAGAAACTCAACAGAAAACTGCAAGTAATCTGTTGCCTAAATCCAATTTCACCAGCTCTCCCTGCCTTCTGGAGTCAGGTAAAGAATAAAGTCTGTATTTTACAACTTCTGGAAATCTGCACAGCATCAATGTCAAAGCCACCCCATTCCTTCTAATTTCTTACCTTCTTCTGTCTCAGGGTGGCCTCATGTGAAATACAATATTCTCACAGCTGACAAGCTCAACACATTGCTTTTTATCATGCTGAAATGTCACTTTGTACTCAGGCTCCGAGCTCAACTACATTTTCCAGCTCCTAATAGCACTACTGGGAGAATATCCGTTACAGCACAGACCCCCAAGCCCAGAAAGAAAGACATTAATTGCCACGATACCTTGATTATAGAGATGTTTACAGAATGGAATTAACAACAAAGCAAGTAAGAATCTTCTTCTTGGAAGTCAATCCATTAGGAAAAAAAAATCAATTAAGTGCTACAAATGCAAAAAAGCCAATAACTCATAACAAAATGTCTTGAAAGGAATATTAAACATATTAAGTGGCAGATATGGAATGACATGATCAGGTAGGCTGAAGCAAAACAGAATTTTCAATTTTGAGAAGTTAACTTTTTATAGCTTTCAGAAAAGGCAGCAAGTACTTCTCACATTGATCAGAAATAGCCTGCAGTTTGTTAGTCCTGACTTCGTTTGGCTTTTAACAAATCTCTCTACCAGAAATGATGCCTTACCTTTGTTCATATCAATCAACTGCTGCTTCTTCTTCTGTCGCTCCAGCCTCTCCCGCTCTGCCTTCTCCTTGGCCAGCTTGGCTCTCTTCGTTTTCTCCTCCAATTCTCTTCTTTTGTTGTTTTCTTTCAATGCCTCCTGCATTAGATGAAATGAATATGAGTGTCTCTATACTGAGGAAAACAAAAATAACCTCATTTGCACAGATACTGCATTTACACGTACTGAGAGGAAAAAAATCCAGGGACTTGACCCAATATTTGAAGCACCTTGAGAAATCTTTGAGGGAACATAATGTACCACGTTATTTGTACACATGAGCATTATTAATCAGAACAATGACAACTGAAATAGCTTTACATTTATGATGAAGGGGAAAACTTTTTTTTTTCCAGCAGCAACACGTCTGTATTTCTGTCTATTAAGATTGCAGGTATCCCTTAAACCTGCGCCATGCTCTGAGCAGGGACGAGTGGGGATGAAGCCAAGTTTCCACTAAAATGGAATTCAGTTACAAGTGGCTGAAACTCAGCTGCTAGATTTAAATGACAATTCATCAAAATTTTTTGTTGAAATAGCCAGTCTGGATCACTAAAATACAGAAAACACAGGAAAAGAAATGGAAAACAAATGAAATGAATTTATAGATTACAACTTCAAGGTCTGAGACAACAGGTTATACAAACTAGCAAATTAAAAATCCAAGAGTCCCAAATGCTTCCTAATCCAGAATATTGATTCAAGCAAGGGACAAATGGCATTTCAGGAGTTTGCTGAGGTCAGACACGCCATCTCAGCCCTTGTTCCCCAGCTGAGCCTCGGGGTCCAGCTCCTGCTGATGCTCCCAATGGCCTCCCTGCAAATGGCCAAGAGCACCACACACACCTCTCCTCTCAGCAAAGGGAAAAGGGAATGAAAGGCAAAATCAATGTTCTGTCCCTTTTGGTTTTGAACAGCTCTGTCGCCGCACATTCAATCACAGTTGACAGAGATTTCATTTTCCTGCACATTGCCAGGCTGTAATGAGAGTAAATGCCCACAGTGTCACGAGAGAAAGCAAATCTGAAATGTCATGGTTGCACTGGTAGCTCACTAGCCATTGACAGACTGTGATTAGATCACAGATTCTGTCACATTTTCTAACAGGAAAACTACAGCAGGCTGAACTAAACAAGAGCTAAAGTTATTTTATCTGGAAATTCTCTTTGAGCCAAACAAGTTCTATCTGAAGGCAGACTCTGGGAAAATTCAGACTGCACTTCATAAAATACAATGGATACCAATGATGACTAAAAAAAGAAAAAAGCCATTCAAAATAAAGGTTTAGTCTTGCTGAAGAACAGTGAGATAACAAAATACTGATAACTCTGTGTGCTATTTCAGATTAACTGGGTTTTTTTAGTATCAAATGCCAGTGATACCCTTTGCGCATGGTTTTGAAGGCTAAATTACCTCAAAAGGTAAAGATGAGTTTCAAGACTGAAAAAAATAGTTCTGTAATTGGCATTGCTTTTAAAAGAGGGAATAAAATTCAGCTCCACAGTGACTGAGTACTCACTAATGTTCACAGGTACTCACTACAAAACTCAAGTCATTCTCTAATTAAAACTAATCTAACTGCTCTAAATCAGACAAAGCAGCAATCCTTTGGTAAGAATAAAAGCCTTCTCAACAGGTTCAGCACACATTTTGAGAAGAACTCATCTAGATACTGTCTTCTGAAAACATGGAAGAGCACGCAAAAAGGGAAATCATTTCCAAGGGAATCTCAGCAGGCAGAAATACTTAAATGCATAAAACTCTTCCATTGATGTGCTGTTCCTCACCCTCTGTTATTTTGGTTGGTGCGTAAGGGTAAGCAGTTTTGCTAATTCAACAGCAAATTAAAAGTCAGAGAAAGTTTGAGTGTGGGTTTGTTTTGTTATAATAAAAACAAAACCAAATTATTGTCTCTCCTAGCAGAGAAATAGATTCAGCAAGGAATATTATCTCTTTTTAAGTGAGTTAGTTGAAGAGGCACATAGTTTGATGTTCCCCCTTGTGTTTATTAGGATTCACTGAAGTGCAGCTCTTGTACTCAGGACTGCCAGTTTACAGCTTGGCTTCCTTAAGAAGCAAATAAAAAATTAATGCATCTCTTGCATTCTGTACATATCTTAAGTTTTGACAGACAAACATATTCACACATCGACACGGTTGTAAATAGACTCTCAAAGGTAAATTATTAAAAACAAGAAGAAAGCAAACAAACTGCAATGCACAAATCTCCTTGGATATTAAAGATGCAGTTGGCTACAAAGCGGTCATGCACCAATAATGAAGGCTGCCTGTGATCCCTCAGGCCTTCCCGAAATTTGCCTTGCAACTGCAAAATATGTCAACTGAAGTTCCAGCAAAATAATCTTTTTCAGTCATAAGTCATTAGGAACAACAAACTCAGATTAAGTGGAAGTTAATCTACAGAAATAAAGAGAGTTAAAGTACAGCAGATTGAGCAATCAGTTTACATGTAAAAAGAAGGTCTTTCATGGGTATTCCTTGGAGGATAACACGTTTAAATACATTGTTATCCCTACGAAAATAATGGAAAAGAGATGTAACGAGCTGGTATTCAACAGGAGCAGACAAATTGAATTTCCTGATGGGTGGCCGTGAAACAAAGCAGAGCAGATGAGGTTAGGGACAGTGCCCCGTGGGTCAGCACTGGAGCCATCCCCCCTGACACAAATGTCCTGCACTGCTGAAGGGCTCTGGCCTTTAATTACTCAATTGTGCAAGTTTGAATCATTATTAAATAGCCCTCGAGTGGACAGATTTGGGACTGCTTTTCCAGCTCCCTCCAATCAATATTTGGATAGCAGAATAAACATGTATGCCGAATTCAGGTTATTCCTGAAAGAGACACAGAGCTGAAGTACACACACACAAACAGAACTGTGTCATTGTCTTTCCAAAAAAACACCACACAACAACCTTTGGAAATAGGTAAACAACTGTTTGGGTACAATCCTAAAAGAGAAACCAAGGCCCAGGGCAGATCAATTATTGTTTTGTTCCAAAAGCAATCTTTCTGGATCAAGGAAGAGACAAATCAGTATTTTGGCATATCATCATGTGAGCACAATCCTTTACACTTTTTAACAAAAATTCACTGCTTTAAGATAAATCCGTAAGAACTGTTCATACAAAAGCTTGAATGCAGTAGAAAAAGTGAATTACTCTTTTAAACAGCAGGACCCTGAATGTGAAGTGTTGAAAGATTTCAATGTTTCTGGGTAGAAATTCTCGACAGATTAAAAGAGACTGTGAGAATTCCACACAATGTAGTACATCAAGACATAAAGTACTGAAATAACAAAGCAGACCTGCCTGGGTTGGACAGA
This sequence comes from Origma solitaria, assembly GCA_013397895.1. Lineage (NCBI taxonomy): Eukaryota > Metazoa > Chordata > Aves > Passeriformes > Acanthizidae > Origma > Origma solitaria. Next base: position 304,233 of record VZRL01002448.1, read on the forward strand.
TTTCGCAGGTTTCCTTAAAGCCATGGCTATGGAAGGAAGCATTCCACAGTGTGTGTGTGTGGCACTACGCTCCAAAGAAATAACAAATGGGAAAAAACCAACACTGAGGGGGCACACTCGTGCAGCTGCAATGATTTCCTTGAGGTTTCTTACACCTTCCACTTCATGCTTCACTCTGTGTTTTGACAGGATTATCCAATTCCATTAGCTTGCTTGGATTTTTCTGAACGTGCTACGCAAGCAAATATGAACTTAAGGAAGTGAATGAGCTGTAATTTACTACAACACCAGCAAGATAAATGAAGCTGCAATAATGCAGTGATCAATCTGAAATCACAATTAAGGCAAATACAGATTCCAATTATCAAATTATCTTAATAAGCTATAGGAACAAACAGAATGATGAGACTAAGACTATATATGTGGAACAAAACTATGGAGATTTTAGAGAGAAGTTAGGCTCTTCTAACACATGAGAGCTTTCAGAAATAACTAAATGCAGGTGTTGGCATCTGTACCTGCACACATCATCTATGGAAGGGTCTCTTCTGGAATGAGGATCAGGCCAAAGGGACTCACTCACAGCAGGTAATAAAGGCACTGCTTTACAAGAGCTTTTCAGCAGCTTAAGTATTGCCACAGTCAAAATCCCAAACTATGCTTGGCTTTCAGAGTGGAATAAGAATTCAAAATCCTCATTTAAATATTACAAACTTCCAAGATAATGCCTGGAAATAATGACATTTCTCAGTTGGACTCACTGCTACCTGCACTGAATATAAAACAAAAATTCTGAAGAAAACTTTATAATCCTGTTCCTTTCAAGATTAGGAAATTTAACTTCATGGTTTCCTTTAGACCACGTTTTCCCATATTACTTTTGAAAATATTACTTAATCAAGGGCATCTCTACCCTGAAATATGAATGACATCTGGTGCTTCTACCCCACCGACAAGGGCAAGCACATCAACAGGGACACAAGTTAGGCCATAACAAAATGCCAGCTCCATCCATGCAGTTATTTCTATGCTTGCCAACACAGCATACTTGAACTCAGTTTAATTTCTTTTATTATTATTTATTTTTACATCTTTTGGGGAGCTTCCAAGAGAAATGTCATCCTTGTGTTTTACATCATGAATAAAGTACTTATCTAGCAGCACTAACCCCTCGTAAATAAAGTTGAGTTACTGCTCCTACGTGAATTCTTTGGCTTCTGATTCCACCCCCTGTACCCTTTCCTAGCCTGGATCTAATTCCTGATTTGTTCACTGTAATGATTCAAACCCATTCTGCTCAGCACTAGCTGGATGTATACACTCAGATGAGAATTTAGAGAGCTTACAAAAGGGTTTGTATTTTGGGTTTGGGGCAGGGGGAGGAAGAGCTTGCTATATACTGCCTGTTAATAAGGACAGTGTTTCACTTTTGATACCACCTCTTGGGAAATTTCGCTGAAGAAAATACTTCTTGCTCATTATTCTTTATTTTTTCATCGCTTCCTGCTGGCTGGAAACTGTTATCTTTCAGACTGCATTAAAGAACTGTTACTTTTTAGGCAGAAGGGACAAAGTGTATTCCCAGACAAATAACCAGGGAGAACAATGAATAAATAGAGCCTTGCTTTTAAACCACTCCTGAATTACAAACTCAATTTATGAGTCTGAAAGCTGGGAATTTAGCCTGACTGTGCACTGTATTTCATAGCAAATCAGATGTTTATTATGTATTTATTTATGTATTGTATATTCATTGATTTAGTTTACTGTAGTAAATGACCTGCTGCATTCTAGGGACGTTTCAAAAAAGCCACCAAAAAAAAAACCCATTCCTGAATCCCAGAGCTTGAAACTTACTTTGAGGCAAGTTATATTCAAACAAATATTAGGAAGAAGAAAAGGTCTTACAGGTCCATTTATACTCAGGATGCTGAATCCACTGTGTAAAAACTGTTATGAAGGCAACGTAAGAGATGTTTGTGTCCTGTCTGTATAGGGATCAATCTCATAGAACTGGGAAAGAGCAGAGGAGAGGTGACCAATAAAAGTGTTCTGGTTGTGATCACTGAATGCCTGCTCATTTTGGGAGTTCTGCACTCTGTGGGTGCTGCACGGCAGGGCACACACAGCCATCCACCACACCTGAGGAGCCAAGGGCACAGTTCCTTTCCTTGGGCTTTTCCCACCCCATCCCTCACCCATGAGTTCCTCGCATCTGCCCAAACACTGCCTTACACTGCACTACAGCTGTATAAAGTACATTTACAGTGTACTTGTAAGGTTTAATTCCTCATTCAAAGGGCTGTATTTACACAAATGTCACGGAAGAGTCACCACTGATAAAACTGTCCACCAGACATACAAAAAAAATCACTTCACTGAACAAAAAAGCCTCTCTCCATTTCATACAACTATACCCACAAATGCCTCTTACTGCTTCAAAACCAACTTTTTTTAGACTCAAAATTCACCTTTTAGACTCTCTGCATGAAAAGGAAGCCCACAGAGCAAACAGTATCTAAAACATTTAAAAACTGTGTAAGAGAAAAGAATTTTCCTATCTAGTGCTAAAGTACATATTTCATACAACTTCCACAAAGCACATGATGAGATGGAAAGGAAGTTTATGGCCATTTGCAAATGCAGGCATGACAGCTTTGGCAAAGGTTTTTAAATCCTCTCCCAGCAACACAAACAAACATTGAGAAAGTGACAGCTTGAAAATATTACAGGTCATTTGATAGAAAGGGTGAGACAGCAAGGTAGGGAACACAAATGGAAAAGAACAAACTGGCATTGTGCTCCAGGCAACTGATTAATCATTATTTGATAAGAGCCTGATACATTTGGGTTTGATATTGTATCAGGTTGCAATTGTCCTCAAGGACAATCGAAATTCGTGTTTACTTTCAATGGAATAAAGGACTAAACCAATAAAAATCTAAAAAGTATTTCTTCTTCAGAATAGTCTTAAAATATAAAAGAGATATTATTCTGCAGTGAATCCTTAACTGCAAAGAGGAAAAAAATACAAACAACACAACCACCCTTTTTGCTGGTTTTTATTCAAGTTCTCTGCAATTGTCAGCTCCAGGAGAATACACCTTTTTCTTTATTCTTCTCCAGGCTTGAATTTGACTCAGGTTCCACTGGCAAAGGAAAGTCCTGCTGAAATGCTTTACTTAATTGGTGTGATACTCCAGCAATCTGAAGAACTTTTGAACCTCAAAGTAAAATGGCTCATGGCACAAGAAAGAAGCTTTGTCAATAGACAGGCACCAGCAAGGACATGAAAGAATGATGAACAGGAAAAAAAAAGAGTCATCAATATTATAAAATATTTGGAATTATACTTCAGCCAATTACCAAAGTATTAAAAGAAGTTAATGGGACCACTTACAGAAAGCAGGAAGGTATTACAGCAATCTGAACTGGACAAATTTAATACATTTGCATGCTCTAGGGAATGTTTGGAGATGTTTTACACCCTCAGTCTTATCTGATTGCTCCTGAATTCTTATCAGTAGTTATTACTTTTTAAAGTAAATCCCACAGATTAAAGAAGTTCGGCATATTTTTCCTCTCAGGAAACTTCTTGCAAGTATCAAAATGTTGCAGAAAGTCTTAATTCTTTTTTGTCATTTTTTTTCTTATAGAAAAAAAAAACTTTACTGAGAACTTTTAATGTTTGCCCTAGGCCTTCCTCAAGTGTCTGGAAAAAATTAAATCCCTAAACAAGAATCTTTATGCCACTAAAGTCTACAAGGTTCTGCTCTAGTGAATAAAATAAGTCAAGAAATTCTCCAAAGACCTAATTACAATTACTGCTCCTGCTGCACGTACCTGAAAAATGCATTGGCTGAAGCACAAGTGGGGCTGAGCAAAGGGAAGTGTCTCCTCAAGCTACACACGACTTGGATCTCACTATTTCATACTGGAGCATGAGTGTTTAAATTAATATGCACCATACTGATGGGCTGAGTTCATTTCTTTACTGAGGAACTTTCACTAAAACAGGTTAGCAGATAAAGGGACAGATAAAATGGTAAAGACATCAGATGGATACAATTCACTATTTACACCCAACAGGCAGCGTTAGAAGAGTATCCTGGGAGAGTATTCTGTTCGCTTTCTAAAATGATAAAGGAATGCAAGACCTCAGCCTCTTCTGGGAGCTCAGGACTATTTAGGGATGCATTTCCTATTTAGAAAAACTTCTGCCTAGCAGAAAGAAACCTTCCACTTGGCTTGTCCACTGATAGTCCATGCATCCAAATGTTAAAAACCAAGAAAGGTCATTGAAACTGAGTCATTCTATAGCTGAAATATTGAAGTTGGATTACATTTGAAAAAAGGTGAACATACACAAACTCTGAAAAATACAAAAGCTGCTCACTTATGATTAAATCTAGCAGAAGAACAGGATTCTACTTTTGGAATGTGAAGTGAACCAAGCACTTTGCCAATAGCCCCTGCCATAATAATGGTTCCAAGTAGTGCCAAACGTCACCCAAATTCCTGCCACGGAACAAAATATAAAATTAAGTACAACAGAGACAAGGAAAGAATTAAAATCAGCACAAAAAGGTGTACGAAAACACAGAACATTTTGCAGACATTACTCACCAAAAACAGAGTTCTGAAGTTGCTCAGGTCGCCAAAGAATTCTTCTATGCTTATTACTTTGGGATCAAAGGTGAAGTATTCTCCCAGATTTTCATAGAGTTTAGTCATGTTGTTGTGCATGTTGGACAGCTTTTCGTACTGCTCTCGGGCACTCTCAGCAAAGCTGTGAGGTTGTGTTAAGGAAAAGGATTCAAAAGCAGGGCAATCCAACAGGAAATAAAGGAAACAAAGTACCCAAGGAAGGAGAACTCAGTACAAAGGTTACAACTGGAAAATGCGGAAGCGCTGTTCTGCTTTCAAATATGATATTTTTATGTATTAATATGAACACATCTTCGAGTTCATACCAAAATTTCCATTAAATGATCACTTTCCGATGGTGGAGATGTGCCACTAACAGAGAATACAGCTTGTTCTATAAAATTCATAAATATTGTGGACATTTTTATTTGAAGAGATGAGTTATTTTATAAAATGCATTCTGTGAAAACACACAGTGAAATTTAGTTTGCTAGGATCTCTCACTCCGTTCAAGTGAAGTCATGCTCCCCACATCATATACATATACTTTGTGTGTAAAACATGCATAACTCTCAATGACAAAATCATAGAGTATGACATCTAATTTTCTTCGCCTTTTCTTACAAAAGTCTTCTCTGAGAATTCTTTCCTGCCCAGCCACACAGCTCATGCCTCAGGCAGCCTGTTCTAGGTACACTTTTTTGAGGCACACTCTCAACTCTAATTTCACAGAACTTACAAAAATGAATTATCCACCCACCCGTCCCAGCAAACTGACAAACAACCTTGAAAAATTATTAGTGAGAAAAACACCATGGAACAACTGAAATCTTTTTTTTTTTTTCCTTAGGAAGTGTGGAAGCCTAAAAATGAGACTGAGATTGACTTTCATCCCAGCAGCCATCATTAAAAGTTGGACATAATGCTTTTAAATAGAAAGATGTGGTGCTTATTTTCCCTACATGAAGAAAAAAAAACCTGAACAATTATTTTGCAAATAGAGGAAGGGTGCAAGCTACTAAAGGAAATATTAGTTTGCCTCAAAGCGAGTACATTTCAGGCTTTCCTTCTGCGGGGTTGTTTATAGGCACAAAGGCACAAATCACTGAAAAACCACAGCTGCTCCAGGATTAAACCAGCGCTGCTGCTAGCGAACTGCAGCTGATGAAAGCGTTTGCGGCACATATCAAACCCCGGAATAAAAGACACGAGTTGCTCCCTGAACTACAGAGATGCTCAGCCGGGCTCCCTGTGGCTTTTCCTCGTACAGCTCATTCCGTGGGCTCTGGTTGTTAGCACAGCAGAGCTCTGCGCAGCCTTCCCCAGACCCGAGACTCGCGGGAGAGGCTGCCTGGGATCACTTTTCTAATTGCCAACAGCTCTGCCATCTGCACAACAACAACCAACCTGCAAACCAAGCGGGGGACGGAGTCACACAGAGAAATCATAAAACTGTTTCTTTTTGAGATTAGACTCAACCCAAAAGTGATCCTCCAGAAAACAGTCAGCAAATTGCAGAATAAAGAATGGAAATTCAGGTGGATGTTCCATTCACAACATTTCTGTAGCATTTCGAGACTGCTGAGTACTAAAAGACTTTCACTGCACAAGCTACACGCAAGCATAACAAAGCTGAAAATACCTTCCATTTCCAGGAATTCCACCTGGATTTTCCCATTTTACCTCATGGGAGAGTACACAAATAATCATTTAAAAATTGGTTCTTAAAAGTATGATTGAAAACTTCATCAATAAGTTTTTCCAATCAATCCTCTCTTCTTGCCTAAAGCCTCAATGACATAAGAGCAAAGCTGTTAGCTCCTAATGTTCATTTAGAAACAGAAAACAACAAAGTGATGGACATTGATATATAAAATCAAGATTTTGACACAGTAATATCTGTCTGCATAGTGCCACACCAGTGGCAATACCTAATTCTCAGTTAATTGAAAAAAAGTTTAACCTGCTTGATTAGAATTTCAAGCTTGGACTGTCGAGTTGCTCATCTCAACGAGATAAACCTGGTACAGTTCAGTCCTCAGCGACATTTAACTGCATAAAAGGAAATGAAAGTTTAATGGCAAGAATACATTAAATAGGTGATAATGGCACATTACTGAATTATTGAGCACAGTCTAAAAATTTCAGAAAAACACGAATTGCCTTAGAGTCAGCAGATTGCTGTCATAAGCAACTCACCAGAAGTACTAAAAAGAAATACAAAGGTATATAAATGTACAACTTGTTTCTGTGGATCCTTTAAAAACAATCTCACATAATATAATATAAAACCAAATTAATTATACCAGAAATGACCAAAAAGTCTGGAAAAAAGCGAAAAATACATTGACAATTCCAGATTTGGAGCCAATTCTTGGAGACAAAGCTCCCAGTTCTCCACTCAGGTTGCACATTCACATAAGAAATAACAATAAGCACTAAAACTCGCCAAATACTGCCACTGAAACTACAACATATTTTAAAGCACCACTATAGAAATATACACTGTAGCTCGAACATTATTATTTTTTATCTATTAAGTAGCAAACTGCAAGTAAGAAATATATTTAACAGATGGCCTGCAAGACAAAGGAATGTCAGCAAGATGGATGAATGGGATGAGCAAAGAGAGATTTGAGTATTTCAACTCTGCTGAATTTTGAAGAAGACAAGTCAGAGCTGTAAAGACAATAGTTCCCAGTCATATACCATGCAATATTAACCAAGTTACTGTCACACTCTTTATGCTTCATCCAACCTTCCTACTTATAAAATATTGGTACCTTCAAACATCCTTTCAAACATTGAAAGGCACTGATTCAGCCAATAGAGCAACTCCAGGGAGTAGAGCCACATATGCCAACACTATTTCATGAAAAGATCAGTGAGGAATCGAAGGTATCTCAACTTTGTGTAAGAGAAGCAATACTTCATTCCAACAGTTTTTCTTAATAGAGATTGAAGCTTTAACAAGTGCTCATTTAAAAACTCTAATATGGTTTCCTTGTCAGTGCTATAAACCAAAAGAAAAATCACAGATTTTTTCACTAACAAGTCTGAAGGTGCTTGTTCAATTAGGAGAAAGTACTTTATTCAGAAGCTTGTTTTTTCCACATAACCATATTTTTTTTTCTTTCATCCTTATGAAAATTCAAAGCCAATGCTTCACTGTAAAAGCTATAAGATACCCAGTGCACAGCTAAGCATTCCATGGATGCCAATGTTACTATGATGTTGTGCTACCACCTGATGTCAGAGATAAAAAATCACTAATTATTAATTATAGGAGAAATTATTTATGTCCATATGATGACCCCTACCTTTACTTTTCCACGTTTGCTACCTTTTTTTCTGTGTAAACAGATGAAAAACAAGATCAGAGAAATCAAAGCCCTCAGTTCAGCTGGGGGTTAAGTCATTGCTTCTCCTGTAAAATCTGCTGAAGATTTCATATCAATATCTCAGTAAGTTGAATAAAAGTTAATAAAGTGCAGAAGCCCCCATTTCTCATTCTCGTTTCTAAACCTCCTCAGCTGAACAGGAATCAATCAATGTGTTCAGCATAATCTATAAATTAGCATTGCAACAAGGAGGTAAAAATAATCAGCATAATCTATAAATCCAATGTATTCAGCATAATCTATAAATTAGCACTGTAAGAAGAAGGTAAAAAATAATCAGGCTGGGATTTTCTATGAGTCTGGAAAGCAAAGCCACCTAAAGTTTATTTATTTAAATATCTGATCTACTCATGTTTCAGCTAACTCCAGTTTTACTGAATGCATCAAGGTTTCTTATTTGCTGTATACACTGAAGGTAATATTGATTACAAACTCTTCTCAAAAGACAGCAGAGCATCATTGGGAGAACACAAATGTGGCTTCATCATAACTTTCCACAGGATTTCCTTTGCATTTGCCCACAACAGACTTTTAGGTGCATTTCTAACTTATTCTACAGATTTTATGACACACAAGTTTAAAAAAAAAACCAACAAACCAACAATGATTTATAACTTTCAATATGAAAACTGATAATCAATTTACTATTCCCAATGTAAATATGTTCTTAAAGCAATGAATTTTTTAAAAATACGGTAAAAATATACAGATATGGTAGATAAGGTACACTTGTCTACTACTAATATGAAAGAACAACTAACAAGAACTCAAATACTTCTGGAATAATTTTTAATGACAATTACCACTAAGTGTGAAAATTTACTAAAAATGTTTCAACCACGCCAATTGCACTTCAAACCTCTTGCATAACTCTGCAGAGCAGATTCTGGATGGAGGAACCACCAGGCTAAACATCCCTTGGAACTCGTTAGAAGAGAAAGTTTGATTCCACAGTGTCATCTTTAATGAAGGATGCACAAAGCTCTTAGTTTCTAATCTCCGAGCTCATCCATAATAGAGCATTCTTTGAATGGAACTGTGGAAATACAAACAGAACTTATTAACTGCAGACAGAAATTCAGCTTTAATAGCAGTAAGTCATTGGCGCTGATAGCTCTATTTTCACCTGCTATCAGTATGTAAACACATGCTAACAATTTGATCACTCACGCTCCATCCATAATGCATCTCTGTGACTCCACAGCAGCCAAGGCTTCTGGAGCATGCACAGATAATTATGAATCACAATTAGATCCCTCATCTTTTCTTCCTGTTGAAAGCCTTTGCAAAAACAACTAAAAAAATTGCAGAAATCTTCATTGCAATAGAATTCCCTCTACCCAAATTAGAACCCAATCCCAGATCCATAGCAGGAGCCCTACTTTATCTGTGTACACAAAATCATGTACTTCGGAAGAGCTTAAAGATTCTCTAATAAAATACTCATAAAAAGCTCAGTGTGAGAATTTCTTTCTCATTACAAAGCAAATTACCTCATCACTCAGCATCTGACAGAAGAGCTCAGGAAAAAACCCAAACAAACCAAAACACAAAAGAACAGTTGATTCTTCGAGCAAAGAACGCTATTCCTCTCCCTTTCTGCCATCAGTTCCTGAAATTATCATTAACTATCAGAATTATGTGACACAATCACATTCATTGTGCAAAGAGAGGATTTCAGTGCTTTCTGTGCTTGTGGAAATGAAGCACAGAAAGATCACAACCACCTGAGAACACCTCTGGCTGTGACCTGCTCCTTCTCCCAAAACTGCAGAATCCCATCTAAGTTCTCGTTAATTAAGGTGAAGCTTTCTGCCTCGTCCCTAAATGGCTGTAAAACTTTCATCTTGGCAAACAATAAAAAAATCTATCAATATTTACTTCCTCCCAGCTCTAAGCAATCATAACAATTCCTAACTTTGCTGCAGTCAAACTTCTCAATAATGAAAAGACAATTTCCATTGATTCCACCACATTGTTATGCACAGGAGATAGCTTATGTCAACATCATTTCAATACTGCTTTTTTATTTATACTTCTGTTAACGAGGACACAAAGATCACTGCTCATTTCTCAAAAAGTCCCAGAGGAAGTTTCTGGGCAAAAACTGATAAACAAGGGCCTACTTTATAAAATATTCAGTCCAAGGAACAAAGCTCTACAGGCTGTTTCTCGAACTGTTTTATACTGGAAAAGTTGGCTCAAAGATTTAGGGGGCAAAGCACAAATTTCCTGTGGTAGCAAAAGGAAGAAAACTTTACAAGTAAATAAGAGCACTTGGCTCTCCAAAGAGAACACAAAAGCCACAGGTGAGAAAGAAGGCAAGATCTTGTCTATCTTAAAAAAATATTAAAAAAACCCCAAAAAACCTAAACACTCCAAAATTAGAGCTAGGTATTCACCTAAATTAACTTGAACCACTTGTGGGTCTTATTATTCGAAGAAAAAGAAACTTGATGATCTCTGAAGGATTTTTCCTCATTATTGGAACAGGGAAATAATCTCCAAATTCCATAGTTCCATTTTTAAGAGAGGAACAGAAAGATCAAAAGGGTTCTTAAAAGCTCTAGAATCTCTGAAAGCAAACCAAACTTTTCACCCTGGCAAAACGTACACTTTATTTCCACTGATGAAGTCACCAAAATGTTGGAACTGCCTTCATACTGCCTGACGACAGAAATCATTCCGTTCTTAATTCTCATTTGAGATATTTAGATTTTTAAATAATCTGAAACAGTATGAAGAGTGGTATTTGTAGCTTTTTTCCAGACTCAAATCTCTCTTTTTTTCTTTTTTTTTTTTTGTGGTGGCAAACAATTAATCACTATTCCTGCATTAATTAGAAAGCAACACAGAGAACATGATAGTCAAGCATGTATCAAACAGAAAATGTTGCCAGAGTAATGGATTTGTAGCATCCCTTCCCTGGAGAACAATTAGATAAAAATCTCTTTAGATGAATAAAAACAAGAAAGAAAACAACGAAAATGCAGCTAGTACAAACAAAATGCTGTTGTGAAATTTGTTTTGCATATTATATTCAAATTAGTTCTGACTGTTTCAAATAACATGAAGTGCTGATATGCTCCAACAGCAACAAAAAAGTTGTTGATGTGGATTTCAGCAGAAGCCAGGCAAGGTGGCCACTCCCAGAAATATTAAATGAGCTTTGGATGCACAATCAGACGCCTTAACCAATAATTGCAGCTCTGTGTGCCCCGAATCTTTCCGAGAAGCTGCAGCCCCATCCTCTCTCTCTGATCACACAGCTCTCCTCCCTGCATCGCGGTTTCATTAAGGGAGGGATGCTGGAGCTGTCAGCTGCACGAGCTTCCATCAGCACATCTGATGGCTCCTTCATCCACAGCAAGTTTTTGGTGACGGTTGGGGAGGAGAAGAGAAATGCCTCCCTAAATTCTTAAGTTTCCTTTAGTGCTGCAAAGTCAGAAGTCCTCAATTTCTTGTTTTGAGAAATCTGGAAAACAGCTGATTGCACAAAGTTGCAAGAACCCAGATGTTCCAAATTAAAGAGAAAAAGATATTTTTTATGTCACCTGAGGGAAAAAAGCATAACTTGATTGAAATTGAGATTTGCTTAGCACAAACAACTGCTCTAGTGAGGTGTTCACAAACCCAAGCAGAGGAGAAAATGAAAGACTACACTAAAAGGAGTTTATTTGACACCTAAACAGCATTTTCAGTACCAGCTGTCAATGTAAGACCACACATCATATATGATTGGACTAAGGTGGTGCATGTCCTTCCACTCCTCTTTTCAGAAATGGTTCCCTATTTTCAGGTTAATAACTTCTTGGGCAATTATCTGCTCCAAGCTCACCACTGCCCACACACAATAACTGGGATTAAATCAAGGAAAAGGCAGGAAAGTGAAGTAACCCCTGAAAACTCAATTTCAGACAACAGACACTCCAGAATATTCCTTAAACAACTGTTCTGGTCAGAGGGAAAAGCAAAGAGCATAACCACAGGGCAATTGGGATCTAAAAATCAGCGTTTCCTTTACTCACAGGCACCTCTTGTTTCTCAATGACATCCTTCCCCTCCAAAACACTTGAGCTTTTTAAAAACATTTCTCTATTTGGAGTGCGGAGAAGCATGGAGGGCACAAAAAGCAGCTCCATCAACAACAATTTTGCTAAAGGAGTATCTCAGGACAGTTTGATTTTGGTGTCTGAAGCCGCAGCTCCAGGGGTTTATAGAATGCACTTCCCCTTCCATCCAAGATTTTAAAATAGGCATACAATAATTAGAGAATGGATTTCTAATGGATTATCATTCTAATTAAGCACTAAACTTTACAAAAATATCTTTCAGTGATCCAGACAGCCTGGTTTAATATAAATTTAAGGATGAAAGCCGAGTTTCCCTCAGGCAACAACTCACAACCAAGGAGCCACTGAGTTTCCATGAGATGAACAGCACAGAGTTCTGTTCAGGGAATTTTATCCTTTGGAACCTTGCACATGATTTTCTCCTGTGCAATTTTTCATGTCTGTGCAGTCTGACTCGTGTCTGACTCCAGTCAGAAAATTCTCTCTCCCTGGCCAGCCAACACCTGCTCTTTTATTCTCTCCCTTTTTGCCTCGATCCCCTCTCGGTCTCAGCTCCAGCTCTGAGGCACAACTGAGGTGATGTCTCACGGGGCAGAGCAGAACAGAGCTCCTCCTGTGGCACAGGATCACCTTAGGGATCAGCCAAAAACCCAACACAGATCTCTGAGCAATGCCTCCAATTCGATGTACAAAATTCATACTGTGTCATTTACAGAATAGATGTTTCTCAAGAAATAGAAATTAGAAAAATAAGCTCCTGGAAGCTCTTGATTGTCACAGCTGCCTGTTGCATATCATTGTGCCTCCCCATCTGTGACATTTAGCAATTTCTTCCTTTATTCAGACTGCAATGGAATGTACAGATTATTTGAATACTCCTGTTCACAGCATTCTCACTATAACCCAATATGAAAGAATCAATATCATCTTATGTCTCCTCATATCAGGGCTTTCCTTCTTAAAAAGGAATGAAAATCTGAAGGTAGAAATAAACTGTCAAAGAAAATTGCTATTGTGCTTTGCATAACACAATTTTCATATAATGTTCCATAGTTCTTTATTTTAAACTATTAACTTTATGAAAACTGTGCCTTAGTCCAGACCAGGAAAAACACAAAGGATCATTTTCCAAAGGGATCTGTCATTTTTTTACTGACATCAAGTAGTTGTAAGAGAAAGGAACATTATGGAGTAAAACATGACACATTATTAGGTGCTTTTCAAATTCAATCCAAGCAAAGATTATACCCACATAATCCTAGAGTTATCACCTGGAACACCAGGAGCACTTTCACTTTAAGATGGATCACAGAGGAAAAAAATAAAGAAATATTATATGATAAGGAGTGGAAAGCTCTTTAAAAAGCACTGAGTGTTTAATTCTTTCCGCACAGACCTGAATGAGGGAGAAACAAGGGGAGAAGACCCCTTTAAAGAGCACGGTTAAGGTAACAAAAAATGAGTCCCAGCTGACCCTGAAAATCCAGAGGAACTGCATAAATTCACCATCTGGGAAAGTTTTAAAACCTATTAGACATGACCGAGGGCATACAAGCACAAAGCTTTGAGTTAGTTCACATATCAAATATTTCTATTAAAAAATGATAGGGTTTTTCATGAAGATGAACTACTAACACTTTTCTTTCATATTTTTTGTCTCTGTATAGTTCTCCTTTTCCTCTTCCTCCCCCAGGCCTGGTCACACATATTTCTGTGAGATCCCAGCACCCTGCCAGCCCTGCCTTCAACCCTGTGTAAAACAATCTGCAAAGTGCCTGGACTTTTTGGGTACCAGAAAGTTTGTATGGTATCCACACAAACGTATCAAAACCATAAAATCAACACTCACAACGCCAGCTCTACACAACAGGATAAACAACACACCCTTAGCAAACAGTCAAATTAATTAATTTTACTTTATGAGGAACATATTGTTTATACCGCATTTCCTACTGTGTTTACTCTGAGGATTTTTACCTCATAAAATAGAGCAGACAGAGCACAATTTCTCTTGCCATGAAGCACAAGCCCATCACTGCTTCTCTCCATCACAATATCCCACACCTCTCCAAAGTTACTCTCGCACCATTAGGTCTTGATTCCTGATCCACAACCCTTCAGTGTTTCTCTTCTTCGTATCTGCATTATTCACTGATTTTTTTCTCAGGTAATTTAGCTGATGGAGTTTGCCTTTTGCTCCACTCTCCCTGGAGCAGGGATATGAAAATGGATTTCCCAGCAGAACCTGAACGATCCCTTATTCCTCTGAACATATTGTTAGCTCTCATCATGCTGCGCTCAGACCCTGAGGGCAGCCTCGAGTCTGGGGCTGATCTTCTCTCAAAGCAAATCAACAATTTTCACAGAACTGGTCAAGCACTGAAACACTGATTTACTAATCGCTCTCTGTTGGCTTGTATCATGTTCTGTTCATAAAAAAATGGAATATCTCATGATCAATTATGCAGGCCTGGGTAGAATTCCTTTCCCAACAATGAACATAAAGATATTAAAACACATAACAAAGGGAATAAAGCCAGGTACCAAGCAAGAGCCCAGCAAAGTACTGTAAAAGCCTCACATTAGGATAAAAATAAACAACTGGAATCTTGCCAGATTAGACCTGACCAATTTAAAGTTTTTCAAATTCCATTTCACTGAGCAACAAGCAGAACACATCAAATTAAACAATTAACATGAAATATCCAAACAGCACGGCTGGTACTTGATGGCATGCAATAAAAACAGACTAACAATTCTCTCGATGCTTAGTGCACCGCAGAGGAAAATACAGAATTTAAGTACACCTCAAGGAAAATTTCATACTTGGTGTGATTAAAAACCCACACACATAGGATCACCCACATTTAGCCCAGAAAGCTTCACCAGGGCTCGCTAGAGCTGAGGAGAAGAAGGAAAACAGAGTAAAAAAGAGGTGGCTTTGGATTTGAAGTGATTGTGTGGTGCTCTGGTTCAGGATAAACCTGCTATTCCACACGCCCTACAAGGAGCTCTTGGAACTCCACCTGACTTCTAAAACCTACAGATCTGACACAGCAGACAGACTGACAGTCCCTTCCGCCAGTACTTCTCACATCTCTCTGAGTATTTACTCAGAATAAACAGAGGGCACAAAAACGAAGGCTCTAACTGCCCAAACCTTCATTCCTCAGCTGCCTCCTACCAAAGAAACGCTAATGTTATTCTCTCTCAGTAGGAAAACCAGACCTGACCAAGCAGAAGGATATTAAAGTTGTTTTTCCACAAGGTTAAACTCATCTTTAATTGGAAAATATCTAATTCTACACGGGTAACAGCTTAGTAACCATGCATGCTCAAAGCACAAGAGTAAATGAAGGAAAACCATTTCCCTTTAAATGGCCAGTGTAGAAACCTGCACAGCAATTGTGAAATTAGGTTTGTAATGGGATCATGACAAATTGATTGATTTTTTTTCCCGCGCTAATTTAGAAAGATGATTATTTGGGACAATAATTAGCAACATTGCCATTTACTCTATTAAATAACAAACCAAACACAACTGGTTTCAGTCATGATGAGAAAAGGAGAGTCATTCTATTAGGACAGCAAAATATTTGGCCTTTTTTCAGCAATATATTTTTGTAAGTTAACTTTGTCCAAAGGCTCACAGCATTCACCTGCTGCACATCACAGCAAACACAAGGGGAAATGAGCTGCAGGTCCAGAATATTTATCTGCAGCAGCATCAGGACATTTAACCTGCCCTTAATTCAATTATGCCTATTGACCTCCATGACAAACAGCCAGTCACACCAAACGTGACACTGGGCATGCAAAGATTGCAAAGCTGTTGTAGTGGGGGGATTATTTTTTTTATTCCAGGGTGAAAAATTAAGTGAGTGAAAGGATTAGTACATGCCACAGGACCATTCTCACTGGAAATCAAATTGAATGCAACAGTTCTATCATGACTGCCAGTGACCAACAGGCTCTCCAAACAAACAAATAAATAAATAAACAGATTGCACCTTTGGGACTGTTCGTGTGTGAGTCCTGCTGTGCTGCTCGGGACTGAGATCCCAAAATGAAAATTGTTGATGTTGTGCCCTTATCAAAGGGGGCACAGGCCCTGCAATAGGCCCTGGTCCTATTTCTGACCCGCTGATTATTTTATTTTTCAATGGGACCTATGAAAAGCAGCTCTGCACACACAGACCATTTCACCTGCTGGGGAGACACTCTCTACAGACTAAGTCAACAACTTGAGTACATTTGAGCTCAACAACATCAAATGCTGGTGGGTTTTTTTCCCCTATAGCTTAATAATGTCAATTAAATATACATAACTAAATATAGTCCAAATTGCTTGTAATCTGATTTTTAATTTGGCAGGGTCAGTTCTTCAATAGGATTCAAACTGCTGAGATGCCACGAGCTTAAACAATTAGCAATGCAAAAACGGAGAAAGAAAAAACTCTGTTTATTCACCGATGCCCTGAATTTCCTAAAAAAGCCTCTAGTTCGGCAAAGAAAAGCAGATTATTTGTACAAACTAATTCTTCCTATCTTCTATCACAGTGTTTCAGCAGGGGGATTTTCTGGCAGTGCTGATGAAATCCAGCAGCCCCTCAGATGTAGTGCTCAGAATTACAAGCGTGAGCAGTTTAATCAAGTGTGTCTTGGTCGCTTTTGCATCCCCATTTAAATATCAGGCGAGTGTTCAGAGATAAAAGGTTTTTAAATGTAACCTCTCAGAAAATGATACACTGTCAATTTTCCTTTTCAAAAGTGCATTTTAGGGATTCTTTTCTTGCATTTGGGGCAATACAAACTAATGCAAATCTGGGGCACACAGACTCGGGGGCTGTCAAACAGCCAAACAAATCACTGCAATCTCAAATCTAATACTCAAATCACAAATTTAGCTGTCTTAGAGGTACAAAAACTTAGAGCAGAGTGTCCTAGATGCAAAATTTAATGTACACCAACCACATGATACTATTTTCTTTGCTCATGTTAATCGATTTGCATAAAACCCCTACAGAATAGGGAGCACAAGGTGGAAGTTCTTAAGAGCATTTTATTAACTCATTACCAATGAATTCAAATTGACACAAGTCAGTAGCAGGGCAAAAAAAAAATGTATTCCTTGCACTTAAATACAGGCTCTGCTTCAAAAAGTTCCCTGAAACATGAACAATTTATATACTCCAATTAACTGTAAAGCAGAGGATGTATAGCATTACAGGGCTTATAATTACTGCTGAAAACATTTTCCATTTAAACATAAAACTCCTAAAGATTCACCAGTAAATAAATGGTTACTTTGCTGTGCTATATCTTCAATAGGCAGTGCAAAGTCTTTTTCTTTCACTTACTGTTTTACGTAGGAAAAAACCAGGGGCTTTCTTGTACGATGCTAATAAAAAGTTACATTAACCACAAGTTCATTTTTTAAGAAATAATTTCTCATTAAGTGCAAACAACTACAAAAATTAAAAAGTCCTAAATAATCAATACCAAATAGGAGAAATCTCGTCCTACTGCTGGATGCTCATTATAATTTATTGATATTAAGCACATTTTAAAGTTTGAACAGGTTCATCATTGTTTAATCTTTAACAGCTGAAACTTTCTGCTTCCTGCCTCTCAGAGTTTGTTTGGAACTGGAGGCAGGAGGAATAACCTTAAAACAAATGCTTAACACTAAGAAAACACTCTGATGATTTCTATGATGTAATTGCAATTTATAAAAATAAAAGCCATGCTCCATCTCGAGGCAGGAAGGTAGACTTGTCTCCCTACACAATACGTAGGAAAAGTGTTTTATATGGATAAATACCCATATTCTCACCGATATATCTCCTTTAATCAAGAGTTGCACTTGCAAATTGAACTGTTTTCAAATGTCATTCGTGTAGATGGCAAGAAAGTAAACTTTATATAAATATTGCAAGAAAAGACAGATATGTAAAACTCTTCTAAGGTTTATACTCGAGCTGGAATTTGAAAAAAATCTTTGAATGGTTCTCTCTTCCTGCTCCCAAAGCACTGAGAAATGCCTCTACATTTCAAACCAGATTTAAATACATCCAGCAGAAGATCCTTACTTCAAATGTGGGGACATTTACAAAAGCTCCTAGAAATGTTTCCCCTGTGGGGTTATTTGTGAGAATACCCTATTTATGAGCAAATTCAGATATTAATGTACAGAAATTAAGACACTAGGACATTCCAAGTTCCAAAACCAACACCAAGCTTTCCTAAAACCACCATCCCCAAACACCTGAAGGGAATTATTTCCCCGTGAGAAGGCAGGAGGCAATGCCAAGTGTTCCCAGGTGTGACTGCTGTCCCCTCTGTGTCACTGTCCCACAGCTCCCAGCCCTTCCAGCTGCTGCCATCCCACTTGGGGACATTCCCCATGCCCCTCCCAGGGCAGCTCCGAGCAGAGAGCAAGCAGCGGTGGTTAATGCACATTAACCACCCCATGACATCAAAGGCCCCCCACACAGAGCACACTTGTCCCCAGACCATTTCTGTCCCCCCATTTCTGTCCTCAAGTGAGGAAATAAACCCCTCACATTTAGCTGGGAAGCTGTAATGGTTGTTAGACAGAAGCAGGAGCATAAATGCATATCAAGAGAGGATACATGCCTTTCAGGAAGGCAGCTTTTTTATTTCATAAAAAGGATTCTGTTCTAATGAATGGTGTTCCTTACTGGAAATTAAAATTAGTTCACAAATTGCTGCTGTTCCATTTAATGATAAGATGAATGCACAGTGCTTTGAATTTTTTTTATCTGCAGTAATTTTTGCTCTTTCATTCATCGTTCCCTTAATTTTGCAATTCTTTAAAAATAAGCTTTTAATTCTTCACATGTATGCAATCAGTTAGAAAACCCACGTGGCAGCATTTAGAGCTCTGGTAGGCAAAAGATTTCAATAAATTTAGGCATGTTAATGTCTCTTATTAGGGTAAACGATACAGCTGAAAACCAGAAAAGCCCTACAAGATCTCCAGTTAAGGACACATCAGAACATGTGGGACACTGTATAAATAAATTCATGTAAGGTTTTTTATGAAATATATCAGCCAAAGTCACTGTGCTCCAGGGAGCAGCAGAACAAAAAGCACAAACCCAACGAGCAAAAATGTGGTGCCCTCCTGCCCCTTGCTCTGCCCCTTCTCCCTTCCTTGGAACCATCTTCAGAAGGTTTATTTTCTAGAGGAATAAACTTTTTTCAGAGTGTGTGTGTATGCTGCAAGGGGAAAAGAAGTGGTATTTATTATTTATGTATTTAGAGTTTTAAATCAATATTAATGTTAACTCTGTACAACTTTCCATTTGTTCCCTCTGAAATTGCTTTTCATTCTGTTGTTTTTAATCTTTGTTAATAACATTTACATTTGAACTCCATTAATCTGAATACTTTTCTCAATTCCCAACTAGACACTCATGTTTTAGCATTGCTAAAATCAGTGCATACACCTACAGCAAGTAAATATAAAATTCAGAGTTCTGCACTTGAAAAACGATCCTCAATTAGAGGCACAAACACTGATATAAAACAAGGAGTGAGAGCCAGACTTGGCATAGTCTGTAATTACCTTTCTAAACTGTTGAATCAGACTCCCCAGTGCTGCATGCAGCAGGGCTAATTAGAAAAGAAACCTCTCACATTTAAACTTGAATTATTTACAAATTGAACTTCAAATAAAATACAATTCCAGCCACGGATCAGATCACAAAAAAGTTGTCTCAGGAATCTCACAGAAGTTATTTAATGCAGCAAGAAATTCACAGAAAGAATATTTTAATCCCTTTTTTTTTTTCCCTTCAGCCATACTACCTCTCCTTTGAACTGCAACCCTCATTTTGAATTCAACTGTTTCTGCAGCCATGACTTCAGTGGGGGATATTCATCTGCACCCATGACTTCTGCAGTACAACACAATTTTTTAAAACAGTGTGTGGAGTAGTAACATTCTGTTCATCCTGTTGTTGTCTTTAATTCCTAAATTAGCTTTAAGTTCTTTTTAAGCATCCAAGATTTACATCAAGTAGTGTGCACTGAGATGAATAACTGTATGTGTGCTAAATAAAAAACTGATTAAGTGAAATGAAAAACTCCCTTGCTTAGAAATTGACCAAGAAAAAAATCCAGAATGGAAATGTAGGTAGAATTTCTATTCATCTTTCTGTCACTCACAATACCAAAAACTTATTTGTTAAAAATAATTGGAAAAACTAAAATTGCTTACATTCTTTCACAGAATTTGCTTCCTGTATTATGAACATTAACTTCATTATTAAGAATTAGTATTATGAATGGTATTTTTCTTGTCACTGATCTCCTGCATTAGTATGACACTCCAAGCAGAATTACTCTCTCGTTCTCTGAAGAAAGTCTCCTCCACAACTACTGGCAAAGAGCTTTGTTTAGTACAGGAACAGGAAGGATAAACTATGCCTTGAATATTATCATTTCTGCATCCCAAAACTCTCCAGTGAGACACCTCTCAAATTTTCTGCAACACTCAAGCAGCTAGAGATGTCGAGGCTGAAATTCTGTAACTTTCTAATCTCAGCATGTGCCATCAACAACAAATCTTCAGTCAGCTGATGAAATCCAAGAAATACATACTGGGGATGAGGGTGGCATTTTTACACCCTTAAAAATGATTCTCCAATCTAATAAGAAATATGGGAGCGTAGAAAACTTTAAAATATTCAGTGATAAGCAGAAAGAAACTTGATCATTTGATGTAACGGGAGATGACTTTCTGAAAAAGAAAGCCACCACTTATCAGGTCATCTATTAATTATGCAAACAGAAATCCTCAGGTAGAATCAGTTATTGCTTATCTTTTTTGTCAAGGCACCAAACTGATAGAAGCTGTCAGGCAGGCACAGTTCTGGGGCTGTTTCCATTCCCAGGGCTTGGGAATCCACCTGGGAATCAAGGTTTGTGCACCAAACACATTAGTTTTTTGTTTGGTTTTTTTTACTCTTTTGCATTGTCAGGCAATCCTTCCTCTCTGAGAAATTCAGGTGATAAGCTGCAGAGAGAAAAATGTTAAATATTATCTACTTGGCTCTTTTTCCTCACCAAATCATTTAAGTGATGCCAGTCATTTTTATAAATTAATACATAGGTAGAAAAACAAAAATACAACTGAATTGGATTCTAGAACCTGCAAAGCAGAGCTGTCCAGCTTACCAACAAAAACAGTGGCAAAGGCACACTTCAGAATATTGGCTTCATTTATGAACAGAAGTGGGGACACGCGACAGAATTCAGCCTCTGCACAGGGTGACAAGGCAAAGGACAGGCACAAGGCAACACTGGAAGTTTTTCTGCTGTGAATGGATCTCAGGGAAATAATAAGCTTTGTTTAATAGCAGAACTGATAAATGTGATTACCAGGAGCAAGTCTCTTACCCTTGCAAGGAAGACAAGGTGAAAGGGAATATGTAAGGAATAAGAAACAATTTTCCACTTAGTCGTCAGGAGTTGTCTCCCTTAAGCTACTTTCCTGCAGTCTTGTCAGAAACTAAAAATAAATCCATACAGAGAAGATATTAAACATCTTCTTGTGAAATTCTGTCACTGAATCCATTCAGATGGTAAATCCTGCAAAAAACTGACTTTCCAAAGACACAGCAGTTGAGAGAAGCTCTTCATTACATGCACCTACCACACGTGAGGAGCAGCTGAGAATGGCTCTGAACATCAATCCCCTCCTCTTTCTTTCCTCTGAGAAAGCTCAGAAAGCACTTCTGTCATGAAAGGAGAGATATCCCCGAACCATCTGAGAGGCTAAAAAAGTCCAAAATGCCTTGGACTTGGCCACTCCAAACACTCCCATATATACACACAGAGGTGGGATTTGCGCACAATAAAATCCTGGGAATTGCTTTTAAATAAGAAAGGCCTTTTTCTTAGGCTTTGTTGTGTTTTTGTAAGTTTTTTGTATCTACAGTATACTTGACACTTTATACTTTTGAACAAAATCAAAGCTGGATATAGAAAAGCCAGACAGACATCACATTGTACTCCTCCACAGATTCCACTTGGTAAAGAATCTACAGTCTCTATTCTCTACAGAAATTAAAGCACATAACACTTTGGAGTGAAAGAAATGTAAATACTTCTCTAAAATGATGTTGAAAATGTAACTTAAAACCATTAACAAAATTAATACTCTGCCCTTCAAATAACACCACATCTGAAGCTAAAACCATAAATATATCAACTTTACTGCTGCCATTTTTTGAAAATTGATTCAACAATTCTCTCAGTCAAAAAAAAAAAAAATCTACGTTTATGGCTGGTCACTGTAACTATTTCCTTCAAGAAAGCTGTCTGGTTGCCTCCTTGAAATTCTGATTGAGGCTTTCAGTTCTACTCAGATCTATGTTTTCTTACTTTCACCACGTTCACTGATGCTTTTTCCTCTGCTCTGGAATAAATACATACAAGAAGAGACTTAAAAGCTAATTTCAAGTGCTGGAAATACTTAAGCAGAGGATCAGAACGTTCAGAACCCCAACGAAGACACACAAAAAGGATATGCTCATCTTTTCTACAAACTTATCGTGCTCATCCTGGGTTTTAGGGAAATTCTCGATGTCTTTCTCCAGGCGCTGGATCTGCTGGTTCATTGAATCAAGGTTGCTCTTCAGAGTCTGGGCTGAAACTAAGGGAAAAAAAAAAAAAGTATAAAGCTTCCATAAAGCTTCCAGATTCCAGAAAGGGTATCAGAAGGGGAAAAAACAATATCAGTATAAGTAGTCTTAAAGAGAACGATTCCATTAAGTAGACTCATATTTTTCTGAATTACTGCTCATAAAAATCCTATCCTTCATAAAAATAAAGTGAAAATATCTACTGTAATACACCAGATCATCATATTTAACACTGAAATGTCACCACTTAATTCTATCATTAGTTCAAATTATTCAATTTCTATTTAAATTTATGGTAAAAATTCCAATATTTCTAATATTATTATTTCTAATATTCTTTTAAATCTAATTCAGAGATTATAAACTAACTAGAGTTCAAAGAGATTTCATCTTCTTAATGCATGTACTTGGTTAAATGAATGATCTTATTATTAAGGCACATTTCTTTTACAGGAATGATTTAAGGAATAGACATGGGGGAGAAAAAATTGAACATTTTTCTTATATTGAAATTACAATGATTTCTGGGACCTAGAGCTGTGAAACCCTGTGCTAAGAGCAAAGGTGGTGTGAATAATAAAAGCTGCTGATAATGAAAAAGAAGTAAAGGACTCAGAGTACAGCACACTAATTAAAAAAAACCAAAGAGGGTTCTGTAAAGAACTGCAAAATATTCTAACGCAAACCACTGCTGTAATTTGTATTAAACATCCCCCAACTGCTGCATCCTGTCAGCAGAACATCACAGCACCGTTTGGAAGGGGAAGCAATGCCACTCCACACAGAAATTCCAGACCTGCACAAGAAGTGACAGAGTCTCTGCAGAGAAATTCTGCTCCAACTGAAGAATTGAAACAATCTGAACTCGTACTAGTGACCTTTATGCCATCGTCCATGAAGTCCATTTGCCATTCTCATTTTTATCATAAAGAACAATTTGATAAGCACTTCCTCTTCATTCAGAGCTGCCTTTTGGAACCCAAGTTTATCTTCCATTCTTTGTCTCCTCTTGCACAGTTCACAAATCAGAGCTTTTTACGAACAAGCAGAGAATCCCAAGACCCCTTTCCCATAGTGCAGCCAAGAAAAGCAAATTACTCCAATTTTTAAAGGGTTTTTTATTATCTTTTGATGGTAAACGATTTGTCCAAAAGTTCCCCCAAGTATTTTCTAAAGAACCATTTATTTTTCTATTTTCTTGTTATTTAGAAAAATTGTGCTGTGTCTACGTGAGATTAAACAGTGGAAGGAAATTGAGTCACAATGGCTTTTAAAAGAGCATATAGGAAATGAAAATCTGGTAAATAAGGAAGCTGTTCCCAGAACAAAATCAATTTTCTATTCTTTCTAAGTAACGACTCACATCAGCCATAACAGTGATTTCACGAGCATGTTCAAATACATAAGGCACCAATAGAGCTGTCTTTATAGCAGCCATTATCTTGATTTTATTTTCAATTTTCTCCATTTTATACTGGGTACCAAAGGAACTACTAATCACGTAATCCGAGAATTATACTGAAAGTTTTTTCAGCTTAATTCAGCTGGGGTGGGAATGTGTACTAACCACAGTATCCTCGTGGCTTTTAAATTCACATTCGAGAGTTAACCTTGAAATCAACCACTAAAACACTCCGAATAACACAAATTATCAAAGCTTTTAGGTTATGGCTGCATTCGTTTAATCATTTGATATTATGATCAAAGCATACAATTTTGCTTGAACTGAAGAACTTGAATTACTGTAATGTTTTTATAGGCTGTTATGGACTTGGATAGGGAGACAAACAGCACTGAAGGAAAATGCTAGAACTGAAAAATAAATGAGGAGGATGCAAATGGTAGCTTTGTTCATAAAAAGAATAGCAGCTGGTAAGTAAATAGGCAGCATAACATGAAGTTGAACTGTTTGCAGCAATTTGAAAATATTTAAATGCATGACCATGTAGCAAGAGTAAAAGTTTATTTTTGTCTGAAATTTAGAAGTGCAAAGAAATTCAGCAAGCAATGACAAATAACTCTTAACCTTTGTGATTAAGATGGATGGAAAATGTTTTCAGTAACACTGCTCTATAAAACAAAGTTCAGAAAACACTAGATTAGGTAGCTGCTGGCTTTGGAAGTATGGAGGAACTGTATCCAAGCAAGAAGGCTGCATCCTAAAGCTGTGCTTCCCATAATTAACTTCTCTATTCACACTCAATTAACAAAAAAACGTTGTAGAATATGCCATTTTTTTCACTTTTTTTTCCCCCTAGCCCAGGCAAATGTACAAGTTTCTGTTCAAATAATTGATGAAGCTGTTGTTCTGCAAGACAAATTTAAAAAGACGACAGAACAGGGAACATATATATATAGACTATAATAAAATATCTGCATTTCCTCCCATAAACCCTTTTATTAGAGATTTACTACTTCAGTAATGTGCAGAGGAATCAACATGAATACCTTTTACTTTCAGGGAAATGCATGTAAATTTCTAAAAACCCTTGCAAGGTTTTAATTTATGAAAGCATAAATTCTACTTGCGGCACAAAGGCATTTCTTTGAAGCCATTTCAAAATGCACATACTGAACAGCCTGGGCCACTGTACTCCTCAAAGACAGAGGCTTGATCACCTTCCACGTGCCCACCATTCCACATGAAAATTAGCCATCTGAATAGAAATAGTCCCAAAAATGGACACGGAAGGCAGCGCTTGGCCTTCGGTGGCACACAAGCACTGCAAGGGCTCTCACTGAGAAAGCTTCTCCAATGTTATTCCATTTAATGCTGCAGCAAGTCAGAACAACCAACTAAACCCAACACACAGAGAACTGATTTCAAGGTAGGAACATGAGGCAAATACAGAAAATGAGGAAAACATGAACAACCACCAGAAAAAACCCCCGCACGTAACCCCCAGAGACTCGGGGATGAGCAGACCCAGAAAAGAGGAAGCAACCTAAAGGATACCTGACCATTTATTTCCTTATATTAGCAAAGATAGAATATTTGCTGCATTTCAAAAGTCAAAGCAACAGCAGTAAAGAACCCACCTCACCCACCCTCCCAGCTTTACAGGACAATTAAGAGCCCCATCCACAGTGGAAAGGTCAGCATTTGAGAAATGGGACAGTTTGGGAATTCAAAAATCAGTCAAATTTGCTGATACGGGGAATAGCAGAAACAGTATAAATGAGTTTAAAAGGAAATTATGTGGATTCTTGGACAACAGGTTCAGAAACATGGGATGGAATTTTTAAAGTCTCTGAGAACACATGCAGATGGTGGGGGAGACAGCTTGGATGAACTGCAGTGCTCTCCCCAAATCCCATCTAAGAAACCCACATAAACCCCAAAACCTAGGTATGGACCCATCTTCAAGGCCAAATAGGAGGAAAAAGGCAGCAAGATTTCTCAGCCTGTGCCAAATTGTGTCCAACTGGCTCTAAGTTTAGCCCTGAGAAAAGGTTGGCTTGCAGAGGTGGAAAGAAACAGAGCCCCTTTATAATGTGTGTACCTCAAACCACAGTGAGAAAAGGATTTATGACACAAAGAAAAAAGCCAACAGCAGGAGTTAAACATGCATGTTTATACAGACACTACAGAACTATAACACAGAGAACTAACATGAAGTGGTGTGGAATAATGTATGGTCCAGATTGCTCTTCCTGGCAGTGGCAGACTAATACAAGCACTTGGATCTATCAGTATTGTCTCTGCACAAATACTGAATGCAACTGACTTAATCACGCATCATTAAATCTTGGACTGATTAAAAGATTATTTTGTCTTTTATTATTTAATTATAATAGAAAACCACAGTCACTGAAGAGATGGCACAATATTATTCTGACATGGAAGGCGATCATTTCCTTCACCTTATTACTTTCCCTATATTAATTCCTCCTCTGAAAAAAAACCAAAAACCAAACCAATCCCATCCACTTATTTTGGAGCAAGCAGTTGCACAGTCTGCACGCTAAGGAAGGCTTAGTGAGTGTCTGGTAGAGCAGTTTAGTCCCAGCAAAATGCTCCCAGCACTTAATCTCATGTTGATGTCGAGCACTAGCTGGTCCCTGTAGTCAGCGAAGCATTTTGTATTTACGTTAATACAGCAATAGGAGCAAAGGTCAGACTAATCCCTTCTAAAATAAGATTGCATCAGACTGAGAGCCCTCCCCATAACAAGAGGTGCAATGATACATTTTGATTAGGTGCACCGTCTCTAGCATAAGAAATTTAAATGGTCTCTGATCATGATGCAAAATTGGGATGGCCATGCCCACACTTAGACAAACCCTCGAGTGAAAGCCAACGATATAAATTACTTCAGTAAGCAAAAGCAAGTCTGTATGAAGGAAATGAACTCATGGATTTTTAAGTCTAGACAGTATTTGTACCATAACTACATTGTAAGCATACTAATGACTATTTATTTCTAATTGCCTGAGGGCAGATGGAAGTAGTCTTTCACAAAAGAATGAAAAGCAGTTTGGAGGGAAATGGTGAGCAAGTACATAATCTGCAGGAATTACAATCATTGATTACTCAATTCACACCAAGGAAGTTTCTATTTATGAAGACAATAAGTGTTTGAACACCTCAGGGTCAAAGGGGAAGAAGAAATCCTGTGTTACCCAGCCAGAGCATGTCCCCATCCTCCTCTTCCAAAAACTGGGGAAGCTTTCTGACACAAAGCCCTCGTGCTTAACAACCAATACACCATGCACAACAGCCTTTTTTCCTCACAGGGCCTTCCCTGCACCTTTTAAAGTTCAGGAGTAAGAGCAGGTCTGCCCAAATGGCAATGTTTTGTTTATATCCTATTACTATGTACTGTAATCTGATTTGAGGAAGCTTCGAAACAGAATTTTTAACAGATTTCACACATAGATGTGCATTTGCACTTCTGATTCGTATGCCAGGATCTCCTTCCTCAGCAGAGGCTCTGGAGCTCAGCTCCTGCTCTGGGCAGGGCTGGGGAAGGCACGGGCATGGTTTGCTGCACCTTTCCCACTGGAACAGAAATTCATGGCCTCGGCCAAGCAAGGGCACAGCGCCTGTGCGCTGCTGTCACTGTCCTGTCCCTTGGCAAGGAGAGGTGAAGCACAATTCCAATGGAAGAGCACTCTGTAACAAGGCCAGGCCCAAGTCGCTCTTGGTTTGAGTTTAATGAGGGGTTCAGCCCAAAGCACTCTGTGCCACCCTCCCACTTTTCCCTGTCCAGAGCAGCCTTTCCTCCCTGAGCTCCCACATTTACCTCACTGACTCCACAGCAAACATTGCATGGCATAGAATGTCAGTTTTTTTAGTTGAACTGACTTTTCATATTACAAATACGAATCTGTTAGAAAACAGATGTCCCAATTTTAGAAAAATAACCAGGAGCATGGAGCTGGTGGGTGTAACAGCACTGCAATCAGCAGCGCTCTCCTGGCAATACAGGATATCACCTTCAGAGCAC
The DNA here is from genome assembly GCA_013397895.1 of Origma solitaria. Lineage (NCBI taxonomy): Eukaryota > Metazoa > Chordata > Aves > Passeriformes > Acanthizidae > Origma > Origma solitaria. The sequence continues at coordinate 332,480 of VZRL01002448.1, forward strand.
TCCACAAACTCGCCGTACTTTGATGTTGATTTAATTACAAATGTCTTTCAAGATCTCCAAAGTTGAGTTTATTTTTAAAAGAGAACTTCTAATTACAAAATCAGTATGTATTAAATGAGCATACCGAAGCAAAGCTGCTGGCAGGGGTGTAAGGCAAATTGCAAATGAGGCACAGGAAACAAGTAAACAGAAAGTAAGGAGAGCAAAGAGAAGGAGCAGAGCTGCTGTCACACAAGCTGCTGCTGTTAGAAAAACTCACAGAGGTGCTGAGCAACTTCAGCCAAGCGAGCTCCCTTCACCCTGGAACTGGAGCCTGGCCATTCTGAGCACCTGAAGCACTGCAGAGGTGCAAGAACCTCCCTCCAGCCAGCAAAGTGCACTTCAACCACAGAGGAGGAGGGAAAGAAAGAACAAAGTGCCATTTTGTAGCTTTCCCCTCTCTCTAGTGGCTTGCATTAAGGAATTCTAAATGGATTACACAACTTAAGACATTTAAAGCGATCTTCAATTCTGAATTGGTTTAACTACAGCCAGAAATTCTTAAATGCTTTAATTTCTTTAATAAGCAACAGCCCATGAGAGTCATTTGGACTGTTCTTTCATTTTGCCCTTGATACTTACACTTCAGGGAGAGAATTGGAGCCTTAAAGTGCAAGCCATACAAAAAAGCTGTTTAATGGAGATTTCAAATTAGACCTTCAAAACATAGCTTCAGAATGCAGAACTACCACAGCTCTGTGCACCATTTATTATGCACAGACAGCAACCAAAAAAATCCTCCAACTCTTCACAGACTGGGAAAACTCACTAAGTGATTTTGCAGAGTGTAAGGCAATCCGGAATCCAAAAAGATCTCCTGCAGAAATTGCTCCTTGGAGCTACAAAAGAAGAAGTGCCTGTGAGGTTCCTGCAGCCAGGGTTGCCGGGGATGAGCAGAGTGACACCAGAGTGTGCACAGGACAAGGCTGACTCGGGGCACGATGCCAACGGCACAGTCACACCCCAGTGCCACAGGAACTGTCCCCTGCCAGAGGACATTGTCTGCTTTGTCCCACCTGTGGATATTGGGCAAACCTGCTCCAGCAATTCCAGAGGTGCCAGGTGGAAGTACTGCAGAGCGTTTGACTAAAACACAGGGATTGTTCTGTGCTGGGGAGGATGAAATAGGAAAGCCTTATCAATATGATTACCTGGGAAAAGATGCTGAGAATATGGAAACTAGAAGCGAGATTGAAAGGAAGACAAGCTCTGAGATCCCAAACCCCAGGTACTGAACAACTGGGAAACAATGGTGTGGCCACTGAAGGGAATCCCCTTTGGATTAAACAATCCCCTCTGCTTGCAGACAGCTCCAAGGGTCAGAGCAGACCCTGCCAACTCGGCAGAGGCTCCAAAAAGCAGTTTTTAGAGTTTAAAATATAATGCCGTATGGGAATGCAATGACTCTCCTAGGCTGTGTGTAAATGTTGTAGGATTTGTAGCTTGTTCTAGATTGGTTAGTGAAAATTAGAATATTCAGCACAGAAGATCATTTATTGTATTGTAAATGGCAACCACAGCACTCTGGACTCTATTCTATTTTGTACCTCTCTCTCTCTCACCTCTCTCCCTGCTCTGAGCTGTGTCTGGCAGCTCCCAGCAGCTCCCCTACACCCACACCTTTCACAATAAACCTCATGCTCTAAGACCAAACTCCAGAGATCTCTCGTCTCCATCCCGACCGTCTGAAACAAAACCACCAAATCCTACAGCTCTACTGCAACAAACTATAAAACTTTCGTTTGATGGAAAAACGGCTACTGCTTATGAGCATGCTTTAAATTGCTATACTTCAAAGTGACAGTAGCACAGGATGTTTTAAAATATTTCCCCCATTCTAAAATTATGCCATTAAATCACAGTGAAGTACCTGTATAAAATTTAAAAATTAATATTTTATTACAGTATTTGTAATAAAAAGTATACACATATTTGTATTCCACAGTGTTTCTGATTGCTAATGGCCTTTGCAGAGAGATGCCTCAACCATCAGAACCATATGCTTGCAAATTAGAGAAAAAAATTTCAATGTCCAAGAGTGACAACTCTGTGCTCGTGTTATTGGTATTTTTTAGTCCACTGCGCAGACCTAGTTCACCCCCACAAGGCACCTTTTACTTGATTTTACTTTTAACAAGGCTTTAAAAGAGTTACGAAGGGAACACCTTTGTATCAGGCCAAGAATTCAGTATGTTAAGTGCTCAAAAAAGCCCTCATTATTACTGAGATCTATAGATATTATTATATAGCACACTGACAGTGAATCTCTACTTGCTCTGACTGCACACAGCCATTGCTGGCAGGTAACAGGTTCATCAGGAACTGTTAAGCCTCACAGCAATTGGATATCCAACTGACAAAGATGGAGCTATGCTTTATTTCTATGTTTTATTATTTACAGGCACAATGTTTAAATCATCAGCTGTGATTTAGAACTCTAGCTCTTAATATCTAAAATTAAGTTGTTGTTATAAAATACACGGCCAACTTATTTTAATCATTTTAATTTTGTGTGTTACTTATTTCATTTTTATGATTTCTGAGAGGCTTGACACTCAGGAGAGTCTTAACTTATAAAAATTTACTTCTTTTCTAAGTAACTCCAAATTGCACTTTTAACCACGTGACTGTGTCTAGAAATATCTGACTCATAAGGTACCTCTTGTTTTTGTGTTGGAATTGTTTGACTGAACCCAAAATGGGTTCAGGAGAATTTTTCAGGTATTTAATAAAAATGTCAGGTTATGAACTGGTAAGAGCAAATACCATGAACAGTAGCAAGTGGAATAGCAAGGGAAGGGAGCAAGGACTGTGCCACCAAGTCTCTGCCTGGCTCCAGAGGGAACGGGAGGAAAGCCCTGCAGGGGGAGGAAGGGAAGGGAAGGGAAGGGAATATCACTGACATCAAACAGCTCCTCACAACCTCGGGAGTTTTTATTGGTTTTCCTTTCACACAGTCTGCTTCAAGGAAGATGAAATGCTTTTCCAATGATCTCTTGATAGTTAATCACTTTGACCTTTGCTTATATTTTCCAGAATAAAACTGTTTCCTAATTTATTTGTACTTTCCATAAACCTCCAGGTTGCTCTTCCATCTTTAAAAAGATCAAACATTTTATTATACCTAATATCAGATTATTGAAGATTTTACTACATACATGGGCAGTTCATCTAATCCCATTGACCTTTTCATATTAAAATCCAGTTTTATGCTTTATCTGCTCTTTGTTAGAAAAAAAAAAACCAAACCAGCCATTGTTCAGATGCTGGTTCTTTATTCTTATATCAAAATTAAAGCTGAACAGGACTTTTTTTTTTCAATTTACATGGAACTGAGAATATGCAGCCAAGATTTAAAAGAAGTTGAAGATGCCAAGGGTAGCACTTGGAAGGTTATGTGCAATCCAAACTACAAGGCTGCCTCTGACTAAAAAGTACCAGCACACACCTGGAGTAATGACACTCACCTGTCTAGCCCATATTTCCCAATTTAAAATTCATGCAGAGATAATATTTGCTGGTAGATTTGTTCCTATTTTATGAATTACTAACTGATGCCAGCATCCTCATATCCAGCCAATTTATTCCAAAATAGGCTTCCCACAGGAAAAATAAACCTAACTGTCCATCCCCACAACCACTGGTTTATAAACCAGCACACCATAAATAGGAAGTGCAAATCTCTTCCATGCAAAGCACTTCAACTTCCTGCACAAAAAAAGCATCACATGTGACAGAGCAGATGAACATTACAATTAACAAACCCCAAGAAGGACCACGGGGAACAGTGGAAGCAACTTGCACAAATCACGTTTATTCTGCCAAAAATCTGCTTTGCTACAGAAAGCAAAGAAGGGCCGAAAGGGAAGTTTTGGTCATTAAAACTGAATAGCAATTTACGCTCTGCTAGAAGTCAGTGCTGTTTATAGGAAATGCAGCTCTTATCTTACAGAATAAAACAAATTTAACTGCAATAAAATCTTTTTCATCTGTATTCTAAGCATCAGAACTATTAGAGGCTTTGCTGCCATTAATATGCTTTCTCTGTTTAGGATGCTACAGCTTAACTAAACTTTATTGACTCTTTCAGTTTAATTCCTGAAGTCAGCTTGCAAAACATCAGAGGCTTTGAATCAAACTACAAAAATCTCAAAGCTGCAAGGTCAAGTGTCAGCCACAGAAGAAAATTCATAAAAGATCATCAAAAGTGCCTGGTAAACCAGAAGACTTTACAAAGAAAGGCAGAAAAAAATTAAACTTAAAAAAGTCACCTCAAGAAAAGAATTATCAAGTGGTAGAAAACGTTTTTGGAATTTAGATCAGATGCCAAAGTGCTACTTGCATAAATAAAATTAATCACTATGTTAGTGCAGCAGAGAATCACAGAATATCCTGAGCTGAAAAGGACTCCCAAGGATGAGTGAGTGCAGCCCCAAAGTCCCACCTGAGCATCCCTGAGTGCTGCCCAAACACTTTTTGATCTCTGGCAGCCTCGGGCTGTGCCCATTCCCTGTTCAGTGCCCACAGCCTCTGGGGAAGAGCCTTTCCCTGAGAGTCAGCCTGCCCACCCTGGCACAGCTCCATGCCACCAGGGCCCCTGTGAGCACTGCCCCACAGCTCAGCTCAGGGGCGCAAACAGCTCTTTGTTCACATTTGGCACAGCCAGGGTGTCATGGAAAGCTCTCTGCTCAGTCTCTACACTGCCGTAAAACACAAACACACAGCTCAGGGGGAGCAAACAGCTCCTGAGCACCTCCGTTCATATTTGGTACAGCCAGGGTGGCATGGAAAGCTCTCTGCTCAGTCTGCCCTCAAACACAAACCCACAGCACAGCTCAGGGGAGCAAACAGCTCCTGAGCACCTCCGTTCATATTTGGTACAGCCAGGGTGGCATGGAAAGCTCTCTGCTCAGTCTCTACACTGCCCTCGAACACAACCCCAGCCCCACTCTGCACTGACAGAGCAGCTCCACTCTGTCCAAAGGCACTCAGGCCACTTTGCCATCCTACAGCAAAGGGGGGGAGGGAGAAACCAAATCAGTGCAAATAAAATACAGTTTAGATGCAGAAAACAACATGGAAAGGTGCATGCAAAGTGTGAGAAACAGCAAAAATAATTGTATGATAAAGATAGTCATAGAAAAGTGTGAAGAAGTCTGAGATGAAACAACAGCAAAGTTGGGTTGATGGATGAACTATCCCCCAGGTCCTTGGGGAAACGAGTTCTGCTCTCACCAGACAGTTTAAGACAGAAGAACACAAACTGAAAGCAAATGATGGCCTAATTAATCAAGTATCTATCTAACAGCTAATCACTGCACTGCAGAGAGACACTGACTGATAACACTGGAAAAAAGGAGACAAATTTTCCAAGAGAAAACCTGGACAGGGCTGGTGGAAATGCATATCCAACTGGTGCTCACCTCTCTTTTCCTACATATTCTTGGGCTCCCCCAGGGGTTTATCTTGTGACGGAGCATTAATGCCCAGGAAAAATAAAAATTAGTGTTCTCTTCACCTAGCACCTACCTTTGCCTTCGACAGCTCAGCAGCACAGCCTGTTGGACACGAAAACATGGCCAAAACATGGCCAAGAGAGGAACCAAACTGGCACACCCACCAGCCTGGACTGTTCACTGACCAAAGAGAAAGAACTCATTGCTGATTGTAGCACAATTAGATTGATTTTATTTCACACACAGCCTGGGATCTTTCCAAAGCATGGTTGGGGTTAAACCCAGAGCACTCTGGGTGGGAAGGCACACACAGTGCTCACTCTCGAGCAGCAAGACCCCAAAAGTTCAGTGGGACCCTAAACACCATCACTGCACTGCTGCCACAAGTCCTGAGCTGGGGTTTTCCAAGCACCTCACTGAAATACACTGAATTATTTTCACAGACTGCTACAGAACAAGAGGAGCTGCTCTATTACTGATTTTCCCTCCTGACTTCTCAGGTCCATAAATACCAGGAAGGCACAATCCACACGGATTATCAATGCTTACAGGTTACATAATCCTACAATCTCAAATGGAATGTTGGAAGCATTTAATGGCAAAGCAAACAACCTTTAGGTGCTTTGTCTATTTGCTTACCTTTACTTGCACTCTCAACGTGCTGCAATTCATCTGGAAATTTTAAGATGTCCCGGTAATTCTCCTCACAGATTTCTGCCAGAAAATGCAACAGGGTCGTTTTCTGGTCTGATGATTTAGTATCTCGAATCTAAAAAGTGAACACAGGAGAAAACAAAGAGAAAAAAACAACTGTAAAATGTTTCAATAAAGTGAATATTGCAGACGTCAACTCATTAGCAAAAAGTTACCTACACTGGTTGCTTCTAAATGAAACAGATCTTAAAAATGAAATTTCTTGAATTCTTCATAGTTTAGGACTACAAAAGGAATGTACCCTATGAAATATTAAAAAAAGAAAAAATTCATTTTGATGCGAACAAAACCTGAAGACAGTCTGCAAAGTTCTGAGATTTTAGCATTGCAATTGTTCAGCATGCCCCAGATAATAAATAGCTGTGAACAGAGATTAAACAGAACAGAATTTAGAACACTTCTTCAATGCCACAAACACCAAATCTCCAAAGGACTCCCTGAAGTTCTCCATAGCTGGACGTTGTACCAACAGTCAGAATTTCTATTTTGATCAGTCCAGTTAAAGTTACTCCTTGTTGCAAATATATGATTTTTTCTTGAAGCAAAATCAAAATATGCTGCTTCAGGCTAAAGATGTTGAGGCAAATTCTTTCCAGACACACAAAATAAATGCACCCTGCCTCACTGGAATACAGAATGACAACAAGAAAAGCAAAGGTAATCCTGACTGTAGGTAAAGGAAATTTAATACATCCAGTTGGGTTTATGAAAAGCTGCAGAAAAATTGTGCACAATGTGAAGTAACAGGTAACTGTATATTTTCACTGTTCTTTTAACTCCAGAGGCATTTTTTTCAGTGGTCTGCAATCAATCAGTATTCTTGGAAGTGATAAAACTCTGTTCTATGTTAGCCTGAGTGCATGAACTGCTGAAATGGGGATTTTTGGTTAAAAAATAAAATCTGAAATAATTGCTAGAATATAGGACCAGTGGCAGGTTTCCAGTAATCTTGTGGCTAAATCCCATGGCAGAGTGCACCTGGATACACATCATGAACTCCAGAGAATGAGATAACAAATTTAAAACAAAATTTCTTAGTTTGCCCATTTTTATGCAGATGTAAAGGATGAATGTGTGTGCTGATGGAAGATGTACCAGAAGCAGAGATTTCCTCTTATCCACAAAGGCAACAGAGGGAGTAGGTGTAGGTAAGAATTTGATGAGTACATTTCACTTGACAGAGAGAATTAGTAATACAGCTGAAAAGAATTGTTTTAACAGCATTGCACTTACTCATCTAGTACAGTTCTTATAGAGAAGTAAGCTACAACATACACAACAAATGAAATAAAGGATTTATTTAAGAAGAATACATAAATGCGTGTGTAAAATCTCCTATTTGTTTTCTCATTCTCTAAATCACTTGAAGTTCTAATTCTATAATCCTCATGACAGGCTTGCCATCGATGTTCAATTTAATAGAGGCCTTTCAGCTTTAAGGATTACCCTGTTAAGAATAAATGAGTGCAGTGGAAAAACAGGCTTTTAAAAATATAAGGTATTTAGGCAATTAAGAAAGCAATTTAATTCATACCAATTCAGCGATTAAAGACTAAACAATGCTCAGTAATGGTATGCAGTTAAAGGGCTTTAATGTGTTACATACACAGAAGTTCTTCTGACTTGAAAAAAATCATAGATTTAGTGGCTAAACATCTGCATGGAAAAAAGAAATTGCATTTCAATTTGTCTGTGAACAACAGTAGTGGGATTTGCAGTCTTTGATCTCTCTGACATCATCAAGTGGATAAAGCACTTTTTTTCTAAATGGACAAAATTATTTTGCTTTCAAATTACAACAAACATGTTTTGCCACCAACAGCAACATCATATCAACAAGAGTCGGTATTAGCACCTTGTAGTAAACATTTATTCAGATCTCAAACTAATGTATCTTTGGCCCAATCACAATCAAGTCTCTGCTATCCTTGTAGTAAACATTTATTCAGATCTCAAACTAATGTATCTTTGGCCCAATCACAATCAAGTCTCTGCTATATTCATCCTTGTTTTTAACACAATGGATACAGATAGGCCTGATTGATATTTAGAATCAATAGCTATTCTTTAAAATTCAAGTCCTAAGCCTGTTAATATAATGAAAAATAAGATAGGTGGTGTTTGAATGTAGCTCAGCACATACCATGTAAATATAAAAATTAATAGAAATTAAAGGTAGGAACTGGACAGGTGACATCATGGTTGTGTCTTTAGTCTCTGTATGCACAGACTGTACTTGCATTCAATATAGACTCATATCCAATAATTCACTCATTTTTTCCTTCATATAAATGGAATACTTTTTACATTTAGCTTCTTGCAGTAATTTTGCCCAATAGATATAATATTCCTTGGCTTGTAAAGACCCTAATGGCTTAGCCTGATTTCTGCTGTTCTACACTCGACAGCCAAGTGGAAGGAAAGAAAAAAGAGCCTATTAAGTTGTGCTTACAAGACCAGGAGATGGACTTTGATGAACCTCACGGGTCCCTTCCAACTCAGGATATTCCATCATTCTACGATTCAGGATAAATTTTTAACACTGTGGTGTTAAAATTTTAAAATACAGGTTTCGAGTCTATAGCCTTTCTTTGCCTGAGAGACAGAATTTGGAAATAACACGTTTAGTTTAAAAATAAATGAAATAAATTGGTAGATCAGTGTGGGCTACAGAAAGCAGCTCCAGCTGAATGCTGAAGCATCAATTTGAGGGTCAATAGCATGAGATGCATTGTTTGGGAAAGGATTAAAAGCCAATGTACACAGAGCATAACAGCACAGCCATTCAAATCAAGGAACACGCAGAGTAAGATGTTTAGTGCTGTGAGGCAGGAAAACAGAACAGAACAAAAGCTTTCCTTCACACAGAGTAAGGCATTGAAACCATGCCAGTCCCACCATAACCCACACCCAGATGGGTCTGGGCTTTTCCCAGGTACTTCTAGATGCAGCATTCAGGTGTGAGGGAGAAACGTGACAGCCAATGCAAGGAAAAATTTATGTCTGAGCCATCACTGCAGTGACACTTTATTATAGCTATAAAAAAGCCTTCTATTGATTTTCATGAGATTATAGACCTTTTCATGCCCTAGAAATCTTCCCCCCTTACCAGAACAGGGCTGGTGGACAATAAATGTACCCTCATCAGTACCACTCAGGCTAGATAAACAGCTTGTCTTGTACCATTTGCACTAGAACAAAAAGCAATGTAATATCACTTAATACATAAAACACACATTGATCCAGCCAGAATGCTACAGAAGCTTCATTAACCCTGAGGGAGGCTCGCTGTCAGCCTTGCCCTGAATTCAGCAGCTCAGGACAGGGCAGCCCTGCCCATCCCTAGAGCAAACCTCCCTCTGTTCCCGTGGGGCTCAGGGCAGAGGGTGCCCTGCTGCTCTGGGGGGCAGCTGATCCTTGGTAGGCATGGAACACCCAGCAATGTGGAGAAATATTGACCTGAGTGGAGCCTGCCTCAACCTGAGCATGGCCTGGGCCATATTCTGTTTTTCCAGAGCATCTCAATCGCAGGCAGTGAAGATCTCTGCTGCACACACGGCAGAGCTGCTCTTGCCTGCCAGTCCTGATCCATCACACCAATTCTGCTGCTGATGTCTCTTATTTGAACAAAATTAAGTTCTCTGCCTCCTGCCAAAGGTTGTTTACAAATCATTTCTATCTTCAATAACATCATACACTGCAATATAACATCCAAAGAGATAATCTGTTTTTAAGGATTTGCAATTACTATTCAGTCATTAGCCTTCTAGCTCAGACCAGACAGGCTGGAGTTTGTGCTTGCATTTTCTTTATCATGTTTTAACAAAAGTTGCTACACAAAACCAGATTTCTGTGTACAAAATGACCAGCTCTGTTGGAAAAACATTTATTTTCCAAACCCAAACATTTATCCCAGATCAATACTTGCCTTTTTTTCTTCACATTTTTTTCAGACTGTATAATGTAAGTACTACATCTAGTAAACAGACAATTAATTTTAAGATTGTTCAAGAAACAAGCAAAAAAAATCGATACTAAACTCTGGTTCTATTGAAAAGTGAATTCATCACATTAGGATTGTTCATCATGAAATGTGTGTATTCTGCACACAGAAATGTGTACACAGACATGTTCTGCCTTGCTGACAGCTGACTCAAAAAAATAAAAATTCTCTTATCATGGGCAGAAAGTCCACTAAATAATAGTCAGTGGTCTAAAAAAAGGAGTTACTACATCAAAATGCAAAATAAAGGCTCCCAAATTCCACTAGACACGCTTGAAGACTGAAATACATTCCTTAGGAGCAAAAAATAAGGACACTTTAAAATTATCCAAGGAAAACCTCTAGCATGACTGCGGTGCTTTCTCAAATTGATACCACACAAAAGTAATTTTAAAATTTTAAAAACTTTCAGTATTCACAGAACTTTCAAACTCAGTAGCACCCAGCTGCCCCACAAACCACACACATAAAGCACACGACATTGCCAAGGAGACCTTGCTCTTGCTGTCACATGTCACTTATTTTTTTAGTGCCTTCTTCAGCCAAGGAATAGAAATTAGAAATTTGAATTCCCAGCAAGATTTCAGTAAACAGGACCCCCTTACATATGCACAAGTTCTCATTTTCTCAGTGAAGGCCAGTTAGTGACCAACAATCATCAGCTCTGAGACTGTGTGAATGAGGTAGAAAAGATGGCAGGTGGCTCTAAATAGATATTAAAGCTGGTGCTTGTAAGAGATAACTCCACCTGATAAAGTTTAATATTTTATACTCTTCCCAACAAAACCCATGGTCTTAGCCAATAAAGTCATCTCACTCTTCAGGGTGGAAATGGGGAGGGCAGAATCTGAAAGTTTTTAAATAGAGGAACCAAATTCAACTATCACTTGAAAATAATCAATGCACAAAAAGAGCCATTAGCCAAATATAAATTTGGATACTTAACAGTAATTTTAAAAAAGTGTTGGAAACACTATGTAAACACCTCTTACTCCTAAAGTTAAATGCCTCTCTCAACATGATACTAAAGTATAACTGCAGGTGCAAAACAATGTGAGGAAAAACAAGTCTTGCAAAAGCACATTATTATAATAATCTTATTCAAATTAGAATGGCAAATACATACATCAATGACTGTGGGAGCTTTAAATAGCAAACAAGATCTTTTACCATGAAACATAAACAATAAAGCTCAGTTGCAAACAATGCACATGTCACACTGTCCAGGGAGACTGAGCCACATTCCCATAAACTCCTGACTGTTCTGAGTTTGGAACTCAGCAGTGATAATTCATAAGGTTCAATCAATACACAGAGATATTGATGACAAAATTTCATGTCTGGATCTTGGCAAGATCTTTTTTGTTTCAATCATCATCAGTGTCTGTGATTATTTTTAGCCATGACCTTATCACAAAATATACCTGGTAACCTAAATGCAACAGCACAGCCAACATTTGATCTCGTTACACAGAATGTCTGAGTATCTTCTCTAAATCTCATAGGGAAAAAAAAGCAAAACAGAAAAAAAACACTTCCCACAGAAACATCTACCTTGAAAACAAATTTTAAAAAGTTAACAAACAGATTTTGCTTCTGAGGGCAACGCTGAATTTAATTAATTAAATAGACATAGATTTCTGTCTCCATTACTTCCAGAGGAATTTAGTTGCAAGCACAGGTAGCTTTGCTTCAGCAATTCTTCAGCTCAATAGAGAACAATTTGCAGGCCCAGTCAATCTGCGTTAGCTGTGTCAAGGCGAGGTCTGCACTGCCAGTGGTTCACAAACCCATCAGCTGCAGGGCAGAATTCCTGCTCCCAGCCCTGCTCTGACCCTGCTCTGCCCCAGCACCACTCCTGCACACTCAGCACCTCCCCTCCCACGTGGGAACAACCACTGCTCTACTGAAAACCTGCACTTCCCTTCGGATTCGTCTGCTACCAGAGAGAAAATGCAGCAGGAGGTCTATGGAAAAAAAAAATCCTTCAACTTGGCTTCTCTTTTAATAGAGTTATTAAAGAATGAAAATTTTTCATGGGTGATGATTTTTACTTTATCAGAACTTGGCAACTTCTTTGCATGAAACCACAGCAAGCAGAGTCCTTCTCTACAGAAATGTGCCAGATCACACTGGGTGTGTGTTTGAAATATGGTTCTGTCCCAAGGTGAAATCTCCTTGAGGTATGTACCGGATCCCCTCACGGTGCCCAAAAAAGGGACCTGAAATCTGGATCCTCTGACTAAACAAAAAGAAAAAAGTCTCTCCAGTTTTTATATTATCTTTTTTTTAAAATCCATTTACAATCAGTGCATGTCTTTAAAACAAAGATACTTTCATTGTACTTTTAGAGCTGAGACAGTGAGGTTTGGATCAGTGCCTTGCACACATTTTGCCCCCCACACAAACAAGCACTGCACACCAATATCTGACTGCTCTGGATTCTGGAGTTCTTGGTGCATCCCATATTTTGCTGCCACAACTGAAGTCCAACTTTGGCTAAAGGTTAACCCTGCTCATCCTAAACACAATGCTTATTTCTGTGACAGTGCCTGAAGGACAGCTAGGCTGAAGGTGCAAAGCAGACGAGTAATGAGGTATTTAACACACCCAGACTCTATATTCTATCGACAGAATAAGTAAACAAACTCAGATCGAAAATATTCATTCCACTTTGAGCTCCAGAAGACTCAGAACAGACTTACAATGAACCTGCCTTGAATAAATCCCTGCTGCACCGAAGACAGCTGGAGCAGGGACCATCCTGGAAATGCTTACTCTGTATTTCCCTGTCCATTATTAAACACAGAGGTGCAGTCAGTAAATTCCACTGATGGAATGCTTTTCCCTGCTCAGGGCACTTTCTCATGTGTCCCGAGTTGCATGAATCTGCACTTCAGTGTTTTATGGCTGCAGCTTACCTTGCAGAGAAAGCTGATGTTGAAGCCGAGAGATTGTGCGTTTCTGGAGCCAGAGTTCATGTAGTTGCCGAGGAACAGCACCAGCTCCAGGAGCTTGCTGAAGCTCTCGCTCTTCTTCAGCTCCTCACAGGCCAGAGTGACTGCCATGATGTCGGGTCTGATGTTGTTCACGTGCTCCTCGAACATGAGGCGGAACAGGATCCCATTGAGGCGCGAGCGCAGCATCTTCACTGAGCTCATCTGCAAAACATTGCAGCAAAACAGGAAAAACAAAAGCTTAGTTATGAAAACGTTTATACTAAACCCCTCAATAGTGTGCAGCCAGCAAGTCTCCAGTTTCTGCATGTTTTCATTGCCTGTTTTGTATTCCCAGGAATCCCAACCACCTTTGTGTTTCACACTCGGCAAAAGAGGGCACAGCACTAATTCCTTCCTGCTTGGATAAAAAGATGGGAGGTTATATATAAATCATGATGTTGTAACATGGTGAATGACAGAGACACTGAAAATCAGCTACAATACTGATTTCATTAATTTGAATCCCCAAGACCAAATCCACTACGCTGGGTAACAAAATATGGCCATGTCTGTCATATTTGCACAAGTGATCAGAGTCATTTCCTCCCACTTAGCACACTGTAATTCACAAGAGAAATTTAAATTAGGAGAAAAATATGAACTGAGCATTTTTAAACCACTTAAATTTTTTTATTTAATTGCAGGAATAATTATGTTCCAAATCTATCTCATTTTTCTTAGCAGATAGAGAAAGATCTCTTCCCCAATGTATTCACCATCGGTGGTGTTCCTGAGCACTTAGCAGGAAAAGCTTTGCTCTGTGACAAATCACAGGTCCTGACTATCAAAACAGAAAGATTTTTGTGTGCTGCTGTCTCTGTTGGCCAAAATTGGACCATGGTCCTTTGAGGACCATGATTTTACTGCTGGTGTTATCTACCCACAGCTTCCAGAAGCAGCAGCAATAAGTTTCACAGGAAAGGCTTGAGTGGCCTGAATAATAATGAATTAATTCTAAAATGAACATAAACATGAAGGCGCTCCAGATGGTCTCAAACAATTCCTATGATCAGGCTGGAACAAGGAAAAGGAAAGGATCAGAAAAGAAGCATTTCAGCATAACTAGAGATCTTTTTTTATAAATCTCCATTGTCACAAATTTCTCTCTGAGCCTCTATAAGCCAAAATCATTGAAAGTCTTGAAACATCATTCTTCTAATCATTCTGTATTTCAGAAATATCATACTGAAAACATCTGCCTTGAAAGGATCTACTTACACTAATCTGCAGTAGATGGAAATTAAAATTAATCACATAATTTGCTTTAACTTTTGTAGAACAATCTCCAATTGCTGTTTTTACTCAAAATGGCACAGAAAAAAGTTGTTGAAAGCTTTAGATCCTGCAAACAGAGTGTGTAAACCCACAGGAGAGTGTGACAAACATTTGTGAAGAATAATCCTTAACAATACTTCAGAGAAGTGCACTTTCTTCTTTAAATACTGTGAAGTGTCATGGAACACTGAGCATTTATTTGTTTGCCAGCTAGTTGAACCACCAAACCTGCAGAAGTTTTCATTTCATTTGCTGACCTACATAGTATTTTAAAACTATCTTGATAATTTCCTAAGAGCTGTTTCAGGTGGGTTGTTTCCATAAAATCCAGAATATCTCTACCCACACAATGCCCTTTAGGTATCTGTAGATGAAGGCCACAAATACTATTTTAGTTCATCTCTCACCCTGCCCTGGTTTCCCTTTTGTGGGTGTGGTTCTAATTCCACGTGTGCAATGGCTGATAAGAGTGAGCACCTACTGAACTTGGAGGAATCTCCTAGAATTGAGTAAGGTGCAAAGACTCCATTCACCTAGAAAGCTCAAATTCCATATTGCTCTACAAAATCAGTGTCAGAGGCACATAAGAAATGAGACATTCCAATGGGGCATGGAGCAGCAAGTGTTGGCTCCCACTGCAAACAGTTAAAGCAGCAAGAAAATGGATATTTCTGCTCCTGCTGACTGTCAGTGCTGGGCTGCATGTCATCATTTCCCCTTCTGGGCTTTCATAAAGGTCTTGTCTGAACTCTCTACCTAATCAAGTTCTTTATTCAATTCTTTATGCTTTATTATCATCATTCAATTCTCAAGCCCTGTATTAAAACGAGGATCAAAGGCTATTGGAGAAAGGCAAAAAGCACAATTAAATTTGCCTCACTTCCTAAGAAAAAGCTGACATTCCTCTAATAAAAATTTGTCAACTTACTAAGGCAACTTAGCCTCTTACCTATGTTATATAAAAGTTGCCTTTTTTTTCCTTAGCAATGTTCTGGGAAGATTAATTTTGCAGCAGCTCACGAAATGACAATGAGGCCAAACAAGAGGCCAATAAATTCAGTTTAAAAGACTGAATGACTCTAAAGCAATGGAGGTGCAACAAACTTGTACAATTCTCTCCACTTTGTCTCCCTCCCAGCCAGGACTGTTCACAACAGCAAATACAGCTCCTTGCTGAAGTTGCAGCTGTGCCCATATCATAAAAAAATTAACTCTTGAACACAAGGTTTACATCTAAAATTCAGATAATATTCTGCTTAATGTTATACAGCTGATTTAGTTAATCTATTCTTCTTGCTCTACTTCAGTGCAAACTTTTCTTTATATGAAGTTGTGTTGCCTTTTTTGATCCCAGGATATAACTTCAAAAAGTTCCAATAACTAATTAGAATATATAATTGATTTTAACATTTCATCTAAATGAAAATGCAGTTCTAATTTTCATTTACATATCAGCTGAATATTCAGTTAATCGGTCTCTTCTAATAAGTTAATCATTTACTAAGTATGGTTTTTCTACACAAACTTTAAGCAACTTATTCCAACCTTTACTAAATTTGATGGGCAAAGTGATTATCCAATTAACATAGCTTAATAATTAACATACCTAAATTTACATAAAAACAAGGGTACACATTTTAAATATTATTTAAGATAGTCTATCTTCTTCTACTCCCAATGTCAAGGTTAAAATTATTATTAATGCAGAACTCAAAATTTATTTGACATATAGAAAATCTTCAGTCAAGTAGAGTTTAAGTTGAGCCGCATTTCTTGCACTTTAATGGATAGTTCAGCTATATCAAAACCAGAAACAAACGCAGCATTTTAATATAGTTAGAGGCCTCTAGAATAAGACAGAAGCACTGCCCATAAGGCACAGGACTGGTTTTTATTAAACCAGATGGTAAAGCTGAATAAGCAAACAAGCTTCAGGAAACTTGGTTCCTTCATAAGGCAAACAGCACCATTTGGAGATGTTTGATTAAGCAGTTTTTGCTAATTAATGTTGCATTAAATACTTGAAAACTCTCAACTTTCTATAGTCAGTCTGTCCTCAGAAACACAAATCAATGAAATTGTGATTGTGACCATACTGGTTCTGTTGGGAAATAAGGCTACTTTTATCACTTTTTCAATAATGTTTTACTACTGCAGTTCTTGCAGTAAGTCTAATTAATCTATCACACTTCTACCAAAATTCCTCATCTTTGTTTGGAAATAAAAGATTTTTGGAACTTTATGCCATTTATTAAAAAAAAAAAAAAAAAAAAAGGAAATCAATAGGCTAAAGGTTTTCAAAAGAAGACATTGATATATTTCATTTTTTAAATCCTCTACAAAAATCTCATTAGGACAAATCATATTCTGTTACTTCCCCAACCAAAAAATAATTTAAAAAAAATTATCACTCAAAAGGCACTTCTGAAGCCAAATTATGCTCAAATCAGAGCTTTTTAGCAAAAAAGTCTTTTAAGAGGCCTCCATTTCTGTTTTAATGCATTTTAATGTACATAATGCCTTAAAAATCCAGCAAGAGCAAACGTAGCTCCTGTGGAGCTGGGGATAAATCCTGAGCACGTTCCAGAGGCTCTCATCATCATTTTAATCTCTTAGGCTGCCGAAGTGAAAACAGGAACTCATTTGCCTAAAGACTTATCAGGCCCTGGGAAAAGCAGGAGCAGAAAGTGATTTCCAAGGCCTGGCACAGAGCTCTGTAACTCAGCACCCACAGTCCCCCCCAGCACGGAGTAAATAACTCCTGGATTAAATAACTCCTGAATTAAATAACTCCTGGATTAAATAACTCATAGATTAAATAACTCATAGATTAAATAACTCATAGATTAAATAACTCATAGATTAAATAACTCACGGATTAAATAAGTCATGGATTAAATAAGTCAGGCAAACGCTGCCATTGCCTCCCACGAGAGACCCCAACCATGGGAACACTCCCAGCCCTGCTCCTGAACAGACACATGTGTGCAATGCTGGGGAAAGAACAGCACAGCTACAGTTGAGTTCCAGCAGGAACCCACACCTCTTCTTGAGCCCTTCTGCAGACTCCTGGCTTTGTATATATATAGATATTTTATATGGATATGCATATGCACACCTATGTACTCATGTACATATGTACACATGTACTCATCATATATATATGTGTATGAGTACATGTGTATGTGCATATGTGTGCGTATGCATATCCATATTTTATATATATGTGTATATATATGTGTATGTGTGTATATATACGTGTGTATATGTGTATATATATGTGTGTGTATATTTATGTGTATATATGTGCGTGTATATTTGTGTATTTATATCTGTGTGTATATATATGTGTGTGTATATTTATGTGTATGTATGTGTGTGTATATTTGTGTATATCTATCTGTGTATATATATATATCTGTGTATATATACATATCTGTGTGTATATATATCTGTGTATATATGTGTGTATATATACATATATATATCTGTGTGTATATATATGTGTGTGTATATTTATGTGTATATATATGTGTGTACACTTGTGTATATCTATCTGTGCGCATATATATATCTGTGTATATATACATATCTGTGTGTATATATATCTGTGTATATATGTGTGTATATATACATATATATATCTGTGTGTATATATATATCTATGTGTATATATATATATATATATATCAATATATAGATATCTCTATGTATACACTACACACAAGATACTTACGGCCATTTGAACTCTCTCAGCTGTTCACAGTTTTTGACACAAAAATTTCTCACAGTTGTCAATGCCATGGAGGAAATGGGTCTTCGATGGACTCTTGGAAATTTATCCACTTGAAGCCAGAGGGCTCTTCAGAAGTGTTTAATAAACACTCAGGACAGACAGGCAGACACAAGATTTGGTCTGGCACACCAGTGCCTGTTGCTTTTAACGGGATACTGTAATTCCTTCCAGAAAAACACCCCGAGCCATGGAATGATGGAGTGGGTCACAGTGGGAGGAGCTTACAGATCACCTGGTTCCCACCCCGGCTGCTCAGAGCCCCACCCAGGCTGGCCTAATAGTACTAAAGAGATTTTTTGAATATTCAAAAGGAAACAGTAACTTTTTCCTACTGCAAGTCTTGCAAAAACCCCCTAAAATAGATATTAACCCTAATTTTTTTTTTCTTTTGATGTGTCCAAATGGAAGTCTGCAGTTCATCACTGCACTAATACATACCACAACTCCAAACTGCTCTGGCTCAGCGAGATCGTTATATTCATCCTTTAATTCGGCTAAGGCATTGAGCTCTTTCTGCTCAGGAAGATTCTTCACTAGGTTCTAAAACAAACAAGGCATTATATCAAATTTGTTATATTAAACTACCTGAGATATTAAAAATAACACACTTAAAATACCACAACATGGAAATGCATGAGGAAATTACAGGACGCTTATTTTATTTACGCAGCTTTAGCACTATATAAACATCAAATCAAAGCAGTAATTATTTAATACAGACATCAACTGCTCTGCTACAGTCTCTGATTTGAAGAATGCCTCAGTATTAAAAGGTTAGAGTATCATTTTTCAGGGCCTTGACAGCATCAAGGAGTTTTGTCTACCTACAATCTCTTTTTTTTCCCTAATGGTTGCATCTTGCTCATTAAATATTAATCAAGAAATAACTGGCCTGTGTAAAACATGACAAAATGAGCCAAAAAAAAAAAAAATTACTATCTTTAGACATTCAAAGTAGCCGTGCACAAACTACACTTAAAAAATACCTTACACAAGAAAGGTCAACATCCCAAAATTGTGCGTATCTTTTGGATGGCAAATACACAGAACTCAGGAAAAAGTTACATTTGCTTGCAGTCTTATCCATGTCCTCAAAGAAAATTGTGACTTATTAAGTGCTCAAAACAGAGATATGCTAAGTATATAAAATATTTATATTAAGACTGAAGAATAGTTTTTTTAAGATATACTCAATAAAAGTGTAGATTGCACTTAAATTTTCATACATACCAGTTGAAATCAAAACATTTATGTAATTCTTTAAGAAAAAAAAAAAAATATATATTCAAGCAAGCACAATAGGAAAAATCACATGCCTGTTAAAAAAGCAGCCAGCACTGCAGAAACACTTTTTTTTCAGATATAAAAATCTTAATTGGAAAAAATCTGCACTATTAGAGGTACAGATATCTTATTTTTAGAACAGACCAATCTTGCCATCACTCTTGTAATATTCTTATTTGTTTTGAGAATTTGATTACAGATCACTCTGCCAGGCTTGAAGGAGACATTAAGGTCCAACTTGGAGAAAGGCATCCATCTAATTTGTCAAATTTGCAAGTGATAACAAACTTAATTCTCTGAGCTGAATCAAACATTCACACATCTTAATAAAAAAAAATAAAGATGACAAGCAGCCTCATACAAAACATCCCTGTTACAGAAAGATTTTTACACTCACACTGATTGTCTCAGCAAGCAGAGTTCAAGACGTGGCACAGAGAAACTCCAGATTCACCTCTGGGTTGCACAATTCAGCTGTAACTTTGTGCTTAAACCTACTTATGTTTCCTTTCCTATTAACCCAAACCCATGTCCCACAAATTTCTACTTGAAAAAAAAATAAACTATTTAAGGATCTGTAAAACATTCCTGCTCATTTGATTAATTGTTTAATGCTTGAAAAGATCAAAGACATTAACTAATGCAATTTTTTTAATCTATTTTGATTAGCTAGACTATTTACCAAATGCTGTCCCCCAAAATTTTACACTATTTGTCAGAAATAGAGATTTCACTGCACATTAATAAACTTACTGTAAAACAGTTTTTCCTCAATGCAGAAATAAAAGTACCTCCTACTAAATAAACTGGTTTTTTCATCTGTCTGACCAATATCTGTTAATGTGCTTGATTGTTTCTTTTTCCTCACCCACACCCCATAATGAGCCAGAGCCAAGACCAACTCATTGTACCCACAGCTTGTAATGAAGAGTTTGGCTCTGCTCACACTGCAGCTGTTTTTTTTACAGTACACACACACAAATATATATACAGTTACATACACATATATATGCATATTTACATTTGTTGCATGTAATGAATAACTGAAAATGAAGATAAAGCATTCAGTGATCACGTACTCAAATCCTTGTCAGTACTTCAAGAAACAGTTTCCTGCTGTATTCACTATGAGGCAGGTTTAAATGAAAATAAGGTAAATAAAAATGGTTTACATGAGCATAAAAAGGAATCCAAGGCTGGCATTAAGAGGCTGCAACTGTCACTCAGAGCTCACTGTCACGAAGCCCTGAATTCTGTCAGACATGGTGCTTGACAAGTGTCTGGTTACAAGAACTTACTCCCTCAAAGATGCACCAGGAATGGAAAACATTTTTTTCTAGAGTGTTTTCCTTCAGGAAGAGTTACAACAGTACATAGTCTACCATGTACTCACACTCATTAATCCAATTTATTTAAGTATTGCACCATAAGTTTAAAAAACAGCAAAGAATCAATGCCTGAGAAGCAAATTGAGAAAAGCACTTTACTATCTGCTTGATGATGCTGTGCCCATTCCACTCCCACACTTTGATGCTTAGAACAAAGCAGTTTCCACATGTGCATTTTCATAAAATGTGACTTTTGCTAAGCATGGAAGAAAGCAAGGTTTGCTTTGCACAATTTTTCCAATCAGTAGTATTAAAAACTGTTAAACCACTAAATTAGTTAATAGCTCAGTTGGAAGATTAGAACAAAAATAAACCAGAATAGACTGAATGTGAAAGAGATGATGCAGCCCATTCACCCCACTACACCTGCAGGAATATCCTCGAAATGCAGAGGGATCTCCTCCAGGTTCTCAGCTCATGTCCCTGATAGTGCAGGGACTCTACCAGCCCCACAGACAGGGACCAAGCTCCAAAGCACCTTTTGCTGAAGATTCCAGGCTGCTGAGTTTTTGGAGAGTGGCATTCCTGATCCATCCACACACATTTTTCTGGTTAACATCACCTTTTGCTTACACACCTTGGTTTTTCTCCCTGATGCTCACACATCCCCTCCTCCCCACCCAGCTGAACATCTCATATCCTGCCAGCTATTTATATTGCTGATCTAATCAAGCCAATCTCTTCTGCTTCCTTCTGGAGACTGTTTCTCTATCCCTCAATCATCTTAAGTAGTTTTTAAGTTCAGCTTCTCTATTTTAAATTCATTTGTGAGAAATGTACTGAGTATTTTAGATAAGGTCATAGAAGTCGACTATTCAAAAGCATTAAAATGATCCTCCTGACTGGAAATCCTTGACCCAATACACCTTGCAATCACATTGGCCTTTTTTGTGGTCACCCAGGTCTGGCTGGGATGAAGTTAATTTACCTCACAGGAGCCCACAGGGTGTCATTTTAACTTGTGACCAAAACAGTTTGAATTGTCACTGGTGTAGCTCCTCTGAGCTACATTTGCAGCACAGATCAATGTGAAACTCCTCTGCCCTTCAGCTACCCAAAGTGGGCTTGTTTCTTCCCCCTTGATTTTTCATTTTACTAAACCTGTAGGCTTCTTGATCACATGATCTGACATCTCTGATCAATAAACCAAGTCCTCAATAAAATCAGGGCTTTGCACGTATTTTCAAATACTGAGGCAACTCAGTTTAGACCAGAGTTCCCAGAATAACCATTTTCCAGGTCCATGAAATGAAGAAGAAATTAATTTAGAAAACCTTGGTGGGGAATGGGACAAAGATGCAAACAGGAGACAGGGAGAGATGAAAGGATAACTTGAGGCTCAGTGTGCTCACTAGAATCTGAATCTGTGTATGATATTAAATAAACCAATTCAACACCAGCAGTACTGGGGTGCTAAATCTTGGTAACTTGTAGGGTTTACACGCTTCTGTGGTGAACTATCGCTCCTCAGAGATCACAAGGGACACACTTGCTCCTCTCCTCCAGGGAGGAAATCAGAGAGGGATGTACAGAAGCTGATTCCATCCTTTCTTCTCTGCAGCTCAGAGATTTGGGGCTCAAAATGAGACAAAACATGCTTGAGAGGAGGTTTGATTTACAGATTGGGTTGGAGCTGCAGCAGTTCCCTGAAACATTCAGGGAGTTTCATCTCTCACTAGAGACAGGCAGAGCTGTTCCAGAGCTGTTTGCACAAGAAGCCTCATGAAACTTCATTATGCATCAGCCTAAATCTTTTTGAGCTTGTCCTCGAAGCTGAAAAACTAAAATTCTCCAAGATTTCCTTTTGGAAGAGGGAATTCCAAGCTCCTTTTGTTAGCAGTGTCATTGAAAGGCAGTTTTACTGCCACATGTGACCATATTGCAAAGCAGAAGCAAAACCCAAGACACAGAAAACACAACTGATACATTGCAGCTGATACCCAACAGCAACTCCACACTATTCTTACTTTTGATTCTTACACCTTCACGCCATTTTTATGTGGAAAACGAGCTATAACCAAAAGTAGAGATATTTTCACATACCTGAATCAAAGATTCACTCAGCTTCTCTTCATCAACCTCTAAAATGATATTTTTTATTTCTTCATAAGGCAAACGGAAGGAACCCAAAAATATTGCTGAAATGTAGTAACACATAATTAGAATCAAAAAGGTCAAAATTATTGATATACAAAGGCAAACAATTTCTGGCAACTTAAAAATCATATTTTCATCTACATTGTGTTTCACAGTTAAGAAATCTCCTATGTAAAACAAATGCTAGATGAGGCACACTATTGCAGTTCGACTTACAATGAGTTTCCTTTTGAAGAAATGAAAACACTTTTAACTTTTTAATCAGCCTCAGTTGCTCCCTAGCAATGTCACTCAGCAATAAAGTCTTATCTTCATGAATGACATCTGCATTACAACTTCAACAGACCCACTCAGCCACTTGAAGACTTTGTTATTATTATTATTGCTTCCATAACCATGTATGAATAGCTGTACTGCATTTAGAATTGGAGAAATTATATTTACATGATATTCTAGAAAAAATTTCATATCAAAGGGGTAATGAAGAGCTGAGCAAAGTAAAAAAAAAAAATGCCCTAGCTCCACCACTTTTTAAGGTAATGGAACTTATGCAAGAGACACATATAATGCAAACCCTTAAAAGATGGAGTTCTCAAAGCAATTTGATCTCAGAATGTTATAAAATCTCCAGAGAGCTCTGTTCAGTAAACTACAGAGCAGTCCTAACAGATGGATCAGCATAACATTGCAACAGAGTGCTTTCTATTCAGCCTAACTACTGTGGCTGATTATCCTTCAAGTTCTCAAAACTTCAGGTTTTATACCAATTGTGCCATTTTCTGCTCATGAAAACGTGCTCATGGATGTGGTACTAAACAATGCACAGATTTGGTTTTCCACAATTACTTGCCATGGGCAGAGTTGGGCTGGTGACATTTATGGTGTTTCTAATTCAACTAAAAGATTCTACTTCTCTTAATGATTGATTTCCGTCCACAATTAAAGAGGGAAGAAGCAAGTTAAATAATACAAGTGGGCTGGTTTTGTTACAATTTATAGCTTCTACTATAAATTGTAACCGGAAAAAAAAATTGGAGTTTTGTACCTATGTTAGCCTATCAGGCAATATCTTCTCCTAAACTTATTTCACCATTGCTCTAACCAGGAGGAACCATCAGGAATGGCCTCTAAAGACCACCCCACAAATCCCACCAGCACTGTGCCCCAACCAGTGCCCATCACCTCACTGCACCTTCAGTCTACACCAATAACTGAAAGAATCAACCGACAAAAAACTCATTCGGTCTAAATCATTTTCCCATGTTACTTTTTCTCATTTTTCCCAGTTATATAGTGAATTCAAAATATGTAATTTAACACTTTTGAATTGAAGACCCATGTTCAAATTAGCAATTTTTAGAAAGAACAATTGCACATGTTAACAAAAAAAGAAAATTTATGAACAGTGAGGTGTAGATGGTATTTAGAGATTGACCTAATGCCTTCCACATCACTTACATAAATTTTGTGCAGATTTTCCATCCAAAACTCTTAATTCTTTGATCTTCTTCTTTGACTGAGCTGCTTTCTTTTCTTCTGACTCTTCTACAGGCTTTTTGGCTGGAAAGAAGATATTTATTCAATTCCATTCATTACTGCAACTGCTCAGTCTTAGCTAACAGCAAGTCCATTAGAAAGCCAAAATAATACATCTTTTAGAATCAGCTCAAGGCAAAACGACTGCACTGCCTCAACCTACTGTAAAATATCCAAACAAACAAAGCATACGTCCAGAATTGAAAGGAACATGAAATAAAAATATGACAATGAACAATTTTCCAAAGCACTATCAAAGAATATTTATGTATTTTAACCCAGGAAATTTCACTTCTGCTTCAATTTATTGGAAGCTCTTTTAAAAATACAGGGATTTGGGGTTACCTCAAAGCACATGAGTGCCCTCTATTGAAACATTAATAATATTAATAAGTTCCTCATCCAAAACCAACAACATTAATCATTTGATATTTATCACACTGAACAAAGGTATGCTTCTATTAATTATTTATGTTGTCAGTGGTAAAGAGCAAAACTAACTAAGAAAATAGTGTACATTTAAAAATTATTTCTTTTAAATTAGCAAGATTCACTAGCCTTATATTCAGCACTTTAAATCATATGGAAAGAAATGTGGTATTGGAGTACCTAAAATATAAGCTGATTTTTTGCATAATTTAAAACAGTCAATTTCCACAGAATTTTCTTAAGCATTAAGTAAACCCATTAACAAGGATTTATTTCCTTTTAAATATCACATAACATATTTGGCATTGAAGGAATAGAATCTTAATGTGCTTAACATTAATTGAACTTAATGAATATTTTAAGTCATTCAAAAGTAACTGAAAAACTGGAAAGTCAAATTAGGAAGAAGTTTCAAGCAGACTGAATACGGTTTTGTTCTCTGAGCACTATTTTTTGTTGTACTGTAATGAGCCATCATGGGTTTCATTAAAAGTATCTCCTAAGAGAAAAAGTTAATTTTAGTGTGAAGAATAACATAAAATCTCAGTTTCAACCTCTTCAGTAAATTTAAAAGACAAAAAACCAAAAAGAACATAGAAAACAGGTATTTGTCTCCTTACATGAGCAGCTGCTTTGGTGTTTGTACAGCCCCGAGCTCCACATCACCAGAAAACCTCGGAATTCCCACCAGCACTGACCCCTCAACTGGAATGAGCTCCATTTGAAATCCTAAAGTGACACTTCATCGACTAATCAGACCCTTATCGCTAATTGTTCTCAATTAAACAAGGAAATGAGACAGGTGCTCAACAACACAAACAAAAAACCACCCAAGAGTTAAAAATTGGCTGTCCCATGGGAAGGCAATGAACGTTCCGAGTTCTGCTCTATCACAGGAGACACTGCAAAGCCTGGATTTGTGTTTGCTGAGACACGTGAGAAAAATGATTCAGGAAGATGAGTGACCTGTTGCAAACTTGATCTGTTCAAGAATTAAACTCTCCAGAATTCAAGGAGTAAACTGTCCATGGATGGAGTCTTTAGGGCATGAACACCTCACCCTCCCAGCTCTCCCAGGACACCAGCCCTGGCCCAGCAGCTGTGAGCACAAAGGCAAAGCTGCTCTGTGACCAACTACAGTAACACCCACACCTCGGAGCCCTGGCTGCAACCTGCACGGGTAACCAAATAAAGAGAAAACAAGAGTGACAAATGTTTTTGTCAGCAAGTATCACCTCACAGAGAGGAAAATTTCTTCCTACAGTGATAATTCAGGGAATCAGCCACAGCGACAGAAACGCTTTTGTGAGCAAGAGTTCAAGGGCAAAGGTGGTACACCAGCCCAGTGCAAAACAGGCATGAAGCTAGTCAGATACTACAGCATCAAAAAAGGAAAAGCAATTTTGGGGTTTAAACACACAATATTTCATAAACAGAGATGTAGAGAATGAGCTGAGGCAGAACTGATGATGGAGACTCTGCCTGTACAGGGCAAAGAACTAGTTTTCCTTATTATCCCTCCCAACCTGTATCCAGCTGCACTCCTCTGTTGGGTGTGAAATTAGGAACTACATTTAGAGCACAGAAGATCACACATTCAAGTTTCAAATCAAACCACGGCTACCCTCACCTACTTAAGCCTGAAGGGCTCTAACACCATCACTTAGAGATCATGCATTTCACACACATTAGAAGTCTGGGTTAGATCAAATTTTTTCTAATTGAAAAAGGCCAGAGAAGATGTTCTTTCCAAAAAGTTCTTTCCACACGAGACTTGAAAGTTAACTTCATGCCAATTCACAAGAAACAGAGAAACACCAGAACCAGATGCTTATGTGACTGCTATAGTCACAATACAGCATCAACACCGATCTTACCAAGCCAAAATTCACAGGCAGAAAGAGACACTATTAGAAATTCTAGCTTAGACAGCTCCTAGAATCTCTGCACCAGTGTCTGACCATGCTTGAGATGCCATGGAGCATCAGAGAGCTCTGCAAAGCCATGCTCGTCCCTCTTCTGCCAGAGGCTCTGATCACACAGTCCATTTCAGCAGTGATTCAACTGTAACAGAACCACGGATTATGGAGTTTTGAAAAATAATTAACTCGATTAAAAAGATACTTGATACTTTTCAGAATTCAATCCACTATTGCTGACCAACCTCCTGCCCCCTGTCAGGTTCTCCTTTCACAAGTGCCTGTTTAAAGATAAGACACTTTCTGGTTTGATGCCACAGAACCAAAGGGAGAGATGAAAGAAGGATTTTATAGCAGACAGCACAGGGTAGCTCAGAAAAGCAAGATGAAAAATCAATCTGGAAGCTAAAGCAGCTGTATTACTTCATACAGACCTTGGAGTTTAGTGCTGTGATTATTCATTACAGCACTTTGATAATGGCACTGCCTTACATCTTCATTCAAAATCCACTCTTTTCCAGAGCAACAAGTCTTACAGACAGCACTGAGAGCTAGTCACTGCCACACCCAGGTTTCCATGACAGAAATGTCAGTTTAAAACAAAAGGTGTAGCGGAGGGGACACTTCCTCACTGTCTGACCACAGCTGATGAAGCAGCAGAGCACTGACAGCAGCAGCTCAGCTGCCCAGCTCTGAGCTCTGACCCCACAGGGTCCACTCGCACCCCACTCTCTCTGAGCCATTCCCACCCAAATCTCCTGTGTCACTTTGCTGCTCGTTTCACAACGGGACAAGCTT
Source organism: Origma solitaria (assembly GCA_013397895.1). Classification (NCBI taxonomy): domain Eukaryota; kingdom Metazoa; phylum Chordata; class Aves; order Passeriformes; family Acanthizidae; genus Origma; species Origma solitaria. The sequence continues at coordinate 360,213 of VZRL01002448.1, forward strand.
TTTCCACACCTTAAGTACAGCTTGCTCCCAACTCAGCCTCCCCAGTGATGGCTCAGTGCTGCACTCACAGAACACACTCCCTGCTCAAGGCTGAGCAGTCCTGCACAGCCTGAGCCGCCCCAAAGGATGGCAGACGCCTCTGAAGTGCCTCAGCCTGGCCAAGCCTTTCTTTGCAAAAGAGACAAATATCTCCTCCACAAGCATCAATAAGAGCCCAGAAATCTGAGGGTTTTGTTCCCACAGGAGAGCAGCACACAGCAGCAGAGTTCACTCCTCCAAGAGCCTCTCAGGTTGTCCTCTGTATTTCAGATCCCCATGTCTGGGGTAACAGACAAAGCTCAGGCATGGCTGCTGTGTTTATGCAAATCATTTTTAAATACCCTACCCTCCACCTCTGTGTTTCCTCAGGATGGTTAATCCCATTTCACACACCTTTATGCAGAGGAACATTTGGATTTATCTGGAATATGTACACACATAAACAGGCAAAGATACATGTGTGGAGTTTTTGTTCTCAAGAAATGGAGAAAATTCTACTCTTGGTTATTTAGAGTAATAGCCCCATTCAGTTGGGAGGAAGCAAGAATTAAGCAAGCATTAAAAAAAAAAACCCAAAACCCAACAATTAGCAGTCATTTAAATGGCAAAATAGCCACTAATGCACAATTATCTCCCACCAGTTAGACCTGTAGAAGGTTTTGGCTGGGCTTTTCTTTATAAATTTGCCTCAAGTAGACAAAAGAGGCAAAGCCAAAGGAGAGCACGGACCAGCTTTAGCACACACAGATTCTTTCTGAGGACCAGAAAACAGAGATGGAAACACCAACACTACATAACTTTTTTTTCTAACTTTGAGCTCTATTAAGTTCATAGTACAACATTTGTTTATCAGTGCTGGAGGGAAAAAGCTGATGCAAGATGCTGCAAGGCCTTGTTTGCTGTTCTGTGCCATCACGCAGCTCCAGCTGGGCCTTCAGTGGCACCTTCAGCTGGGAACTCATCGAATCCCACTGCAGTGCTCTGCTCCAGACCCAGCCAGGGGATATGGAACAAAGTGTTGTGGAAGTTTAGAGCGCATTAAGCAAGGCTAATGATAATCATGGCAAGGAACATACACAAACATGTTGAAGTGCTTTAGAGACTTAATTAAGAAAAAAAATTCTACCATCAGCACTTTTGTACTTCTGTAGTAAAAAAAGGGAAGCATACATTATTCTTGAAAACTATCATTTTACACCTGTTCATTAATTTAGCTACTAAAGAGCCTTAGAACTGGCTATAAATAATTTTTCAAAATATATATTATTTTATTTAATGATACTGAAGCTGTTAAAGCATTTTATTATGAGCTGAAATGTCCAGTTAAAATGGAATTCCTTTCTTTCTTTAAATTATCAATGAATAGTTTTAATAAAGAACTAACAGCAAAAACTGCCAGCCATGAATACAATGAGGATGAAAATTAAAGGGCAATAAAAAGCAGTACAGTGAATTACAGCATGGCGAAAACAGACATTTAGGTGAACTTTAACCTACCTTAGCCTGAGCCTTAACCTCCAATTTATGCCAAGTCTGTACACACAGTGAACCAAAACATCCTTATATTGTCATGGGAAATGAATGAGTAATTTCATCTTATTTCCATCTGGCAAGTGGCTTCCCAATTGCATTTACTAGCATTTGGCAGCAAAAGTAAATATACAAAAGAAATTAACTGCTTTGTTATTCCCTCTACCTGAGAGAAGAACTATAGCTAGTATAAGAACATAGGAGAAGAAAATTAAGTGTATATACAGTTGCAAGGGATGGAAACTACAAACACAAGAGTAGACTTCAGCAGTTGAAAGCAATAATTACACTGAATTTGTGCCCCCCCAAAAAAACCCAAAAAACCCTGATGTGATATGACTTGGTAGAAAAATGAAATAAGGAGCTAGGAATGCCACTGAAAGAGTAGAAAGTAATTTGTAGCAGAAAAGTTCAGTAAATCCTGTTGCAGCACAATAAAACTTTTTGAAGTCTGGTGAAATTGATGATCTTGGAATGCTACTGATAATCCTCCATTTCTGCGTCATTTCTAGAAGCACTCAGAAATGGAAATAAAAGTTAAATAAATGAGGAGAAGAAACTAAGTCAAACATAAAGTAGTGTCAGAGCTGCAGTTGTTCTTTTCCCTCAGCAATACACCCCAGAGTGTCCCTGGGTGTGTCCACAGCGTTCCCAGGCTGCAATGAGCGCAGCTGTGGTGGGGCAGGGACAGGAGCACAGCTGGGCACAGCTGGGCACAGCTGTAGTGGGGCAGGGACAGGAGCACAGCTGGGCACAGCTGTGGTGGGGCAGGGACAGGAGCACAGCTGGGCACAGCTGTGGTGGGGCAGGGGCACAGCTGGGCACAGCTATGGTGGGGCAGGGATAGGAGCACAGCTGGGCACAGCCTGGGCCTCACCCGCAGGGTGAAGCACACGAGCCACGGCCAAGCTCTTGCTGCAGGAGGCACAGTGAGCTGTGACAGCTCTGTGTGCCCCAGCCCAGCCACACAAATAACCTGCTAACACCACCAAGTGCCAACGTGGCCTTAACTCAGGGAATTGCTGAGGCTGGAAAAGCCTCTGAGCTGCTCAAGTCCCACCCTCTGCCCAGCACCAGCACCACGTTCAGCACTCAGCCGTGTGCTCAGTGCCACAGCCTGATGATTTCTGAGCACTCCCAGGGTGCCCACTGGAACCCTTGTGTCAATGCTTGACAACCTTTGCTCTGAGGAAATGTTTCTAATGCGTAACCCAATGTGTTACCCAAATCCATTTCCTCTGCTGCTGTCACTCGTTCGGTGGCAGAAGCAGAGCCCTGGCGCCGGCAGAGGAAGCAGCAGGGCAAGCTGAGCAGGGCAGGGACAAGGAGGGATTCCCTGCACAGCCCTGCAGCCAGTGAAAGCAGAGAACATCCCATGGATCCCAGCAGACTCCGGGAGGTGCCCCAGCTCACACAGCTGAGGCACAGGCTCCCATGGAGCACAGCAGCTCTCCTGCACAACACGTGTGTCTGCAATTCATGCACTGACACGAAAGTGCTCTGGCATCCAAATTCCTGTAGAGCCTTCACTGCCATTTGGGCTCCAATGCTGACAAGCAGCAAACAGCTCCCCAAATATTCCGAGAAATGCAAGAGCATCGGCAGATGTCAGCCACGCCTCCTGTCAATTCAGGCAGCAGCTGCAGGATCTCATGTTTATTCCCAATGCCACCTGGCATTTTTCAGTTTACCTAAAATCACTCGGTTACCAATTCCTGAAGCAAAATTAATTAAGCACTCCTGCTGTCACTCTGTCCTTTCTGCAATCAGAAGAGCTGAATACCTGGCACAGCAATAAAAAAAGAATTATTACGAAGCAAGCAATTGATCTAAAAGTGAATCTTACACTGAGCTCTTAAGATAAAAAAAATAAAACTAACAGGGAGGAAAAAACATGGAACCTCTTGCAATCTTGTATGGTTTTTGCCTAATTAATGTAATCAAGCTGAAGGAAGTGGCATCAACCCAACAAAATTATGTCTGTGGAAGAATAAAAAAGATCATAACTTAGTTTTACAAATTAGCTTAGCAAAAAAAATTAACAGGGGATCTATATTGCTGTTAATTGTTCTTAAAATTAATTGCTATTTTATTTGACCACTACATTTAATGACTACTATTAATTTAAGATGAAATATTTCTTGTTCTGTTAAAATTGCCCTAAAATGGTTGTAAATAGTCTAATTGTCAATCTACAGCAGGAACTTGTGCAGCAAAGTTGTACAGTTAAAGTGGACTTAATTACCCACTCTGTATTCAATGGCTTTCAGCTTTCTATCAGCAGCATCAAGGAGATGCTTGGGCCATAAATGCTTTATTAAATAAACGAAACAAAAAACATAAAAACCACAACAAACCAACGACCAAAACAACCCTTCCCCATGCGCACACAAAAAATCCCAAATACACCCACCCCTAATTTCACAACTGCTTCTGCCCTCTTCTATTTACTGTAAAAGATGTTGCTTTTGCTGTAAGACAGTAAGCAAATATTAACAATTCATGACACACAAATGGCCACAGAAATACAGATGAACATTAGAAATCAAACAACAGCCGGCAAACAAGGATTAAACTGAAAATACCCTCCATGGGCCTAATTTACTGCGTTGTAGATGTGCTGTAAGAAGCTGGAATAAAACCCAGCAGCCTTTTCCATGACCTCTCCTCTCTCATTTTCTCCATGAATATCGATATGGAGGAGAGCCTCAGGACTGTGCCCCCATTTGTCCCTTGGCCACTGCTGGGCCATGGCAAAGCCTGGCTAAGAACAGATCAGTCCCTGAATTTTAGAGCTAATAGAGGAAATTTTGACGTGGGTGACAGAAGACATTTGCCTATGAAAATAAAATGCNATAGGAGCACAGCTGGGCACAGCTGTGGTGGGACAGGGGCACAGCTGGGCACAGCTATGGTGGGGCAGGGATAGGAGCACAGCTGGGCACAGCCTGGGCCTCACCCGCAGGGTGAAGCACACGAGCCACGGCCAAGCTCTTGCTGCAGGAGGCACAGTGAGCTGTGACAGCTCTGTGTGCCCCAGCCCAGCCACACAAATAACCTGCTAACACCACCAAGTGCCAACGTGGCCTTAACTCAGGGAATTGCTGAGGCTGGAAAAGCCTCTGAGCTGCTCAAGTCCCACCCTCTGCCCAGCACCAGCACCACGTTCAGCACTCAGCCGTGTGCTCAGTGCCACAGCCTGATGATTTCTGAGCACTCCCAGGGTGCCCACTGGAACCCTTGTGTCAATGCTTGACAACCTTTGCTCTGAGGAAATGTTTCTAATGCGTAACCCAATGTGTTACCCAAATCCATTTCCTCTGCTGCTGTCACTCGTTCGGTGGCAGAAGCAGAGCCCTGGCGCCGGCAGAGGAAGCAGCAGGGCAAGCTGAGCAGGGCAGGGACAAGGAGGGATTCCCTGCACAGCCCTGCAGCCAGTGAAAGCAGAGAACATCCCATGGATCCCAGCAGACTCCGGGAGGTGCCCCAGCTCACACAGCTGAGGCACAGGCTCCCATGGAGCACAGCAGCTCTCCTGCACAACACGTGTGTCTGCAATTCATGCACTGACACGAAAGTGCTCTGGCATCCAAATTCCTGTAGAGCCTTCACTGCCATTTGGGCTCCAATGCTGACAAGCAGCAAACAGCTCCCCAAATATTCCGAGAAATGCAAGAGCATCGGCAGATGTCAGCCACGCCTCCTGTCAATTCAGGCAGCAGCTGCAGGATCTCATGTTTATTCCCAATGCCACCTGGCATTTTTCAGTTTACCTAAAATCACTCGGTTACCAATTCCTGAAGCAAAATTAATTAAGCACTCCTGCTGTCACTCTGTCCTTTCTGCAATCAGAAGAGCTGAATACCTGGCACAGCAATAAAAAAAGAATTATTACGAAGCAAGCAATTGATCTAAAAGTGAATCTTACACTGAGCTCTTAAGATAAAAAAAATAAAACTAACAGGGAGGAAAAAACATGGAACCTCTTGCAATCTTGTATGGTTTTTGCCTAATTAATGTAATCAAGCTGAAGGAAGTGGCATCAACCCAACAAAATTATGTCTGTGGAAGAATAAAAAAGATCATAACTTAGTTTTACAAATTAGCTTAGCAAAAAAAATTAACAGGGGATCTATATTGCTGTTAATTGTTCTTAAAATTAATTGCTATTTTATTTGACCACTACATTTAATGACTACTATTAATTTAAGATGAAATATTTCTTGTTCTGTTAAAATTGCCCTAAAATGGTTGTAAATAGTCTAATTGTCAATCTACAGCAGGAACTTGTGCAGCAAAGTTGTACAGTTAAAGTGGACTTAATTACCCACTCTGTATTCAATGGCTTTCAGCTTTCTATCAGCAGCATCAAGGAGATGCTTGGGCCATAAATGCTTTATTAAATAAACGAAACAAAAAACATAAAAACCACAACAAACCAACGACCAAAACAACCCTTCCCCATGCGCACACAAAAAATCCCAAATACACCCACCCCTAATTTCACAACTGCTTCTGCCCTCTTCTATTTACTGTAAAAGATGTTGCTTTTGCTGTAAGACAGTAAGCAAATATTAACAATTCATGACACACAAATGGCCACAGAAATACAGATGAACATTAGAAATCAAACAACAGCCGGCAAACAAGGATTAAACTGAAAATACCCTCCATGGGCCTAATTTACTGCGTTGTAGATGTGCTGTAAGAAGCTGGAATAAAACCCAGCAGCCTTTTCCATGACCTCTCCTCTCTCATTTTCTCCATGAATATCGATATGGAGGAGAGCCTCAGGACTGTGCCCCCATTTGTCCCTTGGCCACTGCTGGGCCATGGCAAAGCCTGGCTAAGAACAGATCAGTCCCTGAATTTTAGAGCTAATAGAGGAAATTTTGACGTGGGTGACAGAAGACATTTGCCTATGAAAATAAAATGCTGCCTATAATAGCATTTCTAATTTAAACAGTCACATGTCTCAGTTATATTTTTTCCTCTGACATCAGGCCACCATCACCACCAAAGTGCGAGACAGAACAACTCTAATTATTTCCCAGATTCTAAGTGATATGCTTCTTACCCATACAATTTTCAAAAGTGAAAAAAATCAAACTAAATGTCATTAAACTGCTGTCATATTTTATCAAGATTCTAACAAATTCATTTTCTGTTATTACTATGAGAAGTTTAATAAATAGATATCTTTTAAATTAATAGTTCACCTACTGTTCCCCTTGATAAAGCCCATAAAAGGCTCACCTTCACAGACAAACACACCTGTGGGAATCACATTTTCCAAAGGCACTTTCCAAATTATCAACCGAAAGAAAGACCCCATGATCCAAAAATCCTTTTACCCAGTCAAGTTAATTAGATATTTGTGTTTAATGGAACTGACTAAAATGTGAATAGAAATGAAGTGATAAATTGATTTCTTCTATCACTGTCATATTTCACATTTAACAATCCTGACTAAATATTTCAACACTAAGTAAAATACACATCTCCAAACAGACACTTCAGTATTCTCTTCCTTTTTAAGGTATTTCTCTATCATCAAGGTTTTAAATAAATATGCATGCAAAACTCTAACTTAGACATATCTAATTCCCAAATCCCTCAATTTTTGAGTGTAATGTGGCATATCCTGGTTATATTCTCTGCCCTACAATGAAATATACAATGTTACATTTCTATTGACTTAGCACACAAGAAATTTGATTTTATGTTTAGTAAAAAGAATTCTATTCTACTAATTTGGAGTCCAAAAAATTGGTGATTAGCTAGTATTTTTATATTAGTTTATATTTTAAAATAATTTTATATTAAAATATAAACTATATACTATATTTATATAGTATTTTTATATTAAAGTATTTTATGGGTATATATTATATATTATATTACTTTATATTAAATATAAAATGTTATGTTCTTTTCATGTTAAATATTTTATATATTATATAAAAATATATTTTTATATTATTAAAATATATTTGAGTATACTCAAAAAGAGGCTTTCATAGGCATCAGGTCCAAAGCAGAACTTCACAGGGTAAAAGGATCATACTAAATATAATTCGGAAATTATCCGTCTTAATCGATTCCATTAATTTCAACAGTAAAAGTAAGTGCCCCATGAGGCTGACTGGTAATCACAGCTTTGATAGCTGATCAATATAAATAAGGACAAAAGGATAAAATGCCGGGAAATTAGCGTTCCATAAACAAACATTTAAAACTGTGGCTTTGCAGTGGACGGTATCAAACAAATCTAATTAGTTCCATGCAATCTATAGTGAGCAGCCCTTTGCACCTAACTGTATGACAGGACAGAAGCGTCGGTGCCGAGGCTGCCGCGGCTTTGGAGCACTCCTGGGTTCGGGCAGAGGCAGCACAGCGCAGGGCTGGGCTGGGCAGGAAGATGCAGTGCCTGTTCTCCCCCTCGTTCTGACCAATGATCTCTCTAACCAAGGGCAGCCCCATCGCTTCCATATCCTGGGACACGGAAACACTTCTGGCTTACTAATGCAACTCGGAAAAACAAACAGCCATGGAGGTGTTTGGTGACAACCGAGTGTGTGAGGGTCCCCTCAGGAATGGGGCAGAGCCACGGATATTTATTGGGTGATGGCCAGCATGGATGTGTTACTGTGTCTGCTGTGGATCATGACAATTTTGGTCTGCCCCTATGCAGTCTTTGAAAACTCAGAGAAATAAATATAAATTAGCTATTAATGAGACTCTCAATGGGAGAAAAAGGAGGTAACAAACCAGGAAGAGCAGAAGCAGCAGAGTTAAAACTCTGGAAAACAACACATCCGTTTGAAATACAGAGAAGTGCAATGGCGCAGGTTAAAAATGCTGGAAAATCATGAGACCACTAAAGACAAAACACAATGAAGACTTTCCTATGTGTCAAGATGTGACCTCTGGCTTAGGAAAAGCATCACCTGCTGGCAGCTGAGAAGTATCACTGTTTAATCGATTCTGTGTGCATCAAGCAGCAGACATTTAATATATATTAATATGTGCTTACTCTTTTGACTGAGCACTGGTTCTCAGTCACCTGCTGAAGATAAAAGACAGGGCTCAAGCAGCCTGAAGTCAGCCCTGGATGGCTTCTGTGTGTTTTCACTACCTTGGAACACTATTACCTTGAAAAGGCTTTCTTGGGGTCCAAGCATCCCAAAGTGTTCTGAAAACACCCAGGTGCTCACAAACACACAGGCAATGATTATCTGCCTCAAGACACACAAGATAAATTACTTCCACATTACAGGATTAGTCTTTGGGGACCTACAGAGTACTGAATTAAGCTGCTTGCATTGTAGCAGACTAAAAATAGTGCAGAAACACACAGCTACGAGTCCCTCACCTTCAGCAGCATCTCCAGGCTCCCCTGTTCACCTCAGCACATTCTGGGCACAGGCACAGACAAAATCCACTGAACATTCTAAATTTAGCAGCTGTGACCCATGCTCTGCTTACCTTTCATACTACTGACATAAGCAAAATTTGGCTCAAGTGATTCATTAAGAAGGCAGTGTGTCTGTGCTAAGGATTCAAGTCTTAAATAAAACAATAAAAAGTCAAAGAAAACCCTGAAACTTCCTCCAAATGTACTCCCATTCAGAATATGCAATTTAATGATAATTCCACACTGACTTTTACCATGTGGACCTTTTGCTTTTGGAAAGCCTTTGAGCCACTGCCTCTTCACAGTGGGAAATTATTCTGTAGTAGTATTCTAAAATAATTCCATTCCCACCTTACAGAACTGAATAAGGCATCCGAAAGAATGACGTTTAAGAGACATTTCAGTTTCTCACGCTGCACAAGACACACCGATCACACAATATATGGAGTTGTAATTTCAGCTTTACATCCTTTTGAGATGATTAACAAGTAATTCAAAAGCTGATCCTTTTGTTATTATCTGTACTAATGCCTATGTACCTAGTATTTTCAAATTCTCAATGAATTCAGAAACTTAATAGCGTGATTGTTAACTTTTAATCCTTTAGATAGCTTTTTAATATCTTTCTCCAAAGAACCTTTATTCATGTAGGTAACAGAACTATCCTTACTCGATGTATAAATGGCAGAAATTCTTGCAGTAGCAGATATTCTCTCCAAAGCATCCTAGAACAGCACTGCAGTTGAAGCAACTATCACTCAGAGAAAGGCTCCATGTCAAAAGACGATGACATATTTTTGGGGGTTTTTTTGGTCAGCAATAAGAAAAGGCAAAACAGTTTTGCACATAAAACATAAAACCCATGGAGAGGGCACCAAATACAGAATCACTGCAGGTCAGCACAGTGAGCAACTGGAACTAGGCCATAAATCAGACACACTTTGTCAGTTTACGCTTTTGCAGAAAACATATCCACATTCCATTTCTTTGATAGAAAATAGATTCAGGAAGAAGTGTAGGATGTGCTAACCGTGATTGTGCTGAAAGATGCAGGGACATCTCTTTAATACAGACTTGAGAGAACTATTGTACAAGTAAGACCATAAATTTTGCTTATAACTACATCGTTGTTTACAGTGGGGTTTTATTTATTTAAGAGAATGCACTGTTACTCCTAGAACTCTGCTGCAAGTTTTCAGGAGAGTGAAATATTGGTGCATAGTCTATTGAATAGTCAGCACCAAGTGTCCTGCTAAGTAGCTGATCTGCTCTCCATCCTTTCCTCCAGACTTCTTTATTCTTCCCCTCCTTTACTTGGGTCACAAATTCCCAGCCAGAACCTGCACTGTAACACTTTCCAGCACTAACCACACATGGAGTTTCCTGTACAAACACTGAGGAAGTGACAAAAAACATATCTACAGCTACAAATACATGAAAAGGCAAAAGGAAATATTTAAAGCCATTCTGCACAGAACTAGTGAGCACAGAGCTAGAATTGACAAGCAATTGACCTCCAATTCATCACCAGGGTATTTTATTTACATATGCAGATAGAAATTCTTGCACATGAAAGCGAAGTCACACTTCAGGAAATTTGCCACAATAGATAATCTTAACAATTCATTGAACAAAGGATTGCTGTCAAATCCATAGAATGATTTCATCATGTAAATTCAGAACGGTTTGGTTGGAAGGGACCTTAAAGATCATCTTGTTCCACCCCTGCCATGGGCAGGGACACCTTCCACTAGACCAGGCTGCTCAGAGCTCCATCCAACCTGGCCTTGAACACTTCATGTTGAGAAGAACTCGCTTCTTGTTAAAAAAAAAATTATAATACCTAACTTAAATTCCCATAAAAAATGCAGTTGCATACTTGAAGAACATATTTTGCAGGTTATTCTTTCTGTTTTGATATTAGAGAAAGCATTCTTCTCAGTCTAATCTCTTTATTTATTCATACAGAAGGGGGTTAATTCCAGGAATATAGATTTCTATTTGTTTAAAAACAAACAAAACCCATTTCTTTTTTCAGTTCAACACTGATTCTTTTTTCAATTCAACTTCTGAATTTCTTTTTCATCGAATTCATAGAAAAAATACTCTCTGTAAGAGCATTATAGATCAAGACTGCTTCATGAATGTATTCATATTTCATGCTAATTAGTCTTTGTACACAACCCCTTTGGCTGCTGTGCCAAGTACATGTGTCTCTGTCCTCAGCTCCTCGTTAAATGTGCTGGGCTTTATTTGAGCACTGCATCACCGGCACGCAGACAGCTCACAATACAAAACTGCCTTTCTTCCCCTGCTGGATTTTATCAAGCTGATACGCACAAAAGCTCCAGCTCCCTCACAAAAACGAGGCATGGAGGAGGTACAGAAGGCACTAACTACTGCCAGAGTTATCACTCAGTGGGCTGCGATTCCACACTTCTGGAGTACGTGGGTAACAACATTTGTCTGTGTGTCACAAGCAGTGATTCTTCCACTCCTCGAATGGGAACCTCCAAGGCATCAAATGTAGGAAAAAAACCCAATGCACCACTTTCCTTTGTAGGGAAAAACTCAATGCTTTTGACAGTTCACCTTCCTTTGGGTTTTTTTATCATAGCCACAACTGCTCTTCCAGCTTTCCTCTTCAAGATTTTCAGACTGTGAGAGCTCAGGTATAACAAATTAATACATGAATTCTGTAAGTGCCCACCTAAAACATACGGCATTGGAACTAAGACAGCTCAGTCACAACATTGTTATAAATACATAGAAGAGCCCTTTTAAGACAATACATGTCTGTCCTCACTCCAATTCTATTTAAATTCTCTTTAAATTCTGCTGCTGAAGCTTTCTGACAAAATTACTAATTGAAACTTGCAGAAAATCTGAGCAGCAGGGACTCGGTTACTAATATTTGTAAGAAATTTTCCAGTTCTAGAGGTTTCTTAACCAAAGATGGCATTGCAGCAGGCACACACACATATGTGAGTCTCTGCAACCCCAGTGTCCCATGTGGCACTAAAAAGGCAGGTGGATCATCAGTTTGTATCTGCAGAACTGCTCCAGTCACTAAGGCCCCAGCAGGATTTCTTATTTCAAATCCCTGCTCCTCAAGTCTCCAGCAGGGAAGACTAACCTGTCCTAGTGATGTTCCAAAAGGGTTAAGCGCTGCCAATTAAACTAAAACTGAAGGAATGGCCTCCACATTAGAGCATTTGACCTGGATTCAGAACAGATAGAATGCTGATTCTGAAAATGAACTCCATTTCTATATGAATTGTGTGGAATTCATTATGCTATACCTCCAAGCAATCCATGAATAATGATAGCAGCTTTCAAATAGCCCAGACCTCAAACTATTTCCCACCTGTCTCTTAATCTGAATATAATTTAATTCGCATACAGACTCTTTGTATTTGATTTTGTGAAGGTGCAATTATTGCAGTTCTTTATGTAATGCTGACTAAGATAATGTCCAAGCTTCTCAATCTGAACCTCTGATGGAACAACAATGTTCTGAAAAAATACTAATTCTTTTAAGAATTATAAAAATGTACATAAAATGTATCAAAAGACAGAGACATACATATATAAATCTATGTTAGGTGGTAATAATTTTAGGCAGCAATTTATTTAAACCATGCAAAGCTTTTTTCACCCTGAGTTTGACAATTTACCTATTGGATAAATACAGCAGAGAAGAAAAGGAAGGAGTGAAAAATGACAAACTAATAACTCACTCCTTCTCTTTTATGATACTTGAATTTATTCTGTTGTTGAGAAACAACAATCTCAAATACAGTCAAAGATGAAAACAAACCAATCTGCTGCACTTCTGTGGGAAACAGATATGAAGACTGATGGCCTAAGAGTGCAATCCAAGTAAATGAAATTCCTCTGCCACACCAGCCCTGGGTGAGCCCACACTGCAAAGCCGAATCTGTCTGCTTTGGATTGCCACACCTCTGCCAAGCAGAGGCTGAGGAGGGAGAGAACAAACACTCACAGCGTGGATGATCAGCAGGCCAAGGGAGCCACCTGCAGTTTGCAATCCAGAAGCAAACACAGGATGAGTTCAGAGGTTTTTCTTTCTCTCTGTGTTGGCCAAGCAGTGTAGGCAGCTGAACCAGCGTAACAGAGATTTCTGTACTGAACTGAGCCTTGCTGTCTCACACCTACAAATACAGCTGTGCTAAAGGAAATTGGGCCAAAGCTGAAACCATTTAAAGCTTGCAAATGTTGAAGTTCTCGGATGAATTAGACCTAGGCTTCTCAGCATAGCAAATTCAAAGCCATTTTTCAGAAGTACTAATTGATGCTCCTTGTATTTACAAGTACCAAATGCAAATGAACACAAACAATTTTCCTTCAAGTTCAGTGGTGCACTGACCTATTACAGACATTAAAATCATTATATATATAAAATCAAAACCTGAAAATTTTGTTGATGCTTTGTTCAATTATAGCTTACATGGAAGTTTGTGTTTTCTCTTGTGCCTTCCCACTCAAATCCCCACAGTGTGAAAAATACAACTCAACTATGAAGACCTGACTTCAGTTTTCAACCATATGAAAATGATTGTTGAATTGTATTTTAAAAGTCTAATTGTAAAGCAACAGAACCCTGATCGAGAAGTTTTCCCTTGAGGCAAGTTGGATGGATAATGAATTCTGTATTGGAACAATCCCAGTAGTTACAGACTATAATGTACTAATTACTACCTTTACAGATCTACTGTACACATAATTAATTTCTTCAGAGCACTACTATCATTCTTGACTGGCAAAATACACAACCTAAATTACAAGAGCCAGAAATTAACACGATCCTTTAGGGAGAAGGCATTAACTTGCTTTGCAGTGTTTTGCAATTAGACAATCAATCAAACAGTGAGAAGTGATTTTGATAGCAGCAGGCCCAGCACAGAGTATTGTCACATCCCTGCAAAGCTGAGGCCCCAAGCATGGGACGTGGCAGAACCTCTCTGCAGAGTCAGAGCACTGCAGGCCTTGGCTTGTTCCTGTTGGAACACACCTCAGCACACAATTTACACTTATTTAACATCCCACACATTAAATGGGAGCTTTTGGACATCACATTCCACAAAGCACTGAAGACTTGACAGCACTGCTGGTGTTCTCCCTTCCATTGGTGGCCAGAGATAAAATTCCTATCAATTCAGGGACAAAAGCAAAGTTTGGTAAAAGAATGCTCGACATAGCATGACCTGCTTAAATGATTTCAAAGATTTGAGTAGATTCTGACAAGAACACTAATATTTTAAACTGTAAATTCCAGTTGTTAGGGCTTTTAAGACAGAAATTCTACAGAATTAAGTCACACCCCCCCCCCACCAAAAGCAGTAGCCCAGGCTTCCTGAGATGTATTAACACACTGGATTAATATACTAAGCAAAAACTATTGTTCAACTTCATGACAATATTTCCCTCCAAAAGCACCGCTTCCCTTCAGCTCTGGCTGCATTCCTTTAGAACAGACAGCACTCAAGCAGCAAGGCAGCTCGACGTTTAGTGATAACCAACACTAAGTCATTTTTGGAGTATCCTAAAACAAAACTATGTTAAATGAGAAAATTCACCAAGTTTTTTCTCGTTGTTCCAAAAAATCACAAACAGAATTCAGAGGTTTAATCAAGTTGCAGTGCTGCAGCTTACACGGAATTTCAAATTTTTAATAAATGAGCACAGTACCATTTCTTTTCCTTCAGTCACTATTCCCACTGGCATTCCAAGTGCCACAGAACACAAGATAGTAAACACTAAGTCATCACAACTGCTTTTGGCAATTGTCAGTCTGCTTCCACTAATCCATTTATTTGTTTTACATGCTGACTGTGCTCTTGAGAGAATATCACATGCATTTCTATTTGCCTTTTTATCATTCTCCCACAATGTACTAGGAGACCACCTCAAGAAATGGGACTAAAGCAAAGAGAAATTTGGTCCCAGACGATGCTTGAGATAAGTACTTGAGCATTATTGAGCTGTTTATGACTCTTAAGGTGAACATCTTTCCATGTTTCCCTTTCCAGACAGCAGCTGCAGGGAAAAAGCTGCTCCAGGAATGCAATTATTTGGGCCTGTGCTGCAACTAAATGCTCCAAGAGTCTTTTTGACTTCTAGTAGGTTTTCAAGTAAAAAAACCCCTTAAACTCAAAGCCAGACAACCCTGCCTTTCTGTAGGAGTCAGCCAAGCAAATTTTCATATCCTGAGTACTAACTATGCAGTAGCATTTTTAATGTGCATCCTTTGCTCTGGCATCTTATTTTCTACAATGGTTAAATGAGAACCACACAAAGAAGAACAGGAAAATATCTGCAAGGCTATCACTACACTAAGCTATTTGAGGAGTTTCTGTTGTTCCTCGTTTAGAACTGTGCAACTATGTCAACAAGAATTTCTTCTCGTAGGAAACTGTCAGCTATGTCAAAATTTCAAGAGGGTTTTTTCAGCATTTTTAATGAAGAAGCTTTTCAGGAATTCAGAAACATTCCTTCAGATTTGTGATGAAAGAACTCTGTGAAAGGCAGAAGCTTGTCCTTTTCATTTAGAACGGGCTCCTGCCATTGTGTCATCTGCTGCTGGGCATTCTTTCCCTTAAAGGTCTTCCTGTCACAGCACAAGAAGTGACCAACTCCACATCATTTTACCTCACTGCAGTGCTAGGAACCAACAATCAAACCAACTTGGGCATGGAAAAGAATGTTAAATTACTGCAAAGGAAGCTTTTGTTTTACTGCATGTAATGTCCGAACATTTAGACCAGAAAGTGGCTCTAAGGTGTGTCGTAAAAGGAGAATTGTAATGGTTTAAATTCAGTGACTACTGAAAGCACTATGAGCTACGAGTGGAGTGTGTATCTATCTTATGAAAAACACAGCCATGACCACCTCTTTGAAGAGGTTTCAAAAGAACACAGGAAAAAAACACATTCAGAAATAACTCGAGGAAAATACTCAAAAAGCAGTTTGAGAAAGTTACAGTCCTCTGAGAGCCCTTCCTGAGTTAGCCTTTCAAACACTGTAGTAGTAAAAACTACAAGCTCTTATTCCTGAAAATTCCCAGCTAGGAATAATAATGCAAATAAACATGATTTTAGGATCAGAATTTAAATTTAATTTTAATTTCATTAGAAGAAAACTCACATATGTCTGCAACATACAGTGCACTTTTAAAGGTATTATTGCAAAAAGATTCCTCCCCTCATGCTGTAAAGTGAAGGAGGAGCAATTCTTGTAATAGACTGTTATGCTTAATATATGTTTTAAATCATCTTCCTGCTATAAAACCATCATATGAATTCCATGGTATTGCACAAAGCATAAAAGAAACTGCCATTGCACAGTTTTAAACTTAATAAAAGCACAATAAAGAGTAAAGTACGAATGTACCTTTCATTTGGGTTCCAAAGGTAAGTGCCAATTTTGCAAACAGCTCCGGGTCTTCAAATTTGTCTTCTTCAGCTTTTACCCAAAAGCTGTTTTCTCCTATTTCTTGAGGCTCAATCTGAAAGGAAAACAGCATCCTCAAAGTCAATAAGCAGTGTTTTCAACAGCCAAGCTAAAGCAAATGCCACTGAACTCAGGTGGTGATTGGACCGAATGGAGTTTAGCCCCAGTCTGGGATGGTCTCAGACTGCTGTGCCTGCACAACACCACGGGGTGAGCTGCCCTGCAACCACAAATGGCATTTATTGTACTCCTCCCATTCAGCAAGCTTGCCAAACAAGCCTGGTACCAGCAGCAGCTGGGTGTGAAAGTGTTCTGGCTTTCCCTTGATGACTTTCCAGCGAGATCCCAAATCCTTCCCCACCGACATGCACCCCTGCTGCTCGAGAGCTGATGCGAAAACTCGGCAGTAAATGACCGGTGCACGGGGACCTTGCAGGAAATGACCGGTGCATGGGGACCTTGCAGGAAATGACCTGTGCATGGGGACCTTGCAGGAAATGACCGGTGCATGGGGACCTTGCAGGAAATGACCGGTGCATGGGGACCTTGCAGAAAATGACCAGTGCATGGGGACCTTGCAGTAAATGACCGGTGCATGGGGACCTTGCAGTAAATGACCGGTGCACGGGGACCTGGCAGTAAATGACCTGTGCATGGGGACCTTGCAGTAAATGACCGGTGCACGGGGACCTGGCAGTAAATGACCTGTGCATGGGGACCTTGCAGAGACTCAGTACCAGGTCTTTACTGGCTATATTAAAAGAAGAAAATGCTTTGCAATACAGAAGCTGAAAGACAACTTGACTCGTCATGTGTGACTCAGAAATGCTATTTTGTTTTCAAAATATGTTCCTCTAACAGCTTCTAACACATTATTAATTATTGTTTATAAAGTTGTTTAAATGCCAAGTAATTTCCAAAGGCTATTTAACCCTAAATTGATATGCAGAAAACTCAGCAATGCTGTATTTATCAGCCTCACCCCAACTGCCCTGCAACACACTGGTCCTCCACCTTTGAGCACTCCTTCACCACCAGCTGCAGGGAAGACATTTTAAAAAACTACCTTAATCCAACACTAATGGGGAAGACAGTTACAGCAAAAGGGACTAAATTAAACAGTAAGAATTTTATTCCTCAAATGATGGCTCCTTAAAAGTGATGATCAAATAGACTTTCCACTTTCTCAGTAGGCAGGAGATCTTGGGCACGGTTCCCAGAGCACTTAAGCAAAGCGTCCATCTGCAGTTGCTTCCCATTGTCACAGGCAGTGTTCACATGGACACTTTATAAATTATTCCTATAAACTCCCCAATGTAACTGATTACAATGAAATTGGCTGCAATTACCAATTTGCATTATAAAATAAAAGCTTGCTTTTCCATGTTTACAGGATGGCTGTCTATGTTGCACAGTTACGGAACTCCTGCACTTTTCTCCCCTACATACTGTTGATTCCTCCTCCCACTATAAAGAAGGAAAGTTTTCACTTATCCTTATACATAGATTATTTTATAAGAATTACTGACAGAAAAAAGACTTTGAAACTGATTTTAAAATTTATTTAAATTGATATACTAAAGCCATGGTTAGCTATTTTCAATATCCTTCTAGTTAAACATATTGAAAGCCTGTTTTTAAACTACCACTGCTAGATGTATTTTCAGATTATCTTAGCACATCTCCAAATATTTTGAAATCATTTGAAATCATTGAAGCATTAATTCTTCTGCCAAAAGAAACTATAAATTGGCAAGCCATGCTTTTCCACTGACGTTTTCTCTCAACCTTCGAGAGTCCTTCTTCCAAAATTTGTGGGATTATTCTCCTGTTTTACGCCAAAGAGAGAGCGATTTTACTGCTCAACACTTCAGAATTTAGAGGAACCCAAAATCTAAACCTGTTTCTTTAGAAAGACGATTATCATCACTTATTTAAAAATATCAGAGGGCAGTCTAGCTTCTCTTCCAACAGTAAACTTATATCATTAGCTCTTCAAAGGTTTTGCCTGAAGTGGTGATGGCATTTATTCAGAAATGATACAAAGCAACTTTCATCCAGCATCCCACACCAACCAGCTCCATCTGGGAGAACATGCTAACACTGAGCTCTAGAGAATAAAGTTGTATGTCTAAATTAATTTAAATTACCAGCTGTGAAACATCCTAAAAAAACTGCTGCTTCAGAATGTGATTTAAAGTCCAAAACTGTTCGGTGTTAAATTGCAAGTTATGGTCAGCAATGACCCCCTGCTGCCCCTTCACTGCTTGTTTGCATCAAGAATTTGATTTTACTGAGCTCTTGGTACCAACACACTCCTGAAGAGAATGCGGTGTTCAAGGCAAGTGCCAGACAGACGCTGGGAGTGCCACGGTGGAGTGACAAATGAGCAGCAGATATCCAGGGAAGCCACACTGAAATCCCAGCTAGAGCTCAAACCACACAGCATGTCATATAATAAGGTTCTCCTTTCATTTGCCTTGACAATTTGGTGATCTAGGTACTTGTCCTACACAAATATCAATATATCTGTCACATTTTATTCCACTAAAAAACTGCCAACCACAACCTGCCTTTAGAACGTGATGGTTTCATCTTGATAATAGATGCAATTACCTAATACTTGACATTTATTTCCTTTCTATGGAAGGAGCAGTGGCTACACTGATCAAAAAGGGGTTTTAAAGCAGCACAACCAGCACAGACCTGGATGTTTGCAGAGCTGCTCTTGTTTTAGAGTCACGGAATATACTGAGACAGGTAATAATCAGTAACTTCTTTAGGGTTTGTTTGCATATCAGATTGTGCTTGCAACTTTCTGCTAAAGTAATGTTGATATTTTCAGATGTTTTCCCAAA
The DNA here is from genome assembly GCA_013397895.1 of Origma solitaria. Taxonomy (NCBI): domain Eukaryota; kingdom Metazoa; phylum Chordata; class Aves; order Passeriformes; family Acanthizidae; genus Origma; species Origma solitaria. The sequence continues at coordinate 379,530 of VZRL01002448.1, forward strand.
TGCAATGTGATGAATATAACCATGTTAAGCCACTGGAAGCTCATGGTGCCCAAACCTTTCCCTTGAGCAGTCCCATGGCTCCTCCCAGTGGCCACAGCCCTGCTCCAGCACATCACCAACTGAGAACAGCCAATAATCACTCTGGATAAATAATCTACAAGTACCACCAAGGCCTGATTCCAGCACTCTGAATTTACATTAAACATGATGAACTTAGAAAGTGTAAATGGGGGGCAGGGTTTGCTAGCCATGTGTGAAAACTGCGTTAAAACAGTTTGGAAATAAAAATATATTTATATATTTACATATTTATATACTTATATATTTATATATTTATCTACAACTTAATGCAAGGCTGCAACTCATGTTCACTGCACCTGATACAACATATAGAACTGAGTTGGCTTCCTGGGCTACTTGGTACAACAAGAGGTTCTGTCCAGATGAATCTCATTTCCAAACCCATCACAGCACACAGCAACTGTGTCTGTAAAATGAAGGAGGGGAAGGCAGAGCAGCTGCACAGCTCCTGCCATACCTTTGACCNTGTGGCAGTGCTGGCATCACCGGGAAGGGAGCGAAGGGAGCCCCTCCAAAGGGGGGTGGCATCGGGGGCCCCCCAAAGGGCGGCGGAGGAGGGACTCCCCCTCCGGGGAGGGGAGGAGGAGGAGGAGGCCCTGCTCCCCCGGGCAGGGGAGGAGGAGGAGGAGGCCCTGCACACCCGGGCAGGGGAGGCGGAGGGGGCACAGCCCCGCCGGGCAGGGGAGGGGGCGGTGGGATGGCNCACTGCCCCACCAGGGAGTGGAGGGGCTGCGGGAATTGCTGTCCCTCCAGGTAGCGGAGGAGGAGGGGGAATTGCTCCTCCACCAGGTAGGGGAGGAGGAGGAGGAATCACTACTCCACCAGGGAGCGGAGGAGGAGGAGGGATGGCTCCGGCAGGGAGGGAAGGCGCTGGAGATGGCGGTGCGTTCTCACTTGGGAGGGCTGGAGGTAATGCTGGGGCTTCACTCTGTTGGGCTGGACCCTGAAATAGAGAAGAGAAATTCTTGTCATTGGGGAGATGGAGCAGTTTGATTTGCAGCTGAACCAACCAGGATGGTTCTTACTCAACTGCACCTCAAGAAAGTGAGAAATGCGACTGTTCTCCTATTTAAATGAGAAACAATAACAATAGATTATACCACGTACCATAAAACTGCCAAGTAAACTGAATAACCTAGCATTTTTATAAAAACAAATTGTTTCAATTTTAAAGAAAATTTAATAGCAGCAGTAACATTTAAGTGAACAGAACAGCATTTTATTTCTTACCAATGCACAAAGCATTTATCCCACTTAGGATGCCCTGGCAAACTGGGGCATCAGAGATGAGAATAACCACGCTGAATTTTAACAACACTCATCTGCTGATGGAAAATTTTCGCCAGCAATCAGTGGAACAGCTACTACAATGCAAGAGGTTACAGGGCTAGAGGTGTTCATAACCATTCTGACATCCTGGAGGGTGTGCAACAACACATTCTGCTGTCCTTGGAATCTGTGTGAGGTTGCTGCTTTGGTGAGAGGGAGAAAGAGCCATTGCAATATCCATTCTCACAAGTTGTAAAAGGAACAAGGAGGAGAAACAGCAGCATGTCAAACCATCGGAGGGGTGAGTGCATCTAAAAGTAAGTGCCACCTTAGATTCTGTGGGGAGCATAACACTAGAAAAGGGAATGGACACTAGAATTATATGGTTAATTAACCAATGGTCACCATTACTGTAATGCCTGAATAATCTGAACTGTGTCAGAATCAATAAAAAAGGATTAATAATTAATTAGGCTAAAATACATTCTTTACAGTGCACAAGGCATGTGTTTCTTCGGCCCACAAACTACAACACAAGTTATAATGCAACAATTGCTGGAGCAGTCATTAAAACACTGTCAAATTTCAGTGCAACAATGGCTCATAGGAATTTCTAAAAAACATGAGAATTGGCAAGAAGGAAGTATGAATAGTCTGTTTCTCCACCTTACTGTCCAAATAGGAAGTGAGAGCACAGGCACTAATGAAAACCAAGATAAAAAGGCAATAGGCAGACCTTGCCTAGCATTGAAGGAGTACAAAATAAGACAGAGGGAGACAAAACCACAAAACCATATCTGTTAGTTCCCAAAGGGTAAAAATGACCTGTCTAAAACCCAAAGCTGGTGTAAAAATAAAAAATAAAGAGGCTTATATAAAAATACAACAGTAAAAAACATATATAAAACCCAACAGCTTTAAAAATAAAGACTTCCAAAACAAAAACTTTCTGCAAAACATACAGAAGTAGCAATGTGAAAGCATAAACAAATACTTGCAGGAAAAAAAAAATTCAGGCTGAATTCAAGATTTTTATAGCCTAAGGAAATTTTTTTCTCAATAAAGCAAGTACCTGTGACAGGTTGAATATACTACTTTTTGAAAAATGTTACCTCCATTACCTATCCTTAGTAATGCTGGCTGCAAGACAAATCAATACACCCATAACAGCATTTCAAACTCCACAGAGACAAAATACTCCAGGGCAATTTTTTCAACTGCTCCTCAAAAAAAAAAATCAACTGAGCTGGGGACCTTAATGTGATATGGTTTTATTACCTGGGTTCGTAGCTGTTTGACTTCTGTTTCAAGTTCTTTGATTTTCTCTTCTCGTTTCTGAAGCTCTGCTTGTGCCTCTTGTCGAGCTGTGAACTCTTCATCAAACTGTAATGATTTAACCAATACAGGAAGGTTTGGCCAGTTATGTCCACACTAGGTCCTTATATTCTCAGGAATTCTTTGAACAGTATCACAACTGGAGCAATAGATTCACTTCTCACTTCTTCAGAAGCATTTTTCTAGTATGTTCACTCTTAGTACTGCATAATTTCTTCCACCAGTAAGTCAATGACAGAGAACCACCCAGATCCAGCTGCTTCATAGAGGCTTTTTCCCCCAGCAGAACATTGCAGACTTCTCAAACTAAACTCGAGTATACATCTACAGCAGCAAGTTTCAATTCATTAAAAATTAAATCTGCAATCATCATGTTCAAGAACACGTACTGCCTTATGGCCTGAAAATGCCTTCTTAGACCAGAACAGCAAAAAAGCAAAATTTTGAATGATTTTAATACACACCTCTATAGTATATGAACTTCAGTACTATTGCAGCTAATATAGCACATTTTTAAGCTTATACCTGCACTTTAGGTATTTAATTAAGACTAAATATTTCAGGACAAAAGTGCAACAAGTGGAATCTTTCCCATCAGTTATCTACAGCAGTGGAAAACAACTGAAAATATGCACATTTAAAACTACTCTGTTGCTTTTGATTTCAGATTCCACTGAATCTGAGCTTTGCACACAGAGCCACCCAAAACTCCCTGAGCTTTAAATATGAAAGTACAGTGACCCTCCTGTGAGATCCACTATTTCCAGTTTTAGCTGTGAAACAAGCTGGCTGAGTTCCTGTCACAATTCTGTTCCACCCCTTAGAGAGAACCAAGAGTAGGACTCACCTTTCTGGAAAATTCTGCTGCTTTCTTTTCACTCTCTTCTACTTTAGCTTTGTCAACACATGCATCTAGAATTTAAATAAAATACCACACACAGGTCAAGTAAAATATCACAGCTCTGAGGTGCCCTCCACCCATAATTACCCTGGGAGCCCATGACAAAAAAGCAAACAATTTTTTTTTACACTCTCATTTCATTAAAGACTACAGCATTCGATCTGGTACTCCACAAGTATACCTGTAGCTTACATATATGTATATTTCCAGAAAACTGAAAGAATTGACAGTCAATGTAAGTCTAGGCAGAAGAACACAAAGAAAAACAAGGTAAAAGTGCTTGAAGTATACAAACCAACAAGATGTGTAAAGTTAATGTCCATTCTTCCTCTGTATTTAAAATCTGGGTCCATGCCACTGCAGTGCAACACTATCTGTGACACACATTCTTCTATGATCTTGTAATACTGAGGTCTGAAACAAGAAACATTTTACACCACAGTAAGAACATGAACAAGCATTTATGCACTTGGGGAGGGGGGTGGGGCAAGTGACTCCTAATATATGAATCACACAATTGCCAGTAAGGGTATCAAGTTAAGTCTTACTTGTACTCTTGCTTGTAAATATTTTGGATGTGGTACCTGGACCCTGCTAAGACACCAAGCTGCACATAAGTGCAGTTTACATTGAACAGACCAGATACATGGCATGGGGGAGGATTTTCAATTATTACTTGTACAACTTTTATGTTCTTTGAAGAAATGAAGGTCTCAAACTTGAATAAAGTCCCCAACAAGTTGAGAGGTTTTTGGGATGAGGGTGTTAGACGAAGGTTCAAGTCTTTGAAATAAGCATTATTTCATTTACCAGTATCTTTTTAATACTAACATTGAGCAGAAAGATAAACAACACAACAGTCTGAGAGAGAGGTTTAGGCATGACCATGAGCTGCTCCATTTATTAGGGTCTTGATTTCTCTTCCTGCCCCTGCTCCCTCCAAGGAACCCAACCTGGCAGCTGCCACTTACCGCACATAGTAATCGTTCCTGATCAGAAGGAAATGTTGGAGAATTGACAGCAAGTAATTTTCAGAAGAAGTATCCTTCACCATATTATACAGCAGATGAAATACTTCGTTCACATCAGTGCAAACATTGTTAAGAAAACACGAGTACTTAAAAAAACCTTAAAAAACAACCAACCAAAGACCAAAAATCCCCTCTGCACCACAGCACACCACCCCACCCAAACACAGCTCCCCAGACATTCCCATATTGTTCAAATAAAACCGCTCCACACTTCGAACTCCCATCCTTAGCAGTAAATATTATTTTTTCCAGTAAGATTATCTGCAGAATCTCTGTGCTCTGTTCAACAATTAGGACAAGTTTCATTATTAATCACAACAATCACACTGTACACTTAGTGCCTTAGAATCCTGTAAAAATTTTACACAAAGGCTATTGGCAAAATCACCCTGGTCAATCATTAGGATTTCCTAAAGATGAGCATTACCTGTAATTACCTCTTCTGCAAAGCAGCAACATTAACAGGATTTTATAGTCCTGTCATTGATCGCCTTCACCTCCTCTGCCTCCTCCCAAAAACTGCAAGCAGCCATTCTGAACTTAGGTAACTTGGAATTTACTGCTGCTTCACAGTTAGAAAAGGCACACGTGAAGTGCTTCAGAACCTACTGGAAATTTTGTTCCTTTTATTATCAAAACTCATTTTTTTTCAAACTTTATGATCTTCCATGGGTATAATTTTCTCTCTTCATGTATAATCAGACAGAGTTTAGCTTAATAAATGTTATTTATGAAAAATTAATTCAGTTCCCAATGACTTACATTTGACATGCAAATTTAAGCACTAATTATCTAAATATTTTCTAACAAAAAAGGCAACTGGAGAGAAATCTGCTTGACAAAGTCCCTGGTAAGACACACAACTGCGACAAATAACCTGCATGTAGAGCACTGTAATTTCCATTTAATACAGTTCTGCAACAACACAAGTTCTAACAGCGTTTCCTTAAAGGATATTCCATTTCAGCTTTGATATCATTGAGACGATGTGACAGTTCAAAGTGGTCTTCATCTTTGTTCTCATCAAACACCCTCAGCTGAATATCAAGCTCATCATTTTCCTTATCTTTCAAGGCCTGTTTTTCAAGGTAGAGTATATCTTAATTTTTCCTTTTTTAAAGCAAGAATTGCCCCCCCCGAAGGATTGTATCATGACAAAATCTAAGCATTAACCTTTAGAACAGGAGCAAGCTGGAACTCAGTGCCTGGGCTTCTTTTATTATAATGACACAACTGAGAAAAACTAAAGGCAAACCATCAGCTCAAGGAGCACATTTGAGTTACAGAACAAACAAGAACGCTGACAAGAAGTCAAATCAAGTTCTTTTAACAGGACATAATAGTTCCTGCTTGTTAATGTCAGAGTTCCTTTAAAAAAACACGAGTGTGTTTCAAAACATGAGCAGAAGTGCACTTAAGAAGACTCAAGAAACGTAAAAAAGACATGCTTACAATTTCTGTTACTTAGTTAATCTAGATCATAGCATTAAAATATCAACAGTACAAGGAGAAGTCCAGAGGAGCAAAAAAACCCCACAAAAGTTAGCATTTGGAGCAGGGGGAAGATGTGCTTTTCTTTGAAAAAATAAAAGTAGTTGTTCTAATCCACAGAAGAACCAAGAACCAAGTTTAGCCACCTACTAGGCAAAGCACATTAAAAAAAAGTCCCTTCCCAAGCCATTCATGTGCTTAAAATGGAAATTGGCCTGGGTTTGCCATAGGTGGAGGCAGCCATGTGTGCTCCCCAATAGAGCAGCAACTCGTGCCAATTCTAGTGCTTGGAAAGCAGAGAAGGCAACTCAGAATCTGCACAGATTAAAAGAGATACGGATCCCCCTCCTGCCTCTTTTTCACCACATTAGTGGCTCAGCATTCCTAGAAAAGACTTATCACCAAATATTAATTGCTTTTACACTTATATCTGTTGGCAGATGTTGATACACACTGCCAAGTTGTCTATCATATCATGCTCTATTACAATTCCATTTCTTTGCTCCCTAACCCACCCCCAACAGTTAAAGTTTTAAAGCATTTATTGATTCTATAAAATACCATCCAATAGATTTGAAAAAAACAAAAAAAAAGTGAGTTCTTGAGGCTTTCAGACATTCAGCAGCAAATAAAGCCAGTAGATCATGTTAATGATCTAAATTATCATTGATCATTTATATATATATATAATGATCTACATGATATAAAACTTATATACCCTAAGAAACGTTAACATCACACATCAGAGTCTCCAGGCTGAACGAGTCAAAAAGGGAAGTTTTTGTTCCTGACAAATTGACAATTGAAAACTTCATATTTTAAAAGTCACAGCAGTATAAATATTCAGAGTATAAATTTGTTTCAGACAAATATAGAGCAGGTACTCCAATTTCTCTCATCTTTTGTGAGAAAGTGATGAGAACCTTAAATATATGTATGTTTGATGTGAGCATCAGAATGGTTTCTTGGTTAAGAGCTCCAAATCTATCCCAAAGTCAGAAATATTCCTGGCACTGCAGCTGAACGAAGACATGCATTCTCAGAGAAGGAATGTGTCGATTTGATTTTTCCTTAAAATGTCCCAATGCATTTTCAGGAGGCAGATTAAAGAAAAACAGATTTCACAGAAAACAACAGGAACAGCATATACAAAGAAAGTTAATCCCAGATTGGTTCCACAGCCAGATTCACATTCACTGCATGTGCTTTGAGCTCATTATGCCAAATTTGACTACCCTAATTTAATTTCTAATATATTGACTTGTTTCAACTACTCTTCTGGCTTCCACAGCTCATGAGGACCTAAAGTTGTAACTGCAGACTGCAACCCGATTTGGATTGATAGTGTGACCTTCCCCACTCCAATCCTTCACATCTGCTGCTCTGGTTAAACAGTTGGTTATCTTCAACATTCACAGGGGACAGTGATCAATTCCTGTATACAAATGACTTACAGGCAATATTTTCTTCAGGCCACAACGTAAAAACTCATTTCTCAAGTGTATCCTGAAATCAAGATCTTCTGGAGATGTAACAAGGGCATTGATGAGCTGCATACATGCTACCTGTTACCAGAAACACAGAATGAAAATCAATACTGTTTCAGTCACTATTTCAGTTTAATTACAAAACCAAATGCCAAGGGATGGATATTATTTATTATGCAGCACACATGCAACACTTGGGTTAATTTTAGCAACACCAAATACTGCTCTGTTTCCATACTATGATTCTTCTGCTGTGTCAAAATACCATCATAGGAATGATCACCACAGAAGGATATCACAGGATGAGTTGGAAGGGACCTTAAAACCCATCCAGTCCCACCTCTCTGCCATGGCAGGGACACCTCCCACTGTCCCAGGCTGCTCCAAGCCCTGTCCAGCCTGGCCTTGGGCACTGCCAGGGATCCAGGGGCAGCCACAGCTGCTCTGGGCACCTGTGCCAGGGCCCGCCCACCCTAAAATCGTACACAAGTTATTCCCAAACTCAAGTTGCTCATGGCAACTCATTCTCTTTCTCCTCAGTATTCACCAGTTTAAAAACTGTTTCTACAATAATTAAAAATGTAAAAAAACCCACATCAGAACCACCCAAAAACCACCCACCCAAATAAGCCACATCACCAGGTGTTTTTTCTATTCCTGCAGAGCACTTCTGCAAAATGCCTGAAGTCTCAGGATGGTGGCTAATGCTTTAATTGAACAGCTGTGCAGTTTAATTGATTTACTTGAAAACAGGTAGACAATAGCATAATGTCAAAAGTGCTGATCCACGTTAAAAGACTAAAATGGGACTCAAGGGAAATACTAAGTTTGGTAAAAGATGTTAACTGCAAATAGAAGTAGCATTAGAATAGGACAAAAAAAAAAAAAATCAATAGCTGCAGAGGAAAAAAATCAGATAAAAAGCCCCCTTCCTGTTTTAATTACAATCACTATTTAGCTTTAATAGAACACCTTATGGAGTCTCAAATTTCTATTAAAACACCCTTTCAAAGGCACTCTCTTTATAGAGCTGCATCTTCAGATAATGCAGTATCATCATGCTTGCTTGAATGATTCTTGTTATTTTACGTCTATGACATGACTTAACAAGCCAAAGTACATGTCCAATCTGAAATTAATAGAGAGAAGAGGTGCCATCTGCTGTGATTGCTTCTGCCAGAAGAGACTGGCGCTTAATGGCTTGTGCTAATACATTACAAGTAAAGAACGATTTTGTCATGAACAAGGTAATGAGTCTTGCAGTTGTACCTTCACTGAGGTACAGGGAGGCTGGGGAGGGGAGCTTGGCAGGAATGGTGAGTGCTTATTTTTGTTTGCTTTAAGTCAACAAGGTCATCAAGTAGGAGACAAGTTAAGAATGAATTCTTCAGTGATAGCTCTGTCAAGATTAGGATGTCATTTACAGACACTTATTGAGCATCATTAGCTCATCAGATTAGAAACAAGAGGTCCTGATGGTAAACACAGCACTCTATGTATATGGGATCCAAGGCTGGAAAAGGCATCCCAAGGATACCTGCCCTGCTCGAGTTGCTCTTTTCCATATCTTTCAGTCAAGGTAGCTCAAATATAAATTTTAGCACAAAATGTGCGTAAATACTGCAACGGAAATAAGTCAAACTCATCCTTTAATAAGGTATTCGGCCACTTGGCCTCCATGCAGACATTGTAGTACCAAAACCAAAAACCCAATTAAAAAAAGCATTTTAATAGCAACCAAAACTCTTAAGCTAGTCAGGTACCCACAGAGAATAAAAACCTCTGTTCATTGACCCAGAAGCAGCAATGGACATGATCTAGGACATGACTCAGTAAAAGCCACTGGCACAGAATGTTTATTATTTTATAAACGTAATTTTAAAAGCTCACTAGATGACCCTGAGAGAAGCACTAGTGGCTGATGGAAGGCACGTGCTGAACACACACCAAGGAATGCAGGGTCCTTGTTGGCAAAAGGACCGATGATATCAATCCTGCTGCACTTTACTCATCCCAAAGGGAGCCCTGCACTCCCCATCCTACACCTGTCACAGTCACCATATCTCTGAATGTGTAAGAGGCCACAGGCACTGCTGCCAAAAGTCCCAGCATTAGGAACAGACTCATTACTTGAACATTACATCTGGTATCCAAGGAAAGAAATAGCACTAATTACTGTCTTTACTAAGGTCAAGACTTCTTAATCCTGTTTTTGGGACAGGATGTGAGGTCCTTGGTTTCCCATCATTCACAGGCAGAAAATCTAATACCAGTAGGTCATTTGCATTTATTTCTCCTCTTTTACTGACCACTGGATTAACAACACTAAAAGATTTTGTGGGTAAATTATTTAAAGATCACAAAGCAATACACAGTGTTCTGGCATTTGTGCTGATCTCTGAAGGGAAGCAACAGAAAAGCAAACTCACCTGCAGCTGGATGAACTCGTGGTTCTCCAGGCCTTCAACAATCTGAGAAAATCGCTCTTCCCTACTGTGCCTTTCAGCAGCAGTTGTTATAGCACCTAAAAGCTTGTCCAGACTAAGAGAAAGACAGACTGTCAGAAGAGCACAGCACAGCCAACTTGCTCATTTTAAACACACTCAGCCTACTGCCTGCACAACTCAAGGCTTTAGTGCACTGACAGAGTTGAAATGCATTTAGCTACAGAAAGTTGAAAACAAAAGAAGAACCAAGTGTTAAAAATACCTACAAGATTAATGTTGAAATATCCAAAAAAAGGATGAATAAATCTCTGTATTATTATTTCAGCCAAGAAACAACCAATGGGGGGGAAACAATCACTACGTTTGCAAGACTGTGCACTAGGTAACAGCTGACATGTTTAACATCTGGAAATTCTAATAAATTGTCTCTGCAGAAATCAAAATGTTTTAATTTATATATTGCATAGAAGACAGGAAGACCCATTTTAACATGCACTAAATAAACACACTGATGAATTTAAAGGCAACATATGCCAAATGATTATCTTTGCTTTAAAAAATCTCATGGGCAGGTGTTAAATTATGCTGTAAGTTGAACTGTTCCAAACTCCAGGTGTAAATGCAAACTTCTTGCTCCTGTGATAGAGGTGATTGATTAATCCTTTCAGACCTTCCACTTCAGCCACAGTGTGTAGGCCTCTGCTCATTTGTTTTTCTCTGATTTAATATTGGATTAAGGCATCAGAACAGGCAAAGGTTCTTTAATTTTAAACTACATTAATAAAGAAAAGACTTAATAGGTTACATTTGTTTCCCTGACAGGTTTTCTTGCCTGTGTCCAAATTAACAACTCATACACATAAAAAGAAAAAGCTTCAATGTCTTACTTACATGTTTTCCTCTCCAACAATGCAGATGGCAGAAAGGATTTTCACTGTTTCAGTCATCATGTGTGGCTGCTTCGGATCAATTGCTCTCGACAACAGCAAGAGACTTCTTTCATCTCCGAGGATCCTTTGCAAACCGTACTTGGAGGAACACAGAGCTCACAGTCAGAAGGTTGCATTTGCCCTGGATGCTCCTCACCATCTTTGGGCTTAGGATCTTTAGAAATTCGCCCAACCCCTCCCCCCCAAGGGGAGTTTGGCAACACTCTACCAACACCTTGGGGTCTTGGGGACCTGGCTCAGTGTCCCCAGCCTGGCACCCGAGGCTTTCTCCTGTAGAGAGGGAAGGGTCAGCTCCTCAGGAGGACAGCAGGACTCCTAAAATGAGTACCCACCAAAAGACAAGCAGGGTTTATTTTCTATCTCTGTCTGAAACATCTCAGAAGTACGAAAAATCTGCTTTTCTCCCACCTCACTAGACAAGCTATTTTGTGAGATTTTTCTAAACTGAGTAAAACTAGTAAGTAACTTTAATGCAGTTTTATCTGCTGGGGAGGACACATAAATATAAGACTTCGGATTTTGCTATGAGTAAAGCAAAATTACAAGTGTAACACATCAGCTTCTAGAAACAGTACTCATACTTTGGAACATGAGTAACCTGTGTTAGAACAAATTAGATACAACTAACCCAATCCTTGACCCACCACCTACCAACTTAAAGACTGCAGCTAAAAAGAGATCAAATCCTACTCAATTTAAAATCAAGTGAAAAGTACATTAACAGTCATGTATTGAAATCTGAATTTAGATTGGATTTTTTTGGATTTTGGATTTTTTTCGGGTCACTTGGATTTTTTTCCATCTCTAAGTAATTAATTTCCAAATTCATTTACCTTAAATTTACACTGCCATCCTCACTTATTAAATATTTTACTTCCAAAAATCAATAATATTTAATAAAAGAAAAACAAACGCATATTCAGAAAGGCTCATGAAGACTCTCAACAGAAGTTAGTGGACGTTTAAGACCGGCATTTCCAAAGAGTTAATAAACACTGGATATACAAACTTTCCTTCCCTCTCCAAGATTTAACATGATACATACATCTTGAACTCAACAAAAACCAATCGTGCTAGAAGTATTTAAATTTAAAATAATACTTACTTTATTGTTCATAAATGCTTTGAGGCACTGGATAAGTTTATGTTGATTCTTCTTATCAATACTTTCTTGCCTTGAAAGGACGGAAGAAAATAACATCAGGAAAACCTTCACAAGCTCCCCACCCCTCCCCTCAAATGATCCAGGTCCTTACTGTTTCTTGTCCAGAAGCTTTTCCAATGCATCCAACAGAAGTCCAAGACCTTCATGTCCAAAATTATTAACCCAGCTGGAAAAAAAAAAAAAAGAAGAATTCTTTTAATTATTTCTTTCTCAAATGCAAAACTTGCAAAGGTATTTCTCCGTTACTGCTTGTGCATCCCTTCATAGGCTCCACTTTGGGTCTCACTTCCCCAAAGACCTGATCAGCCACGAAAGCAAACAGTTCCAACAAGCACAAATTATTAAAGCCACTGAAAGGTGAGGAGATACTGCAGACATTTCGCTCACCCTTTCCCAGGCTGCTGAGAACAGTGCTCTCCTCTCAACAAGCATTAGCACAACAACTCTGGTTTCAAAAAACCCCAAACCTCACAACTCTCTGTGGCTCAGCAAAAACAGCATGATGAAAACTACTGCAGGAATTGCTCTGCTTACCTGACTGGATTGCTGGTTAGAGACACTCTCAGAGACTCCAGGCAGTTCAGAAGTTTCTCATCTGAAATTCCAGATCGCAGTTCATGGATATATTCTTGTGAGGACAGTGTGCATTCGTGCTTGCTGTTTTTCAGTCCACCCTAGCACACAAGGCAGAATGCTGCTTAGTGTTCTAGTGATCACACAAGTGTTTAGATGATAAAACAGAAGAATAATACTTCCATGTGAACTTTCAAAGCATAGTACAAGTATTCAAGACACCTGACTTAACTTGATTTGTCATCAGTGTTTAATACTTTTGGTTTTTGCATCACAAGGATAACTATTTTTTCTGGAATCTTTTTTTCACTTCTTTGAGTAAAAGTACATTGAATAGAAAAAATTAATTCCATCATTCAGTTATATTAACATGTTAAATGAGAGTGTATTAAACATTTACTTCACAACACTGTATTAGAAACAATCATAAACAGAGACATAAAAAAACCCCAGTTCATGCAATTTCATGACTCAATTTCTTGCTGTAACATAATCCCATGTTTGGCCCCTAATAGACATCTCTAGAGGACCTTGTTTGCTGCAAAGAAATCCTAGAGGAGATTTGACAAAGAGCTCTCTCCAGCTCAAGTGCCACTACAGAAGAATAACTACTTACAAGGTGTTTCAGTATTAAAATAGCTGCATATCAGTTTTTAGAGTTACAGTATTCAAAGCTGTGAACAAGACAAAACACTTTTCCTAAAGGTGCAACTAATCTTCTGTAGAGCTCTGACAAGTTGCAGCAGGCTTATCTCAGAAGAGTGGTTATGATTCATTTGCAGCTCAAGTCCTTTGCTCTGAAGGGTCTGCTGAAGAGACCCTGATGAAGATGTCATGGCTGTAAAGGCAAGAGCAAGTGCCTGACCTAGAAGAGGATTTCTAGGCATTTGGTTCTAATTGTATCAGAAGCTTCCACTGCTGTATTCAAATTGTCTCTCTTTCACAAAGTGCCACTTCTTATGAAGTTTCAGGTTTGCTCTCTTCGAATTCTTCCCATTCATTTTCCAAAAATACACTAAGTATGGCTGATGACAAAATGATTTGTCTAAATTAACGACTTTGACCTGAAGAGATTTAATGCACAAACCAGAAGTAAGTTCACAATATACTTTCAGATTCAGAACAAAACCAGACTGTGACTGCTGAGACAACAGGGCCCTCTGCACTCTGCCAGCTCTGAGGATGCCTCTTGCTGACATGCAGGGCACCTTTAACTGGGCATCACATGCCAGTTACACACCAAAGGACCAAGACAAAGATGAGTAAGTAGGATATAAAGGAAATAGAGTCACTCACCATTGACCTCCTAAACAAAGAGATGCTCTTCGACCAAAAGAAGAAGAAATAAATGGGTGGGGGATTATCTTTGTAAGAGTAGGAACTGACTGTAAATCAGGTAAATATATCAAAAAAATCATAATTCAGAAAAACCGTCACTCTGAAGGACCATAAGGTAAAGAACTAGGAAACAAGAACACTCATTGAATGGATGGACATCAGAAGAGATTTTATGTGCAATTAATGCACATCATCTAGACAATAAGGATCTAACTGGGCATAAATTTGGTCATTTCAGCCATTGCCCAAACTGTAAAAAAGTGAACAGAAATACTGCTGAGAGCCACAGAATGTACAAAGAGATAAGATGATGGAACGTCAATCAAACACCACTGCCTGTTAAGCCAGGTCCTGTAAGAATGCAAGACATTGTTTTTTCCCAAGAGATGAGTTTGTCCTTCCACAGCAGTCTGCTGCAAGCTGCACAAGAGACTCCAGCTCAGATGGGGCAGCCTGAAGCCTTTGCTGCTCTATCTCACACCCAGCCCAAGGTGTGACCTTGCTGCTTCCCTCTCAGCGTGCAGCACATCAGTGCAGCACCTCTGCTCTGTCCAGCCCCTCATTTTCAGAAGGCCCATGGCTCCTCAAAGGCAGCTAAAATAGGGCAGGAGCTCCAGGAGCTGGCAGCGTGCTCTGCTGGGCTCCTTGCCATGCCTTGCAGGACAGGCACATTCCTTCAGTGCTTCTATGACAGGCTCTCAAGGCCCCAAGAGCAGGGAAACCTCTTCTCTGCAATTGCCATTACAGCCCAACAGTACCATCAGAACATCCCAAAATTCCTCTCCTCCCTAATCAGAGTACATCTGGAAGCCTTCAAAGAAACAGCTCCATGTGCTGGCAGATGCAAGCGATTCCCAAAGGATGAATCCTGGAAGAAGCACACCAAGGTGCGAGTGCTCGTTAAGCAATAATATGCAGACGCCATACTCAGGCACAGCATTTCTTAGTTTAGTATTTAGCAAGTTATTTGCACAAAAACATGCTTTTAATGCAGAGCTGTTCTTGCTCTCTATCAGACCCTGAACTCAAAGGCAAGGGGAAGAAAACAGAAATTCTCCCCTACCCATTGTGGGAATATCAGCTTCCTTTATAAAGTCTCTTCACAAAGCAGCTGTTCAGACTAATTCAAACCATATGGAAATTACATGGCAGCAGGGATTATTTGAAACTGGTTTTAACACACTGAGCTGGAAAATTAATAATTTGTCCCCTCAAAAATCAAATACCTTTAAATACACACGCACAATGAAGGTATTTTCCTCAACAAGGGGAAGAGCCAATACTGTGCACAAAACTAAAAAGTACTGGTGAATGCAAACAGAAAAGTCTCTTCAAAGGCCACTCTCAATAAAAGAAAAAGTTTTTATCCTACACACTAATTCTTATCTATTCAGCTACATCTGAGGCAGTGATTAGAAAGCTTAAAGTCATAATTGCTCTCTGTTCTTTTTACTACGGAAGATAATTACTGAATATGACCTAAGTAGAAAGCCTTGCTGTACCTGAAAAGTCTGTTTTGGCTGTAATCAAAAATGAAGTCCATCCATAAAAAGAACATCTTTACTTTCAACCACTATTTTAAATGCATATGTAATTATGCCCCAAAAAAATCCTTTTTTCCTGGAAACAAAACCTTGCTGAACTCACTCCAACAAATTAAATCCCAAATATTTGTTTATAATACTTGAATTCACAATCAAGACAACATAAAATGTAGGTGAGTCCTTAATAAGAGAAAAGTTATGCTCTCAGTGATCTGGTCTTAAATGCATTAACCTTCTGAATCCTCTAAATTAATCTTATTCTCACATTGATCTGCAGCAGTTGGCATTTCCAAAACAATCTACGAATAATAACAATTAGGACATAAAAACCTCCCACATCTAAACAGAATGAAGTAAGCCAAATACTGTCAATTTAAAATTTCAAGTGCCTGCCTTCAATAATAAGCAAGACAAGTTTAAACTCTATTTGTTGCTCACAATGAAGAGATGAGCTCAGTGAATCTGAAGTATTTGGAAATAAGACTCCTGAAAACTTGAAGAGATCCCTCAAAAGTGCAAGCAATGATCTTACACTGCTAAGATAAACATGACTGAGGCGGCTGATAATTGCTTTGGTAAAACAAGAATTCAGTTGTGCCCACTGAACTTTCAAATCCCAGATAAAAGTCCAAAATACTCCATCTCTAAAAAGGGAAGTATATTCAAAAGAAAAAACAAAACTATCATGTTCGTACTCACCGGAACTTTACTTCCGACTATCTGCATGCAGTGGTCAGCCAAGAGAGGTTATTGTGTAAAAAAGATAATAATAATACATAAATAAACACAGCAAAGTACTTAGTAGGATGTAGTTGCACACACATTTTTCAGTGTTTAATCATTAGTAGTAGTGACATTCTTTTATTACTTTATCAAACTTTAGGGGTTAGAGCTTCTCAACAGGAAAACCGTAGCTCTATTGTAGGAGGAACACTTTCAAATTCTTATGTTCTGCTGCTGAATCATCAGTATTTGACACATTTACCAACAAATACTACATACCTGGCTTGACAGCTACATCTTGAAAGATTAAGTATGCCATTTTGTTAAAATTATCAGGTCAGATATTCTATATATGACACTGAGAACACTACAGAACACAATAATGGCATATTGACTTCCTTGTATGTGTAATTGCTTTTATTGTGGAGCTTTTGATCTGTTTAGATGATGTCACCACTGAATTTAATTAAGTTTTTGTAATCAAAAACATAGCCTACAGTTATAACTCCAACTTGCATTTGAGAAAATCTCACATGACATTTTCATTCAACTGCTCAGTATGGATGCTTTTAATTACATGGATAATTAAACAGTGATTTTCAGAATGCCATCTTCTCCTTCCCATGGAACAGCATCTCCCTGTCCTCATGAACAAGGAGTTTGCACAGAGCAAACTGGGCAGGAAGGCAGCACAGCACACCTGTGCCCTGCGTTCCTGGGAGCCCCAGGACCATTGCTCTCAGCTCAAAGAGCCCAGGGCTGTGCTCAGAGGCTCACCTGCTGCACTCTGAGAGCAGCAGCCCCGCAGGGAATAACCCTTATCTGATCCAGAGCTGATGTGCTTCTGACAGCTGAATTGGGCTGGATCTGCTCAGCCTCTACCTGCTTCAATTTCTGCTCTTATCTCTTCCCTGAGGAAGTCTTTCAGAAACGCAAGTCCCTGCAAGTCCTTCACAATCAACACTTCTCCTCCTGATGAAGGTTCCTCCAGAAGGGACTGCCATCGCCACACAATCTCTTCTCCTAATTTACTGTCTTCCTCTCTCACCAGTGTTCAGCTATTCAATAGGGCATGAAATGTTACCAGGTTCAGTTGGGACACAGAATTCCAACCCTCCACCAGCTCTCAAGTATAATTTCCATGGCCAACAATCTTTCTCTTCAAGTGAGAGAAGGAATGAGAAGCACAGAAAATCACTTCCCATGAAAGCATCCAGCTCATCAGCTGCTACACCTCCTACACCCCCAAGGAAAGCTTTCTTCACCCAGTGAAACCCAAAGTTCCTTTCTCCCTCAGAACCCTGAACACAAGTGTTTCAGAAAAGCATGGTCAACATGCTGCAGATGGCACACAGGCAGAGAAAAATCAAGCACCAAATTTAAAATAATTTGGTTAAGACAACATCAGCAAATGAGAGTGATATTTTCACATGAGAGAGCTCAAAAGTCTAATTAAAACAAACATGAAATGAACTGCAAGAAAAGTCACATCAACTGTTAAGTGTGTTTTGTGAGCTCTAAGCAGAAGGTCCAAGTATTTTCAGTGTAAAAAAGGAAGACAGATCTGTGACAAAAGAAAAGGATAGAAAACTTAAAGACAGAGCATTTTGAATGCAACCAGCATTTTCATGGAAGACAATCCTGAAGAAAAGAAAGTTTGACAATTCATGATGCAGTAAAGATTCATTAGGGCTTGAATTCATCTGAGCAGAATGGTAGTTGCACTAAACAGAAGATGAAATTAAAAGTGAAAATGAGGTTTTGTGTCATTGGAAGATCCCAATCAACATTTTAAAATTAAGCTCTGTATTTTCGATTTTTTTTAACAATCAAGATGCTAGCTATTTAAAAGTTAAATTAGGATAACATGCTACAGAAAGGTATTTCTGAACGATTCCATTCAAATGCTGTGATTCAATTGCAAAAAGGATGTACTGAAGCACACGAACTTCAATAGGAGCAGTTTTTCCTCTAGGAAAAACACTCTGCATATGTGTAAAACATCCACACCGGTGCTGACATAAGTTTAAAGTGCACATTCATGTACGAGGACCTTTTAGAATGACTTGGTTGTAAATTGTTAGTACATTTGGACAAATATATTCCCGGTTCTGTTAGGTTCCCATGCTGCAGCACACATGGGCAGGAATGCAGTGCATGACAATTTCAGCAGGAAGACATGCAATGGTAGCCATGCTTTCCTCACTCAGCTACACAGTCCTGCGACTGGGGCAGCTACATTTCAACAACAGCACACATGACAGACGTCACTACTGTTCAACTACTTTTTGGAAAATACTGCAAATACTTCCATTTCTACTGCTTCAGTAAAGTATTTTTGCATACCAAGAAAAATTTGAGATTTTATATTGATCATCAAGTGAAGACATAAATCTTACCAAGCACAATTAATAGTTCCCAAAGACAGGCCAGTTCATTGCTCACAACATTCACTGCGTAAGCTTGAGTAAGTCTCCACTCATTTGTACATTTAGTTAGACCATGCTTAAAGCACTGGATTCCTTCCAGCACACACTAAAGGACTGTGGATTTTGTTTAAGATGAACTCATGCAGGAACATCACTCCTCTCAGAAACTAAATCACCATTTTCAATACCATTTCATCACCATTATAACACAAGCTTTTCCTCACTGAAGTTTGTAATGTTTCATGCAAGGCATTTGCATAATAATTGCATGTCATTGTCATCTTAATTTTTTGAAATATAACTCTGCAGAGCTGATTTTCAAGGTTAAAAAGAGACAAGGCAACTGTACTGCCTGCAGTCCATGCTCACAGACTCCTCAGGCAGACACCAACCAAATCTTATTTCCTGGGTTATTTCACTACAAAACAGATCATTTAGTGCTGTCTGTGTTTAGCACTCGGCTCTGCAGAAGTGCTGGCAGTGCTGCCCCCATGTATTTGAACATGCTCTGCATTTCCAGGAACCTTTCAGTGCACACAGCCACTTAAGTGTGACAAAAGGTGAGAATTATCCTAATTTCCAAATAAAATCATATACATTACCTAATAATATTGAAAAATTAGGCTGATAGCAAGTTCTGCAACCTGAAGTTACAAATGCCCCTTGGACACACAGAGCTGCCCCACACCACCAATGCTCCCAACACTTCAATTCACTCAGCTCCTCAGAATTCACCACTACCTTCCTTAACACTCTTCACACAACAAAACGGGAGCAAAGCAGGCCAAAATCTATACTACCACATTCTATACTTACCACAGTCAGCTTTTAACACACACAAAACATCAGTGCTGTCTTTGGTGACTACTTAGTACCAACAGCTCAACTGCAGAAAATAATGCACAGCTCTTCACTACTTGGAAGTGACTGGATGCCCCAACATTTTTGGGGTGGAGAAATACATTTTCTTACACTTCTTGTACCCCAAAGATGACAGACTTCAAAATTTCTGCACAAAGGGCTAATCAATCAATTAAACTACAGAGAATCATCAACATGAATGAAAAGTCAAAGTATTTTTCTATTCCAAAATGTAATTTGAAACTGATTTTAAGATCATCTTTTCACTAAAGCAATCTAGTACGTACATAGCTACTCTACTGAAGCCACAAAGCCAAAACCTTCTGGTACCAAAAATTATTAAGATGAATTGCACAGAAATATGTTCAGGTTGCATCCATGACTCTACATCACTGGATCTGCAATTTCTTACAGTTTGCGAGAAAGGATTGAGTTTTTACATTGCCCAGCAAGGAAAATATGAACTAACTCTTCAGATGCAGCTGCAAGCATTTAAAACTGTGTTAGTAAACACACATTTATTTTTTCCTACCACTCAGACGAATCCAGACAAAAAATTTCAAGTTTCCAGCTTGAAAAGCATAACACTCAGAAAGCTAAGCTTCTTACTCAGGCCTGCCTTGGAGAGGCGACTACTTACGGATTTGGCAGTTGCAGAAATGTACTGGACAACCATCTCACGTTTTGTGCTCAAGTCTTTATCTCTTAAAGGAGCTTTACGTTCCTCATTTAGGTTCATGTCTTCCTGTAAAGAAACAGACCACACAACATGAGGAATATATTTCATGATTTTTATTACCCTTTGTTCTTTTTTAGCTACTTTCGTTAAACAAACAATTAATTTTCAAACAAACCAAAGTGACTTTTTCCAGTTTATCTGTGTGTGTTTGATTTTGCCCTACCCAATTTTCTCATTTAATTCTGTCACCTCAAGTGTTCACTGTTTCTGAGACTTAGCCAAAATTTAAATTGCATCAAGGGTAGTTACCATTTGTGACATTTGGCTCAAGTAGTAAAACCAGAGGACAAACAAAAATTCTACACCTCGAGTTGATACAGAAATGTCAACTCTTGTGATGTTCCTGTGTTTTTAATGAAATCTTACCACAATGGCCACCACTCCTGCACTATCTGATCAGAAGGCTGTTACTATATGGACTATTAACTTGTGGAAGGGGTAGATGTGGAACTGCTCAACAGATGTATTTCAAACAAGCCGAAAAGTCAAAATGCTCTCTAGATAAAATCTGTTAAGACACCTGTTTTAACTTAGTAACTGCTTGAATACAATGCAGCCATTACTAGTTATGACTGGGCTTGCCATTAAAAGTCAAAGTAACTTCAGACTAGCAACCTAGCCCAGTGAATGGCACTGTGATAACCACGGGTGAACAGCTTTGCCAAAGAGCTGGGAGGCTCTGCAAGACAGACCTTTTGTCTGCTTCAATTAACATTACTCAGAAAAGTTAAAAACTAATCCCTTAAGCTAACAAGCAAATGTTAATTAACACTTATCCAATCCTTCAAAAGACATTCAGAGCTCCACTGAACAGAACAGAACTACACAGTGAAATAAGAGAGTTCTCAGGCCAGACCAACACCTTACCATCATTTTTTCAAAGAGATCCATAACTTCTTTTTCTGATAAGTTCATGCAACGCTCATCGACAAGTGCCTGGGCATGTGGGATCTCACTAATGGAAGGCTGAGAGTCAATAGGATGCTGAATGAGAGGCTTCTCTTTCTTCACTGCCGATTTTCTGAAGCTTGTAATTCTGTCACGCTGCAAAGACATTCATTCAAAAATAAGCAGAGATAGGGAAAAGCAGCCAATTAGATGGCAGCAATGCACACGTTTTTAGTTAATTAAGCAGCAGAGTTAAAACTCAAACTGAACTGTAAGTAAAAATATTCTAATATGTAGAGATTACTTTGCACAGAGACAATAACATATAAGATAAACTCATGGCAGGTCACATGCAAAAGCGATATAAATATTTCTCATGGATTCAAAATTTTATCAGCTAAGTTAAAGTCTTAGCATTTCAATATCTTCAGCTCATCTTCTCGCATTAGTTTCTATCCTGATAGTGAATAATTATGGTACCACGAAGGTATGTCCAAGTGTTCCTTCACCTGAAGAGCTATAATTCTTTGGAGGACAATTGAAAAAGCCAGTGTGGGGAAGGAGGTACTCACAAGTTCATCAGACTTATAAAAAATCCTGCTAAAGTAAAATAAAGTTTGTAAAGGAACTAATGCTCCAAACATAGCTCATAATTCCTTGAAGTGTTTTTGAGTAGGAACTCCTGCAATTAGTGGCGAACTTTGGGAAGTCAGGGGATGGATTACTGACACAGAAGCAGCACCCATGTTAGATACACGAACAGACATTAGTGAAAGCGGCTCAGACACGGCCAGGGTCCCACTGCTCAGGGCTGCCTGCTCGGGGCTTACACCAAACCCAGCTGGGACTGAAGCATGCTCTGCTCGGTTACTGTGTTAATGCTGCCATCAACCAGCAAGCACCGTCCTTATAAGGCCATTTTTATTTATAAAATAAAACTCTATTCTGAGCAGAGTCGGATTATTTTAATTTAATAACTCTCTACAATTTTTTATATATACATATGTGTGTCCATTTTGAGAACATTGTGCAAATAGCAATTTTCCTCCATGAACTGTTTGCATCCACAAATACTCCAGTATTTGTTTCAGGCACTGAACAGCCTTATGAAGATGTGCTTTCATCCAACAGCAGCTTATGTAGGGTTACCAGGATCATCCATAGCAGAGATTGTCACCTCCACAAAAATATGCAAACCAAAATTTGTATTTGCTACAATTAAACAACCTCTGTGAGGTGTGAAAAGTTTGATTTTATTTGCAAAAATTTCATTCATTTTAAATTAGCAAGTCCAGAGTGCAGAAACTGGAGCACGTGCTCTGGAGTATGGAGAAGAAATATTATTTTTCTGTTGTTTTGTTTCTTTTCATTCATTTTTGTTTTAGTTCGTCATTTTTGAGATCCTATAGAAATACCATAAATTTTTGAAGGAAAGTATCCCAAGATAAGCTGCGTTCCCTTTGAATTTCTTTTGAGC
>VZRL01002448.1:402273-420158 GCA_013397895.1 Origma solitaria
TGAGGAAGGGGTGGTAAGGGGGCTTTCTTCTTCCTTAGAAATGTTATATTTGTGGACAGAAACACAACACCTACAAGGATACTGCTAATATCTTCAATAAAGCAAGAGTATTACTTTAATCCCCTTATTTGGATAGTTTAAATTATGTTTTTGGAAACTAAAATCAGGGCATAGCCTGGTGAAAAGGCCAAGGATACATCATAATGCCTTAAAGGCAATATCCAAATTTAGCCAATATAGATCAAATGCAGTTTTACTGTTCCTTACATTAAAAAGTCTATTCAACTGCCACAAAAAGTCATTTAAGATCCAATTTCACCATACTGTCACCTGTTTCAAGTATAGCTTATTAACGACAAATTTGTTTAATGAGATTGCAATGATGCACTTTAAAGCCACAAATGAATCTTCTATGTGATGACCACACACAATTTCCTCATTTCAGATGTGTAGACAATCATTAACCAAATACCCAGTGTGGCTTTATTTTATGTACATATATAATACAGGGTTGTAATTTTAATTAAATCAATTTTGATATAAGTTTCTGAAAAAATACTTTCAACCAGTTTCAAAGTATGCAGCTTTAAAAAGTTAGTGCTACTGAATACATCCATGTTGCTTGGCATTCAGTACACATTTATTACCCAAAATGGTTCCACTTGAATCATGTGGCAACCAACTTCAAAGAACCACTGCAGATCATTTATTGTTAAAGAGAAGGTCAAGGGAAACAACACTTGAACTGTTGAGTAACAGTTTCGACACAACCACAGTATTACTGAAGTATTTAAAATGTGGTTAAGGAAGTTTCTCCAAACAGAAATCATTATTAGTCTTCTTCAACTGAAGTGACAAATTGAGATCTTTAGGAATAGTCACTCATTTTCTGAAATCTAATGCTTAATATCCTTGTAAGAATGTTATTTTGTCCACAACGTTTGGAGTAAAGTAGCATGCAGCGTGGAGTTACCATTGCAAATTAAGATGCTACAAAGACCTTACCACATCATCTGCCAAAGTTTTTATTTGAATATTCTATTAAAAAACAAAAACAACACACACAAATCAAAGAAAAAAAGACAGTGTTACCTACTGCTTCAGAATAAAGGACTCTGTATTTAATGTATTCAAACATTAAAAGCATTTGAAATTTCACCAAGTATTGTAACAAAAGGTCAGGTAAATAAATGAAGGTGGAATCTACTGCCTTTCTGTGAAAAAGCAAGCTTGTATCCCATTGCACCTTATCTCGAGTATTCCATTCATGAACCTGAGCCCTGCATTGCTGCAGCACCCCCACTATCGTACAAAAGAGCAGCGCGGTCCCTGGGAAGGGTTTCCAAAACAAACACGGACTCCTGGACCGCCGTGCGTCAGCAGCGCCACGGGACCCGACAGCGTTTGGGACTCCGACAGCGCTCGGGACCCAGCGCCGAGCGCTACCCAAGCCCTGCAGCCTCCTGCCCATTCCTGCTGGACAGCCATGGCAGGCTGCAGATGGGCTGAAGGCAGTGACTGATGATGCACAAACCACTTGCCCTCCCTTGTACCCTGGCACTTCCTCCCAACAGCATGAAAATCCTGCTGATAATCACCAATGTTGGATTTGTGGCCAAAAAAGTCACCCTTACTGCACACCAGTACCCCTAATCATTATCAAGGAAGCATTTGGTTCATGAACTTTGCTCGATTTACACAAAGCAGTCATGAATAGAAGTTAAAGTGTAGAACTTACAGGGGGACAGAATTTGAGAAGCATTCAGAAGAACAGGGGACAGTGGAGTGCACTGTCCCTGACTGTCCCCACACAACCACTTGCCCATTCCCTCTCAGATCATGCAGCCAATCAGAAGTACAAAAGCAAGAAAAACTTAATGTTTGAGATATAAAGACAATGTACTAACTGAAGAGGAAAAAGAAAAACAAACAAACGACACAAAAGCCATCACTCATCCCCAGCAAGCCAATGCCTGCCCAGCTTCTGAGCAAGTGCTGAATTGGAAAAACCTCCTCCTGCCAGCCTGCAGGCCTGCCTTTACTGCCCAGCATGATGTGATATGAGTTGGAATCTCTCTCTGGTCACTGTGGGTCAGCTGTACCCCCACATAACCTCCCACCAGCCATGCTGCTGCTGCTCTTGTGGGAGCTCCCAGGAAGCAGCAATCCTTGAGATCGGGAAGGGCTGCTCAGGTTCTTTCTGGGGTTCTCTCTGTCAATGCTGGCTTGGTGTCAGATGTAGGACACGGCACCGCATGGGCTGTTCTGAACCAGCTCCACCTCAGCCCACCCAAGACACACATCTGCACATCCAGATGTTGACACCAAGCCTTCAGCTCCCAAGCTGCCACATCACAATGCCCCTCCTTACACCTCTCCTGGATTCTTGTCACCTGGACTTAGTATGGAATTTATAATCTTGAAATCAAAACTAAGATGCTCACTTAGCACTCTGGTAAACAAACCTTTTAATTAAGTTTACAGAGAAAAATTAAGTAAAGCCTAACCATGTTTTCAACCCAGAGACAGCCAGGCAAGCAAGAAATTCAAAAACTCCATACCCACTTTAGGAGCTACTTGTACTAGAATTTTTTTTCCCCTTCTCATTCAAGTACTGTCAATCTCTCCCAGAACCTGGAACAGGATCATCTACCCCATCTCTACACTTATATTGCATTTGTCACTCAAACTCCTCTGGGCAAAACACAGAATACTAAAACAAAATAGCACCCAGCATTTTTTCGGACTTCTTCCCAATATCCTTCTGGTGCGTAAGCTACACTGCTGCCAGCAGCCACTCAAGATAAGCAGCACATTTCACAGGTAGGAGACAAACTGCAAGTAGCTGCAGGCAAAGTCAAGGCAGTTCTGCACCTGCAGATCCTCACACAATTTTGACAATCTCTTGTACTAACAAAGAAATCGCACTTCCAGGCTGATTTCAGAACATAACCCAAAAGTAGTTTACCTCCCTAGAAGGAGGTTTAAGATATTGCAGATTTTGTAGTCCTCTAGCATTATTCTTTCAGCCATCTATGAGACAGCCAGAATAACTCAAGACAAAAGGGAAATCTACACCTTCCCAGCTCATTAAAGACACTGACTCCCTGTTTTCAGGAGCAGCCCAAGGGAAAAGGTTTCACAAAAATCTCTATGAGGAAACATTTGCAGATAAGGGATACCAAATTAATATTTATATGTATAAATACATATGCAATTCAAGAGAGCTGTATATCACCTCCCTCTCCTGGTTTTTAATATCAACACAAACCACAGAATTTCTTCAGCATCTATACCAAGGAACTATTTCTTACTGATTTATTTAGTTCTTTACCTAGATTTTAGGGATAGAGCTTGTCTCTTTCAAACGCAGCCTTTCCCATCTGTCAATAGTTAATATCATTTTCTGGTCACTCAACCCAGTTTTAGTTTACTCTATGTATTTGACTACTTTCATAAGTACATACCAACCACGACAGTAAGGCACACAAAAATAATAGCATGTACCAACGCAACTGCACCAGACAATTCTTTATCTCTAAAGGTCAGTCTCAGCCCTCTAAATATTCACAGTAATTGAAACCTTGCACGTGAGAATAGCAGAAAGATATTCATAGTTCACTACATTTCTTTGTATAGAAATCACCATTTCATCATGCAAACAATGCAGGCTACAGCAGCAACAATGTCACATTCACAGAATTAAATTACTTGAGGTGATTGCATCAACTTTTAATACAAAACTCACAGCAAGTCTACCTTTTCTATATCTTTTTCTAACTTGTGTTTTAATAAAACTTTCCAGATCACCTAAGCTGGCCATGAGTTGTAAACTGAGATGTGTTTACATGGACTGATTATATTAAGTATTACTTTGTGCCATGTTCTTAATGGTTATGCTGAGGATTCTCACTGCCGCCACAAAAATAAATCAGCAGTAGCTCCCAGTTCCCACATGCAGAATGAACATTGTTCAGCTGGATAACTTCTAAACTTAACAGCAATTTCCACTCCACTGCGCAGGCAGCTCGAGGTGTGCTGGGACACCCATGTGTGCTATGCACACAGGCTGCCAGCTCAGCGAGCAGCTCCCACTGCTCCCACCAAAGATCATTTTCTAGGGCTAACAACCAAAAACTTGACCTCTTCACTTTCATGGGGTTTTTGAAACTGAGCTGATGTGGCTGTTTTCTAAAATTTACCTCTACCACAACACCTGCAAAAGCCATGGCAAAGCTTCAGTCAAGGACAAGTGCTTTTTAATTTGCATACAACCAGGAAAGGAATAACTCTTCATATGAGCACCTGAACCAAGGGAGTTGAAAGGGACAAAACCCCAACTGGTTAATAGCTGAAATACAGAAAGTCGTCTGCAACTCGAATCTAGGTCTTAGTCACAAAATAGAATCCACTCCTACAACCTCTGTTCTTCAGTTCAGAGAATGAATAATGTTCCCATCAGACAATTTAACCATCTGTTAATGTATTCAATTTTGCAATTAAATCTAAAAAGGCACCTAAGAAATTGTGAAAAGACACCCAAGCCATAAATGCTGAAGTGCAGAAATTAGGACTACACACTCATTTTGGCCTTCCAAGATCTTTACCCATGGTGAAGTAATCCTGACATTTTGTGAATTATATTTTTACTAATTTTATTACTAATGTTTGCTTTAGTACAATATTTTTCACACTTCAAGAAGCATTCACCATGCTTTCAGAAAAACCTTGAAATGACTGTTGCAATCCATCTGCTGTCTCAAAACCACTTGAATTGAGCAATACCTATAGTTTTGTCACTATTGTTGCACATTTACATTTGGTCTATAGGACACCTTATGGAAAAATCTTGTTTGCCTCGCAGCTGTTTGTTTCACAAACTCCTTGAATATGCATTATTGAATTTTTTAAACTAAGGCTTAACCTAGAGCCTGAACACGGAGGGAAACATTCCCTGGGGTTGTACAAATCGAGAGCAAGGATATGTGAGCACCTTCCACCAGGCTGCCAAACGCAGATGGAGAAGTGTTGGCAGCACTGAGTCAGGGCTGTGCTGGTGCAGGATTTGCCCAACTGCTCTGCTTGCCCCTGCCAGGAGAATGACCATCCAGAAATGAGCAATGCTGCAAAAATAAGTCTGACGGTTCCCCACGCTAAATAAAGCCCGAGGGTCACCGTGGCTGGGAAATCATTAACAGCAGAGGGCACCAATTCTTTAACTGCAGTGCTGGGAGATGCCTCAGAAGGGGAGGGGACACATGCCAGAGGCATGGGAATCATATGGGACACTCCCCCTCGCAAATGCCATGGGCTGATGCCAAGGGCCATCTCCAAGGGCCATCTCCACACCTGAGAGAGAGACCCTAAGCAGAGGCCTGCTCTGGTCTGACCGAAAACAGATGTGGAGAGGAACTGAAACAGCTTTCTCGGTTTTGTCCGATTGGCACATCACCACCATACTCCAAGAGCAAATGGACTGGTCCAAAAAATTGCACTTTCGCAGGTGACTTCAAAGAAGATTTTACAAAAAAGAAAATTAATTCAGAAGTTGGAAAAAAAAAATTACTGAAAAGAAAATTAGTCTTAATTTCATCAGGTTTGTAACTGAAGATACAAAAGGAGTTGAGGAAGACAACTGAACTAACTTTTTTTACTATTATTTGTAGCTCAAACTGCCATTACTGCTCTGAAAAGTTTGTTTCAGACAATAATTTCTTGGTGTTCATTGATAAGTAAGCTTTAAAAAACAGAACAAAATTAAAAGCTTTCTCCAAAAGCTGCAGTTCCACATCAGTCTAAGCCGACAAAATTTCTGGTTGTGAGCCATAGGGCAAAGGTGGCCCCAGGACAGTCAGATCAGGTTGGACAGCTGCAGAGACAGCTTCAGAAGCCTATTAGAAGAGGCGTTCTCACACTAGCCAGTGCAGAGGCAAATAAAGTAAGTTCTGGCATTTCCCAGAGCCACAGCAAAGTCCAAACATTTTCCATCAAGTCTCCACACCAAGCACAGCAGATAAGCTCCACACCAGCAGGGTTGATAAGAGCAGCTCCCCACTGCAGTGCTCCATGCAGCACTGCTGCAGCCAGGATGGGGGTCCTGCTCTGGTCCCTAGTGATCCTGCAGCACAGGTTTTGTCCAGAGCATCTTGAAAAAGTGCCTTGTGACAGTGCAGCACACTCCTCATCACAGACAGCATGCTTTTCATCAGACACACACAGCCTCTCCTCAGAATGCTCTACAGCTTTTACATTCCTCCCGTCAAAATATCAAGTGACAGTTTCTGCTAAAACTTTTGCAAACTCGACTTTGGGAAGATCCAAGTCATGACTTCATTCATGAGTTCCCCAACAAACAAGCACTGCAATGCTGCTTTGATGAAATGCAGGTTTAAGTTCTAAGAGATATTTAACTAATCGGGATCTTTACAAAGGCTAAGAGATATGGCAAAGCCTGCTCTTACAACAGGCATTGAAAACCTTTTTAGTTTGATGCTTCCATTGTTATTGAGAAATTCCGTCTTTGGATTTTAGTACTTAAGTTTTGAAATGTGAGTGGCATTGCATAGCCATTAACCAACAGAAGGTTTAACAAGACACATCTTTAAAAACAAAACCAAGTAACAACGAACTGCCCAAAAAACAAACCACCAACCAAAAGCCACCACCCACAACTCACAAAAATAAGTAGGTACAAAAGCCCACAGAAGCTCAAAAAGGGCTAATTAAGAAGCTTCCACTTTAAACATCCTAATAATAAATACATATAAAGTAAATATAGCAACAGAAATTGAAAGTTTCTGCATAAAGAGCTCCATGTACCCTAAGGGAGGCCTCACGTGCTACAGGCAGTGTATTTCACATTTCAACTGCACTAGGGCAGGTAAGGATTTGCATAAAGAGTCGAGAAGGAGGAAATCATATTTCTGTATGCAGACAGCATATGGGACTGCACCAACTGTCAGTGTAAATGGGGAAATAAGGACAGGAATTATACTCCTCCACGTACTTGGATCGTCAGGCTGAACATACACACTGTTGCCATATCCATTTTAAATTTTGGTCATCTGCAGACTAGTATTGCATTTATTTTGGGCTTAAGTTATTTCACTTTCAAATCTAATAATCTTGGTACTGGAGACTTTAATGGCCTTTCTTGAAAAACATTGTATTTTAAAAAAATAGGATTGAGATAGCTGAGTGCCAATTACATTTTAGGCTGTGCTCGATAAGAAAGCTTATTTCCAAAGCTGTACCTCCTAAGCTTCCTTTAGTAAAATGCTAGTAGATTAGGAGTGCATTGGAATAATTTCAAACAATTCTTTGCAGCTTTCCATGCATATATTTGGTGCCTTTAGAAAGAGTCAGATACACTTTATCTGTCCAAGTGCTTGCCACTCTACTGGTACTGGGCAGGACTGCTTGGCAGGGTCAGCATAATGTGTTTCCTGCATGTACAGCGAGGATACCAGTGGGTTTGGAAGAAAATTAGAAAGTGTTTTTTCTGAGGAAAATAGACTGAGATCACTTGCTAAACTTGTCACTTGAACGGTCATTGGAGTGACTTGTGGGACTTGATGAAAAAGGAGCTCGGAGCGGTACCCAGGGTGGTCAGTGGGTGTTTTGGGGGCTCACTGCACTGCCTGCCTGCTGCTTTCCTGCAAAGTGTGCCTGGCACAGCCCTGCTCAGCACTGCATCTCTGCTGCTTGCTGATCAAAAATGTGGTTGGTTCACTTCCGAGCTTTGAGTTTTTAGGGAACTTGGCTTTTGCTTTTTCAATATAGTTTTTGAAATATTCTGGAAGAGTTCAACTGGAAAAACTATATCAAAACAACTCCTGACATAGTAAGTGCAGACTTGATGTCAATTTTATGCTTAGATACAAGCAGTGGGTTTGAGCTCTTTGCTGTCATCACAGTGGCAGCACAAAGCAGTTTTGCTGGATAGCGATACTTGATGTGCTCAATTGCTGCTCATCTTCTGCCCCTGCTCCAGGTTCTGAGTGCAAGTGCTGAGCTTTTCATTCAGACACATTGTGGAGCTGCTGGCACTGAGTGAAAGCTGTTCTAAAGCTCTGAGTTGGGTCAATGTGAAGAGTACTGAGAATAGGCCTCCTCCTTTTATGCCTCACTTCCTCAAGAGAGACACCTTTTTATTGTGACAAGATCCACCTTTACTCTTACTGAAGTGCAATCTTGATTTTTACCCTTTTAACTACAATCACACACTTTGAACCTGGAATTAATCTTTTGTTGTCACCTAAGTATTTTCTCTCAAGAGGAATAATGACCAGTAGACTTGACAGTTACAGCTGGTTTGAAATCATCCTAAAAATGAAGCAGAAACTGCTTTGAGAAATTTCTTCACTTTAATACTTCAGCACATTTTTTCATTCCTGCTTACTTGCTTCCTCTATGACACTGTATGCAAGCACAGCCTAATACCCCTGCACAGAGAGAGGCTCAGGTTCTGAACACTTCTCGTGTTCTCATATGCAAAAAAAGCTTTGGTAAGATTCTTAACTGCATGTTGGTGGTTGCACAGAACATCTCTTGCTCTTGTGAGTACAGTAAAGTGTCAGACTCCATTTGGATTTTCCTCTGAAACCATTCAAGAAGTTAAAGTGGCAGAATGTAATTGTTGGGAGAGCATCAATACCCTTAAAAATAAAGCAGAACACCCACAGCAAGTTGCAAGAGCCTCAGTGGACACTGGGCAGTTCCTTGAGAATGGAGTATGCTGTTTTTGCTAGACTTTGAGGAAGTGAGAACATGTGGATTTGCTTTGTTTGGGTTGTTTTGTTAGTAGTAAGAAAACCCTCAGAGAATGCAGCCCAGCAAAAGCCAGCCCACAGACAAACTGGCAGCTGAAGGGACGCAGGGAGCCAAAGGAGCTGCAATTACTTGCGAGGACTATCCATTTGTCTGTGCTCAGCACACTTGGAACATGGTCACAGGGATCATGTCAACAACTTCTTAGAATAATGTTGTCTGTCTTCCAAGACACAGACCTACGAGTAAAAAGCAAGTACTTAATCAGAGCAGTATTTGATCCCTGCACTACAGTAAGCTGATGGTAAAGTCACTTTTTCTCCCTCAATAACAAATGACATGATACTAAAACTTGGGAAAACGAGCAGTGCTGCTGCCATAACTGGGAACTCTGGCTTTTCCTCAAAGAGCAGAAATTCAAGATTGAATAATTTCCACAGGCATGGACCATACTGCAACTCAACAGCCAAAGAATATTGGGTTAAACAATGTACAGCTGCTGTGTGACATACAAGGTCTTTCTGTTCTTTCCCCTATTCTTTCCTGTTTATAACTGCATCCTTAGAAGATTATTTGTGCTTTGGGGAAGTAGGAAATGAAGCCCCAAGTGAACAGAGAGGAATTACATTGTACTGAATAATGAGGGAGCCCATGGTATCATTTGACTGCAGTACAGGTGAGAGTCCCTGTTAAAAAAACTGGAATGCAGGACAATTACAGCAGCTTGTAATAGGTTATGGAGAATCTCTTATCTTCTGCCAAAGGAGATAAGCAAAGATGGTTTATCTCAATATTTAAGTGTTATACTTGCATTGGCTACCCCAGAACACTCACATGAATTTTATAACGGTTTCTCACAAAGCAATTGTTTTGAAATATCAAATGTTAACTGATGGGACTACAGCTTATCTTACAAGTCATTCAGGAATTAGTTTGAATCACAGAATACTATAAACTAACCTTAATGGATTTAGGAAGCCTGTCCTATCCACCCAAGCTTTGTCTGAAGTTCAAATGTGAATGCATATTGAAAATAAAAACTACCTTTCTGGTTTACAGGCAGAAATTCTACCAAAGGCTTCTGCTATACCTTTGTAGTTTGGGAACATCTCCATCAAGGTACAATAAACTGGAGAATGAAAACAAAAATTCAGTGCTGTGAATTTGTTACTGTAAATTTTCCTTCAGTGGGTACAAAATCAGATAGCAAAGCTACAGTGGAGCTCCCAGAGAGAGAGAGACCCAGCCTAAAGGATCTCAGTCATTGAGTTCATGTCTCAACTCATGAACTAGGCCAGCGAACATGGCGTTACCCTTTGAGTTTCAGGTTCTGTACTCAAACATTTTGTTTTTTATTTACCCACTAAATGGGCCTGGCACAAAAATTAAAACATATATGGCATCAGTGTATATTCTTAGCCTGATGTGCTGTTGTCTTCTTTCTTCTTTCTGGAAATTCTTCCCTGTTCTAATACAACTGGAACATATAACCACTCCAACTATTTAAGAACTGTCAAGTTCTCATCTGCTCATGTACTCACACAATTACAAATGCAGATATCCAGCACAGTTCCATAATGAACCCAAAGTATTTCAGAAGTTACTCATATTTAATAGACAAAAATAATTCACAGCAAGAGAAAGAACACGAAAAATCAAAATGCAGACAGGAAAGCAGAAAACTTTATACTGTATAAGAATTAACTACTTGGATCCTGTAATTAGGAATCTAGAATCTAATGAATCTCATGTTGGCTTTGTATTTGTTCCTGACAAAACTACGCTCCTTAAAAAACACAAAACCACAGGCATCTTTAAAGGTCATTATAACAACCATCATTAGCTCTTACCATATTAAGAAGGAGTAATGAACTGCAGAACTAACATTTTTCCTGACCAAAGTACTTATTTTGTCTTGTTCCACCACCCCTGAGAGCCCAAACTGAATTTATACAGAGCCACTTGTGAAAATATAAGAAACTAACTGCGACAAAAACGTGTCCACAGGGACATTGAAGCTCTCTGGCTATTTCCTCTCATCTCCATGCCTGCACACGTAGGCTGCTGCAGTTTTGTTTATGTGATTGCAGCCAGGACAGAGTTATTAATGTTTGACTAGCTAACCCCTGAGCAAAGAACCAGGTCTGTGCTCCCTCAAACCAACCTGCACCCACCAGCGCT
Source organism: Origma solitaria (assembly GCA_013397895.1). NCBI lineage: Eukaryota > Metazoa > Chordata > Aves > Passeriformes > Acanthizidae > Origma > Origma solitaria. The sequence continues at coordinate 413,224 of VZRL01002448.1, forward strand.
GCAATTGTCTCGGCCTTTGTAACTTAAATTCCAGCTGCTGCTCTCCTGGCTGTAGGGCAACAGGCCTGCAGCTCCTGGGGTTGAGATTCTGCAGCACTGCTCCCCAAATATCTCAAACTTTATTTAGAAATTTGTTCTAACTTGCGAGGCAGCAGCACTCAAAGTTTCCCAATCCTCAAGCAAGTTCTCCTGTATTTATTCTCACTCAAAGGGACACACTAAATAAGTTAATGGGGTCTTGTTATAAAAAGAAAAGTTCATATTTCCACTATAAGTGGGACAGCAGTAAGTGTGTTAAGAAATATATATATTTACACACACACAAAAATCACTAAGGAATACAAGGCAGGACATTTTCCAATGACATTTATTTTTTAATCTGTCACTTTTACACTTACGTTCTCCACCTTTGAAACAAGTTTAAACTGTTATAAATTGAAAATACTTTTTATTAACACTATTCGAAGAACACCTGCAGACGGCAAACACACATTCACTGCGTCTATTATTTTCTCCAATACTATCTTGTCTCCAATGATATACTCTGAGGATCACTAAAAGGAGGGGAACCTTACAAGAAAGCCACCTGTCACTAGCACCACCCTGACACTGCTCTTCTCTCACTGCAGTGACAGTTTCCTGTTTGCACAGGAGGAGCCTGTATCCATTGGAAACTCTTTAGAACATTTCTGTCTTATGTAACAGGGAAGGTGTGGTGACATTACAGAATGCACTACACCTTAAGGCCAAATATTACCACACCCAGGTGAGTCAAAGACCTTCAGGCGCTGTGTCAAACAGAGTTCCCATGCGTGGCTTGGTCCAGAATTGAACTTCTAAGGCATTTCTCAATTTCTATAAATCAGATGTGCCCATGATTTAGATCATGGCACACATTACAACATCATTTCATTGCCACAGCAGATCCTTTTCAGATCCCTGCTGCTTTCACACCATGTCCAGCTACTGGAATAGGGCTGAAAAAAGACACAATTTCATGGTACTGGTGAATGAACTTCAGCTCTATTAGGGCAAAAGGAGGAGTTATAATGTGCCATAACTCAGTGTTATTAGCTCCAGCAAATAATCCAAGAGCAACCAGCAAAGGAGTGGTTCTGGCAGGTTCATTTTCATGCTCTTGTTTGTCCCACTGCCCCACAAACCTTCAGTCAGCAGAGCACCAAGGTGGGAATGGAGAGTGCTTCAGCCCATACTGCTCCCTCAAAAAGCCAATTCTTTAATTGTCACCCCTTTCTCCCATCCAGTTAATTGGTACCAGGTATAATATATTTGCCTTGCAGACTGTGGTAGTGCTACTTTTGTCACACAGCACCCACTTATCTGCTTGTTAGGAAATCACATGCAAAAGTGGGAGTCTTTGTGATGCTCACTCCACCAACACTGTAGCAAAAAGCCACTTGATTCACAAGATCTGAAGTAAAATATCAGTTTGATACAAAAACAATATGTAAGTTCAAGACAAGTTAGCTTTGCCACATTCTAACTTTATGAATTGCTACACAAATACTAAAGAAAGTTTTTCAACTGTAAATGTCTCAAAATTATCTGCTCTATCACTATAGGCAATTTTAAGGAGAAAAACTTATTTCCTCCTAAAAAAAAGTTACTATATTAAAAAAAAAAAACTACCAAAACTGAATGCAAAGAATGATGTCATACAAGTTGTAAGCAACTGCATAAAACCATTCATTTTAGTAATTTCCTAACTTCTTGTGGTTTTAAGGTTGAACTGAAATTACCCGTTGCTTAGGCAGCAACTGGTATTGCTTGCTTTACTCCAAGTTTGAGCAAGGATAAAAAGAACTAGAGGGAAGTTATGAGCCATTATTGCTTGCGTCTGGAGAACTGCAAATGATGCAGAGAATATGAAGTCATCTTGTAACCCACTCCAAGTTTTTAGGCCTGTCTTTCCCTTCTGCCAGGTCACCAGCAATGCCAGTGTCATCAGCAAGCTTTACAGGCTATTGTGACGCCAAAACAAAAGTTCATCCTTAAACACTGGATATTCAGCACCACGCTGAAGTCTCAGAAACCAAACTATTGACATCACACCGCTGCCCTTCCCTCTGCCTGGGTGGAATCTGCTTGGTTTGCAAAGCTTCCTGCAGTGCACAAAGTGCTCCACAGCCGTGTCTCACAAGCAGCAGCTCAGGAAGTTTCATTGCCACAGACAGATAGGCTTATCACTGTCTCTATCGCCTCACTTCAAGTGTCAATACCAATTCACACTGAAAGCTACAGCGTTTACCTAAACATCACAGCCAGCGTGCCCTACCCTCCCCTGGCAGCAGCAGGGCCTGACCAGAATAACTCTAGGCAACACAAGTTTCATAAGACATTCATTTCACTCTTCACTAATGGTTGCACCCCAGGTAACTTCACTTGCTGGAATATCCTGACTTAGATCTAGTGAGACCAAGACTCTTTATAACACAAGCATTTTGGTGCACTTGTTCCTCAAGCATACACTTGAAACAAGAATTCTCTGCAGGCGTGCACAGATTTCACTCAGAGATGCTATAATCTCAAATGTAATTCATTTTATTTGATTGCCAAAAATCTTTGCTCAACCTGACTCATAGTTCATGTATGCAGCACACAGATATCTAAAGGAGTCATGCAGAAAACACATAGCTTTTTTTTTTTTTTGGGAGGTCCCGCAGCACACAGTCCATCTGACAGAGACTGATAAGCACAATTTAAATCACTCCTTAACTCCTGCACTGATATGGGTGGTGCAAGCAGCTGGGAAACCTCTTCCCAAGCACACTCAGCTTACTTCTGTTTTAAAGCTACCTCATAAAAGCTTTTATCCCACTGTTTGATGCTAGGTTATGGCACATTAGTCAGAACATTGAGTTTAGAGCTTTTGATTCATCTCAAAGCTCACGAGCTTTAAAAGACTTCAGTATTAAGCACAAACAATTTCTGCTTTTACAACAAAATATGAGATGCTCCTTGTTGAGTGAATCACCAAATCCACTTGCTCTCCAATTAAAGGAACTTTCTCTTTGCTCTAATGATCTGTTTTCCAAGTTACACAATATCTTTCGCCTAATCTACTGTCAAAGCCACATCCCACTCCGAAGGCAGCCCCTTTCAGAAATGCCATTTGCAGTGGAGTATCCACCAGTGAACAGCTCCCACCCAGCCCTGCAGGGAACCTGGGCTAAAGCAGCAGCTGTTAGCATGGCATTGGCCACTCCATGTGCTTCTGCTAATCCTAAACTGACTTCTTATCCACTTCAATTAAAAACACCACCAAAAACCACTGGCCATGGTCATGTCTAGTTAGACACTAACACTCCCAGAGCACCACAGATCCTGTCACAACACCTCTTTTCAGGTGCTCACTCACACAATCACAGATATTTGAAAGGATCTCATTCTTTTCTCAGCAGTCCAAACTCCTGCCTAAAAAGCAGGGTCACCCACCGAATTCAAACGGGCACAGTAAAGACTCTGTCCGGGTTTCAGAACTTGAAGACCTCCAAGAACAGTGATTTCAGTGTTTCTGATTGACAAATACTTCATCAGCCTTCAAATTATTTTTCCCCTCTTCAGCAACCTCTCTTGCTCCTTTTTATGACCTCTGTCTCCCCTTCTTCTGCCATGAACTCCTGTCAAAAGTCTGACTTCAACTTCTCAACCCAAAAGAGTCTCAACTTGCCAAGTCCTTGGTAAGATACACCAGCTCTGTCAAAGCAGACCTGACACCTTTGAGCACTTCCCATTTCCTACGTACCCGACAGAATTATCTATTTCCCAAGTGATACTGAAGCACTGAGGAGAGCAAACAACATCTAAGTTAAGCATTAACCAACAGAGGAATCCCAGCAATCTCCCTGACAACCTCAATTTAGTCTGTTTTCCCTAGCAGAGCAGGCATACTTTTAAACAAGCAAAACAAGCATGTTGCCAAACCTATGAAACTGCTCTCTGCCACCTCATGCCAGCCTATTCGCAGGGCTGACGTGAGAGCAGATGATTGTTTGCCAAAACAATTCACTTTTTTTTCTGCCCATTTCACTGTAAAAATAATGACAAAAATACCAGGCACTTATTCTGACCTTCAGTCATTGTGCCAGCAAAAATGAGGAAAAAAAACAACCCAAAGCGCCATCCAAAGCACCAACCCAGAGCTCCCCTAGCAGCAGTTGTGTGTACAGGTGCTCGTAACACAGCCATCAGACTTCAGTAAAATACTCCAGTTCACATAGTACTACAAAAACAGGAACTAAACCTCATTGTGCAGTTCTGTCACATTCAACAAACTGTATGAAACCTGAACACTTCTCCCAACTACCTAAAGCAGGAAATAACAGAATTAGTAGTTCTGATATAGCTCCCCTTTAATTATTCGTGTGTGTACATGTTCATCAATTGTCTTAGAGAAACACTTTAAAGCATTGTTTTCTTTCCCAGCACAGATTGTCTCTCAATAGCCCAGTCCTACTTCCTGTCAATCAGGAAATGTGCCACCAATCAGGCTTCAGCCCCAAAAATCCCCAACCAAACACACCACTACACTTCTGCAGGACAAGCACCACTGCCCGCCTTTTCCTTTCAGATTAAGAGAACAGGGAAATAAAAACCTTCCACCTCTCTATTCTGGTTTCCCTTCCCTCACGATAATAACTTCAGCTCCTGGCCCTGGGTCACCTAGAGGAATTTTTAGTCTATCATATAAAAATCATTCCTCTGGACTTCTTCCCAATGATTTGTCTAATTTCAGCTCCTGTACCAGGAACCAAAAATACCTTCTCCTCTCTAGCTGCACACCCTCTCCCACCAAGCCCTTGCTCAGCACTCCCCTGGATGTGCGAAATAAGTTCTGGGAAAGAGATGCACTCCTGTCAGCGCGTTTCGAGCTCCTTGAATTATACTCAGCACATGACAGAGTGCAGGTTGATTCATCTCTGGAACTCTGGATGAATTAGAAGTTATGAAGATGAACCAAGAAAATCTCCACACCCAACTCCGAGGAATTTTGTGTATGAACTCAGTGACAGCTCAGCACTGGTGTAGCTTCTTTGCCACAAGTCCCAAGCACACCTTTACCTTACTTGCACAACAGAGAGAATGGGCTGAGGTGCAAATAAAACTGCCCTCCCAATACCTGAAGATATTGCCAGCCTCAGCAGAACCCATTCTTCATTCAAAATTAAAGCCAGCAAAATTCAGTAGGAGTGCTCTCCTGTATAATGGATGAAGCCTTTCCCTAATTACAGGCTTGTTCTTCCCTTACAAACCCACGGCAATAATTGATCAATCTGGCTGTCCAGCCACACCAACTCAATTTAAAGCACACCTGAATCCCATCCCTTTTTTGCCCTCCAAAGTAAATCTCTGTTCATGTCAGTTATATACACCATTTGTGTACATCATGCCCAGAGTAAAAAAGACCTGCCTTCCCATTCAACCCACTCACTCTATTACACCATCAAATGCCAGCCACTGCTCACAGGGCAAAACTGTCTTTCAGGAGGCTCTGATTTGAGCAACAGATCCCTGCTCTGATCCATGGTGCTGCTGGACTGTAATCACCCACCCCCTCAAGACACAAAAGCATATCGCTGCAAATGAAGTCAAATATTAGCATAATGTTCTTTTTTCCACTATATGTGACAATGGAAGTTTATTCTAGTGATTCTAGAATAACTGAATCGACCATGCAATGGAAACAGTCATCCTGTTCAATCCAATTTTCGGCTCATTTCACTTTGATTTTAAAATTACGTGTTTCTATCAGAACAGAGATTTCTCTTCTGCTAGAGCAAAATTCAAATTCATGTCCACAGCTTCCCACAGAAGCACCTCCCTGGTGACTTTTGAAGCACCTCCCTGGATGATTTTTGAAACAGTTCCCTGCAGGAATCTTCAGGAAGCCTTCTTAGATACTTTAGCCAGGAAATACTAAAGGTATTATAAACACAAACTTGTTGTTTATATGAAGTTTATCCTATGCAAGGAAACATGAGTTTGTTTCCAATGACACCATGAAACAAAATAAGACACCACATTCGCTTATCTTTTGCCGAGATACACATTGTCACTTTCAATACAAGTGCACTTCAAGTCATTCAATCTGTAATCCTCTGAAACAAGTATAACTTTCAGTAACTTTTCTATGCCTCCTGGTTACATATTTAACATACACTTTCTAACTTTGTTTTCAATGACAAAAAAAGCAAACATAAAAAAACTCCAAACAAACAATGAAAACCCAACCTTCAGTTGTCAGGCTGAGTATCAAAAAGCTCTACACTCACTGAAAAGAACACAAGATGGGAGAATTCCAATACTGACTTAGTATTGAACCAGTACCAGTATTAGACTAGCACCCTGAAAACCCTTGGAACAGATTAAATAAAGTTTGTAACTAGAACTCTCTCCAAGGAGACGACAGAGGAAGTTTAAAGTGTCTGCTACACTGTTGCTCTCGGAAATTCAGCTTCGAAATACCTACAAAGAGTAGCCTCAACACCAGGCCACGTGCAAGCAACAGATGTAAACAATCGCGGGTAAACACTGACATATTAACTGGTTTTGCTGCCATAACATTTATGAAGCATGATTAAACCCAGTGACATTGCTCTGAACTCTACCTCTATTTTAACTTATCAGGCCTGTACGCAAAAAATCAGAGCACAGCCATAACAAACAAACAGCAGTCCTAAAGAGGATTTATGCTCAAAGCTGTGTCAAATCTTTCCAAAAAAGGCTAGAAACCACCCAGTTTTTCAAATAATTTCCCCATGAAGTGAGAAGTTCCATTGGGAAGCACGTGGTTTGCATCATGGTCACCAAGACTGATCATCCAAGCCAGCCGCACCCTGCGCTCTCTCGCAGAGCGGAGCAGAGGCTGCAGGAGCAGCGCTGTCCCTGTCCCCATCCCTGTCCCCATCCCTGTC
>VZRL01002452.1:0-20634 GCA_013397895.1 Origma solitaria
TATGTTAAGACCCCTCAACATAAGTGCCTTGTTCCTTTGACTGAAACCTAATTTTGGGCAGATTTGAGGCTAGGAGAAAGGAGAAGGGAAAAGGGAAGGAAAAGGGAATTAGGAAAGAGAGAAGAGAGTGGAAATAGCAGGGAGAAGCAGAGGCAGGAAAGAGACAGTGAAACTCATTGGAGAATGTCTTCATAACTGATAGTAGGCTAAATTCAAAAGGAACTGTCTGCCTTGTCAAAAAGACAGTAACTCATTCTGCCAAGGGCATTGGTTTGTTCTTGCTGGCTCAATTTTATAATAAATTGGCTTGATAATTCATGTCAGCTTTTCTTGCAGATTATAGTCAGTGTAGTGAGCACAAAAAGAAAGAATGTGTTCTCCCCCCATGAAACACTTCATAAGAAGTGCATTATTCTATGCCACTGACTATTCAATTAATATATAAGAATAAGCTCTTCCTCATAGGCTGCAGGTTCTCTGCCTTCAATATTATTCCTCAAAATCAATTAAAAATGCATCTTTGTATGAAGGTGACGCGTAAGGCCCCAAAAAATTTGCTCAACAAGACTTTTAAAAGGGCTTATGGTTGTTAACATATTCCGAATTAAACACATGGCAGAAATACCAACAAGGTATTCTCAAGAGGTCAAAAAAATAAGAAAAACTTTACTGGCAGCTTTAGAGAAACAGAGAACTTTGGCAAAAGGGTTAGTGCAACTCTCAATTAACATAAAACACTTCTCAAAGCATTACATTGTCACATTCAACTTAGCAAACTCAAAGCCCATTCAATTTTAAGTCATTCAAAAATTCCAAGAGGGAATTAAAAAAAGAAACAGAGAAAGAAAATATTTAGAAAAGGCCACATATAGCCACCAACTCCTGGGTTCCAAGAGTGTTCAGCTGATAGCAAATTACAAGAGAAGACATGCTCACCTCATGTTCATCTTTAAATACCCCTTGGCCTTCCTGGACCCTTCCACCAGCTGGGATTTCCAGTAATGTGGCCACTCAGGAGCTGGGTTAGGGGCCCCACGGGCAGGTGTGGAGCATTGCTTCCAATGTGACAGGAATTAACAGCCACTGCCAGGCTGGAATACTGGCTCTAGGGTGAAGGGGTGTGGGGTAGGGAACTGCCTCACCAGAGCAAGGCCCAACCTCCCCCTTCTCCAAAATGTCTTGAAGCATCAATTTCTTCATTGCTTCACATGAGAGAATTTGGATCTATATGCAGTGTCCTAAACAATCACAGAATCATAGGATTTTCAATTTGTCAGGTGAAGTAGATTATTAAAACTAATGTGTTTGGGAGCGGTCAAACAGATAATGTAATGCAAAACTTGCATTTTGCCAATCTCCCTGTCAGATCAAGAAAGAAGGTTAAAAAAAAAAGTAAAAAGAAAAAATTCAGACATATTTATGCACCAGTGCCAGAAACATTGGAAAAGCACTTTAAAAAAAAATATTCTTTTTGTTTATCTCATCAATATGAGAACATAGTGGGAATGTTAGGGAATTTTTATGATAATCCTTGAGGGCAATTAAATACACATTTGTGCTAATTTTTCTCTTTTTTAGTCTGATTTTAATTAATGAGTAATGCATTTAACAGTCCAACCAGTGTAAGTGGTTCTTCAAGGAGTCTACGAAGAAGTGCCATAAGCTGAATCTTTGTTTACACTTGCACCAGCCAAATCCTGTAAGCATCACAGAGATGCCTTAGCCTGGCTTTGGGTCCATCCCCCAGCCAAGGTCTGCTGCCCAAATATGACCTGAACACTTTGCTCTAAGGATTGCTACAACACAGTGCTGGGGATGTTCCTTATCTTGTCACCAAGGGAAATACTCCCTTATACACCATTGTTCTGTCTCCAGAATTCCTGCCTCCAGTCAGTTTACTCCTTCTGCAGTTGGGCCTTCCTTGACCTTCATGCTAGTTAATTCCCTGGTCATAAATTACTAGTGCTGAGCAGTTGTCAATTGAATTTCCCCTCCAGATGTCTGGAGAAGGACTATGCAAAAGGCAATTAAAGAAGCTTAAGTTAAAAAGCCTTTGAACAAATAGTTATTCAGACATAAATTAAATTTATAACAACCACAAAAGGAACACAGTCCTTTGTATTACAAGAGTAAAAGAACTTTTTACCTATTATCTGAAGTACTACCTCTTCTAAGGGTAGTGCTTAAAAAAAAAAGAGATTTGAAATAATAATAAAAAATTATGTATTTAAGTGTAGTGCATTGTAACAGCTACAAAACCATGGGGGGAAATAATGTCACTAGTCTTGAAAAAAAGCTAGAAGGTTTTTTTTACATTTGTTGATTTTTGTCATCATGACTAGCAAAATAATGATATTAATAAATTAGTAAATAATATGAAAACTGGTCAAGTCAGAGATTGGTCTGAAATTAGAGATACACTAAAGGCTGAGAAAAAAAATATTTTCTTAGGTCTGTTTACAGACTTCATGCATTATGAACTTGTTTAGTTAGCATAGTAGGAGTCAAAGATGATGTAGCTGAACTCTTTTCTGCCCTTGACAGCTTATTTCTCACTAGCAACTCAACACCATCGATTACAAATATGATTTTTTAGGTATTTCTTTTCTTAATTAGTATGAAAAATAATAACTAAATCTAACACTTCAGAAAGCAAGTTAGTCCCTTAAAGTACTATAGATTATTTATGCTTATTTTACAGCCTAGGTCCAAATATATATATTCCTCTATATTTCCCCAGATACACATTTAGTCATTCTTCTCTCTGTTTAAAACATTCTATTCAGAGACCAGTGTTTCAACAGCCACTAAATTATTTCAAGAAATTTACTGGAGCATTAGTTGTATAGTCTTCTCTTTGACATTTGTAAATAGAAGTTTGGTTTCCCAAAAATCTATTTTTGCTTTAATATATTTCAGACCAAAAAAAAAGAGAAAGAATATTGTTTCCACACATTTGAGTTGCTGGTTTAAATAAAGGATAAACTTATGTCTGTCTTTGAAAGGCTTCATACTGTGGTGTTGGAAAAAGTATTGCGAACCTCTTGAAAACCAGCACACATCTGAGATTACCGTAGGTCACTAGCGCCATTTGGGTCACATCAGGATTGAGCTACAGATGTTTTAAATACTGTCACTTTTTCATCATTTATATTTTAATGGTCAGACGCTGCTGATGCATTTTGATGCTAGAGGGTGGAAAGTCTATTTTGAAATACCAGCCATGAAAAGTTGAAAAGCCTCCGCCAGCACACTATACACATTCAGACAGCAGGGGACTTATATCAGAGAGAGGTGTTGAATTAAGCCTGGTTAACTCAGATGAAAGAACTGATCTCTTGAACAGGATGAACACAATTTGTGCTACCAGATTTCCCTCATATACCCCAGCACTCCACTGATTTAAAAAGGATGTTAAATTAAAGCTATAGCATAGCAGCAGGAAGATGGTTCCAGCAGAGATGGCATTAAAATTAACTTTCTTATAGCAAAAGCTGTTGCATAAGAGACTGAGAGGGCAGGGGGGGATGGGGTTGAGGCTGTGTTTAGTTCTATGACATAAGCAATATCTCTGAAATTTATGAAGATGATAATAATGTTTCAGTAAAGTTTTAATCAGGGAGTCAAAGTTAAAATGGGCCAGTTTTACTGCTGCTACAATGAATGACATAATCTTAGAAAAAAGGAAAAGAAATATGGGGTGTTGATTCTGATCTCAATAGCATCTGGCAGGTCCTTGGTACCTTTTGCTCTTATGAGAGGCAGTTCCTTCAAATCTTACAGACATTTTCTAAATTGTGAGACTTTTTTTCTCCAGAGGGAGGTCTCTGTGCAAGTCTCCCAGTAAGGCAGGCATCTAAGAAATTTTCAGAAGCATATTTATCCATATTTGAGTGTTTCTTCGTCCATACTTGTCCTTTCAGAGCAAAGTCGACTCTTGCAGGGAATAGTGTGCACACATATTTTGTTCTGATATGGAACCATCATATAACCTCCTCTGCTCACTCAGTTTCTGGAACTAATAAAAAGACAAATGTTTTATATTTAGTTTAGACCTACATGTTAAGTTTAAAGACCTCTCTGACTCCAGGAGTACTTCCCATTTATGGAAAGAGCCTACTTCCATTCATAGTATGGCCGAATCAAGGAGTAATAGAATCACAGAATGACAGACTCACAAAGTGGTTGAAGTTGTAAGAGCACATCTAGTCCAACTCCCCCTTGTCAAACAGACCCACCTACAGCTGGATGTCCCTGGACCTTGTTAGCGTATTCTGGACCACGTCCAGAAGGCTTTTGAATATCTCCAAGGAGGCACATTCCACAATATTTCTGAACAACCTCTTCTGTTGCGGTGGTTGAAACCATCTTGGAGGAGCTGAGAGGTCCCAAGACAACAGAGGCATGCTGGTGGGACAGCTCTGAGGCATGGAACACCCCCTGATGTTGGATGGTCTTTCCTTAGGTTATGTTAATCTTCCTATGTTGATTGGCCTTGCCCTGGTCCCTCACTCCGCCCCTCCCTTCTCCCCATTGGTTATTGTTGTATCTCCCCGCCTTCTCCCCAACGCTATTGGCCCTGGATCTCTATATCTGTGGTCACTCAGAGACATTTACTCTCTTTTACTGTTGGACGACGTTGAGGGTAAACAATCTTCAGAACTACACACAGTGGGGCTCTCTGAGCTCTTTGTCTCTGGTAACGCACGAGCTATCCAAAGCTCGGGGGTGAGTGTGTGTTTGTGCCTTCCACCGGCAAGGGTGAGAGAAGGGTCTGCCTGCACAGCACCAAAGCTGTACTGGCCGGGGTGATCTCTTTGGGCCTTAGAGACACTTTCAGAAACACAGAGACCTATGCCACTCCACTTCCACTCTATGTTACTCTTCCAGTGCTTGGTCAGCCTTACAGTAAAGTACTTTGATGTTCAGATGAAACTGCCTATATTTCAATTTTCTGTCTGTTGCCTTTGATCCTGTCCCTGGGCATCCCTGAAAACAGCCTGGCTCTATTGCCTTTGCACCTTCCTTCAGGTAATTAGGTAAATTGATGAGATTTCCCATGGTCCTTCTCTTTTCCAAACTAAAATGTCTCAGGTCTCTCATTCTTTCCTTCTATGTTTCCCTTATATAGGACATCCTTATCCATGACCCTTAATCGTCTCTGTAGCTCTTCAGTGGACTTTATCCAGAATGTCCATGTCTTCCTGGTACTGGGGAGACCAGTACTGGACGCAATACTTTGGGTGTGGCCTCAGCAGTACTGAATAGAGGGCAGGATTCGCCTTGATCTACTGACAATGCTGGTGCTAAGGCAGCCCAGAATACCATTACCCTTCATTGCAGCAAAGACGCATTGTTGGCTCCTGTTCATCTATCTTAGTGTCCACCAGGATGCACCAAGTTATGAAGTGTTTGCTTAGCTTACCCTAAAGTTAGAAATATCTATCAATTTTTGCTTGTTTTCTCAGTGTTTGCAAGGGTAGTGTCAGTTCTGAGTACAGTTTCAAGCTTGAAGAAAACTATTTTTCTCTTCTTTATATGCACATCTGAATAAATGACTAACTTAATAAAACTAACTAGGAACTAACCAACAAATGGGTCTCATGAAACATGTTAACAGTGTTAAAATTAATGTGACAAATCAATTTTTCCTGACAAGTTATGCTTTCCTTAAACAATTGAAAATGTGCTCTCAGATTTTGGATTGGAACACATTAATTCTACCAAACACAGATCCTGTAGAACATGCACTATAAAAACCCATTCTTCTGAAAAACACTATTCTGATTAGAAACCTAGTTGTGGATCTCTTGCTTGCCAATAAAACTTGATTAAAATGCTACTATTGGGATTGTTCTTTAATAAAAATGTCTTTTGACAGCTTTCCTGAAGTTTGTGATTCTTAAATATGGGAATTCAGAATTTCAATTTCTAATGTTTCCATACAGAATTGTCCTTACACCAAGAACACATAAATTCTTTAAGTGCCAGTACACTTTATCTGGTCTGTTTTCTTGCAAATATACATGCAACCATGAGGGAAGACTAAATTAAAGAATAACTGCTTGCTTAACTATTTTAATATATTATATTAGATGTATAGATGTATGCAATTATCTTAGAATATTTAAGGTGTTTTTAAAGAGAGAACACAAAGAGTGGGAATATTTTGAGAAAAGTAATAGAAATTGACAACATTGTAACCTATGTGTATCTGCTGGCACAACTAGAATATTTTCATTTTTTGCTGAAGACATCTATTTTCTGGAGGGAAAACTGCTTTACATGAAAAAGAAAGATCTTACTGCTGTACCCATACAAAACTGGCAGAGTGTTTGGAGGACTTCAGTTACTGCCATACAATACTACACACGAAAAAGAGCAGAAAAAGATGGGAAGAAATCTTGAAAATCTGACCTCTTCTTTTAGAGCTCAGGCTAGTGATTAATTTCTGTGTTGCGCAAGTAAAAATCCATGGGGAAATCTCTTTAAATCTCAAACCATTTATTTGTTACATGACTAAACTTTTACTCAGAAAAACCATTCCACTATGTAGAGAAAAAATTTCAAATTTTACAGCCTGTATTTTTGCATAACACTTGAATAATCTGTGTATGTAAACTTTGTATTTCAAGAGGCCTTTCATCAACAACACTATGATTTTCAGGTCAACAATAAAACTAAAACTACAGAACAAATAATTTTCAATCTCAGTCTTAGGAAATTTTTTAACAAAATGTATTTCAAGGTAACACTAATAAAAATGCTAATGGGACTATCAATATTTGATTAATATTTCAGGCAACAGATTAAATTCTTCAGAAGCAATAAATTAATGAATTATGCTCATTAGAAAAAATGTTCAAAAATTTGGTCTGATGAGAAAGGTTGATAATAGAAAATAAACTCGAAGATTTGGGATTTTTCTCATTTCTTTGTAACTTTATTTTTGAGCTTTCCTGAAATGTTTACATATGGTATAGGATTAAAACAGTGTTTCTCACTTTTTAAATTTCCTTATTTTGCTTTAAAAATTGCAGTTTTTACAATATAAACCTACTTTTAACTTGCACATTATAAAGTCTTACAGAGGAATCTATAATAGCTTAAAGGTTTAGTGGAAGGATGATCCACACAATGAACTCTTATTGTTGGTAAATTCAACGGTGCACTTACCATATTTAGATAATACTGTATTTCACTACATAGAGTGCTAGAAGGAGGTTGAGCTATTAATATGAAAATCTATATTTCCTGCGCAACTCACTATCAATGCTTTATTCTCGTATAGTTAGTATCTCAAACCTTACTCTACAAATATTATGTTAATTCAGTCTTTACTGATATATATGCATCTTTACTGATATCTATACTGATAAATATGCATTCATTAGGAAGAGATATTTTGTGTTTTCTTTCTCAAGAGGGTGGAGTTTTGTCACTAAGAAATATCTGCATTTTTTTCTGTAGAACTTCTTAAAATGTGTAAGAGTCACTGAAAACTCAAAATCACTCTCATTTCCAGATTTGAACTACAATTTAGGTTATGCATGGCTTCATTTTGCTCTTTCAAGACACTGCAAGAATGATACTATTTCTTTCTTCATTTGGGAATTAGAAAAAGCTTTTATGATATCAGACAGGCATTAAAACTTCTGAGAGTTGTTATAGCAATATCTCTGACATAGACATGAGTGGTAATATACTCCAGTTTTAACTCTTCTGCCTGTGAAGATAAAGAATTTCTTACAGTTTATTATTTAATATTTTATTGTAGTTGCAAATATGTTAAGTCCTTGTTGTGGTTTAACCTCTGATGGCATCAGAGCACCATGCAGCTGATCATGCACTTCCACATTAGGACGGGGGAGAGAATGGGGAGAGTAAAAGTGAGAAAACTCATAGGTTGAGATTAATAGGTAAATCAAAAGCTGTGCACTCAAGCAAAGCAAACTAAGGAATTCATACACTACTTCCCAAGGGAAGGCAGGTGTTCTGCCATCTCCAGGAAAGCTGGGCTCCATTGCATGTAACAGTTACTTGGGAAGACAAATGTCGTCACTCTGAATGTCCTTCCTTCCTTCTTCACCCAGCTTTCTATGCAAAGCATGATCTCATATGGTATGAGACATCGCTCTGTCCAGTTGGGATCAGCTGTCCTAGCGGTGTCCCCTCCCAACTTCTTGTGCATTCTCAACCTCCTCGCTGGTGAGTTGGGGTAAGAATCAGGAGAGACCTTGGCTCTGTATGAGCATTGCTGAACAGTGACAAAACCATAACTGCATTATCAACACAGCAAAAACCCAAAACACAGCCCCATACCAGCTACTATGAAGAAAATTAACTCTATCCCAACCAAAACCCATAGAGTCCTTCAGTGGAAATTTGGGAATATTTTAAAACTTACTCAATGAATAATAGGAGATGAGAAAGAAGGATTAGATAAGAAGGACACAGATTATAAACAAGATTAACTATTTTTTAGAGTGAATGTTATCCACAATGCTGTGGAGGATTAAAAAGCCCATGCTGGTTAGAAATTCCCCACAACACCCGTGCTGAAAACATAGATAAAGTTTAAATAATGAAAAGTCAAGATGAGGTTAATTTTGTGCTCTGGAGGATAGGTCATTCACTCAATCATTCCCTAGGTCTACATACAATAGTCCCATGGTCATGGCAGCTACCACCAAAACTCATAGACAGCTGGGCTTTTTGTGCAATCTTTCCTTACTGGGAAATTTTTTTAAAAAGTAAAAAATAAAAAGGATGGTAACTAATGCAACATCAAATGAGACACATTTAAAAAAAATCAAGTGGATAACCCACTAGATGAAATAAAAAGAAATCAAAATTAACATGAAAAAGGCAGGGGGGAAATTCCCTGAGGAATGGAGGGATAGTACAAGATGATGATTGAGCTGACTGGAATACATCCTTACCTAAGGTGCCTAAAATGTGTCAATGGTGAATGTATCTTATGCAGTGTCTTGCTAGTATCTTTCTGGAAGCATAAAATATATAAATCAGAACACATCATTACATCTTTACAGTACAATTCCAGTTCAACAAATGATCAGCAGAAAAATATATTCGTTATCTCTCCAAGAGTACTACATGTACAGTTGGCCATATTTTGAATAGAGTAATATCCTGGACAGAGGTTGCTTTACTCCTTTCTGTAGATTTCATAGTGAAATATTACTATCCTATATTTTCTTCAGTATTCACAATGAAATTTTATTTCCCAGATTTTATTTATTCAGATCTTGTATTTGCTAAATTTCAATAAGTGTCACAATGCCTAACTTTTCTTGGAGGCAAGCAGTGGAAGAAGAAACTGAATTGTGTCAAGACTTTTTCATGTTTTCCAAGTTCTTAAGTCTCCTGACTGTAGGCTTCCAGATGTCTCTCAGGTGATGGTTAGATGATGTCTCATACAAGTTACATGGCTTCTATTTTGTAGCACCAAGAGTAAAGAGTGTGTTGCAGCTGTTTATGAGGTTCTTACTATTAGGTGTTTTCACAAATAAGTTTGATGAGCCTAACAGCACTTTGAGTGGAACAGTAAGTGCCTAGTTGCTAAGGAAGTTCATTCCGTAGTCCTCAACCATTCCCTCACCAGTAAATATCAATGTGGCTGGGATTTGAATCTTCACTTAACAAACAGAAGAGAGAAGTAATCCATTACCTTGCTTGCCTTACCTCCTTAAATTAAAATGTTTGAAATGACTGAGAAATAGGGGTGTTTTTTACTACCTTTTATAAAAGATTCATAACACTTCAATGATTCAGTGAGATCACTGAAATATTTCTTTGTTAAACATTAAGATTTAAGCTATGTTTTGACATTTTGAAGATGCTTAGGGCTATGAATAAGTTGCTGCACTAAACAGAAAATATGCTGTGCTATGCTTTGCTGAGCGAGTATAAAAGAGCTGTTTCACTTGGTTTCTTTTGTGCAAACTGCAATTCTGAAGCTATAATTCCCCATTCAACACCTGGAAGGGCTAGAAGAGTTAACAGATCCCATTGATCATGACTTAGACTACAAATGGTTCACTTGTAAGTATATTAGTCGCTGTAATTAATACGTTATTTTGGATGTTGACATTTCTGGCATTTTAGGGACTGTTGGTTACATTGTTTTTTATCCCTTTAATGAAGATCAACATTTTCAAGCACTTCTTTCATGTGATTGTGATACAGATGTTTATCAAATATTTGAGCATGTGGTTAGCCAGTCTTTGTAGCTTATGTATAACCAGAAGAAACATATCTGGAATTTGAGAAGAAGATTATTACAGGATAGATTACATCTTTTATCCTTTATTTGAGGGAAAAATATCTTTGAGAAAGAACTGTCCTTTTCTTTCTGTTAGTAGGATAGCTAAAGGCCAAAATTTACAGCAAAATTAATTTCAAAACCAAAGTTATTAATCTCTGCAAGCCGCATTGAGATTCTGATTCTGTCAAGAGCATTTTTTAATAACACAAAATTATTTTTCTGATTGCTGCTTGGTAGTTATATGTGAAATTGTCCAGTGGTGAACAATTACAAGGTTTTTTGTTTACATTTTTATAAACAAAAATGTGATTTCTCAGTAAGGAAGATTATACAATTTTGTCATTTGCATTTGTTACATTTTCTGTTTAAATAAGCTTGTTTGAAATGTCAAAATCACAGTACTATATACACTTCAGACTGAAGGACTGATTGAAGGTCTCTCTTCTGCATGGACTAATACAGTCTTGACACTTAACTTATGCAGAAGATGATGTTCCAGAATCTAGTACAGTCCTTTGGCTGATTTAAGCAACATCCTGCCTCTTGTGTTCTGCAGTCCAGGAGCAAAACATTGAAAAAATACCCAAGTGACATGAAAGTCTCCTTGATGTATTGATTAATTTTTTATATGTCTACTTTTTCTATGAGACCCATAACTTTTTTTTTTTTTGCAATTATATATAAGAATAAGGAAAATTAACTATTTATTTTCATTACCAAACAAAAGACATTAGGTAAAAGGCTTTTATTACTGCTACCAAAATACTGAGGTTTTGCAGAATTCTACTATCCAGTCAAATATTAAAGTTTTTACAATAAAAATAAGTAGAAACTAAAAAATGAGATAAAGTATATATCTGTGTTAATTTTATTTCACATAAAAATTGAAACTAACAATCTTGAACTATTCCATCTCATTAAACAAACCAGTTCATTAAACATATCAGTGCCATATTCGAATTTTACAAATTATCTTTCTTCTGCTTTTGTGAGAGTTAGAGGAAAATGTAAGGAAAGGATTTAAGGAGACTTTTGACACACTGAGTCTATATCTCCCGGGGAAGCTATTCTAAGGAGAAAAGCTACTTTGTGCTTCAATGAAGCCTATCCTCTATTATACAAGGCCATCTCCTATTCTCTGGGGTCCATGTTGAAAATATTCTGGTGAAATTTAAAAAGTGAGCCCTAGTTTTCCATACAGCTGAGGAAGAAAATATCATACATATTCCTCTAGCATCTGTAGCATTAATTATTTGAAGAACATCATTCATGAATTATCTTGCTTGATAAATTCAGAGAAAACTACTCAAATCAGAAGAGTTCAATAAAATCCAGAAACTCGTCGAGAAAGTATTACTATTTCTTGGGAATTTTGTGTACATATATATGTATATATATATATATGTATGTATAATAGTTACATGTATATTATACATGAATATATAAATACAGAGAGATAAATTATACATAAATATATGTGTATAAATGTCTATGTATGTATAATATAAACATATATACATATACTATTTTTTAAAATGACTAAAGAGTCCACTTAAGTATCCCATAATACAAAGATTTGAGAGAGGATTCCTGTGTTTTCTAAACTTTCATCTTCATACATAGAATGGCACTGACTTAATTCTATGGATTTAGCCTCTACCAGTGCAGATTCAATTGATCTAATTTTAGCTGCTTTTAAATGCAAGTAGCTAGTGTCAGCTACTTTCTTAGTCTCCCTCTATTAGAGGAGAAGAATCATTTGTGTAGTTTATTTAATTCTTTTTATCTTACCTAGTTTAGAATGGAATTACTTGTCTTCCCTACAGAAAGTTAGGAGCTTAGGTAAGAAAATTCTGCTTAGCTCACTTTAGTCAGGTTCTGATACATTAGGCAATAGCATACCAGCACTGAATTTCTCAAAAGTGCAACAAACAACATGATAAACAATATCTTTGGATGTAAAAGACAAATTACTTTACTTTACAAGTTAAAATAAGTTTTAGGGAAGAGGTTGCATCCGTTACAAGCAGACTGTGTTTTGCATAATTAAGAGAAATAGTTCCTTCGAGGCAACAATGAATATGATCTCTTTCAAATTGGAAATTCAACAGCTTTTCATACTTAAAATACTTCCTTTTTCATTTAATAAGTACAGAGAGAAACTACCTCCTACTAGATATATCTATAGAAGTACAGGTAGCCAGATGAATACTGTTACCCCAGCATGAAATGTTTGTTGATCGTGGTCTATAATTTGATGAATTTTTTTTTTTTAAAGAATATAAAACATATGTCTTTGCTTTGCTTCATAATTCAATATTTAAGTAGAGCATGAATAAAAAGCTGGATGGCTAAAAAGTATGCTCTAAAATAGCAACATAGACAGCATATTTTAATATAGACAGTATGCTTAATACCTTTCTTTCCCAACACAAATACACAAATAGGTTATCCACCAGTTCCAAGAAGACCAGAAAAAACCTCGTTTAATTTTAGAGTGAATTACAAATGGAATTTGTTATATAACTACAGAGGCAGTGAAACACCCACTGTTCTAAATGTCCATGTGCTGTTAAAGGCGACTATTAATTAGCTTTTTTGAGCTGCTGATAACGGTATTATTTTTAAATGACAATTAACATTAGGTACTTAAGATGTCAGCTCACACATACTGTTTTTGCTTTTATCCATAGTTTTCAGGCAGAAATTCATTATTGACTGATGACAGTGCTCCAACACTATGAAAATAGCTATTAAATAATCCATTTACTGCTGAATTAATTTAGCAGTTTTAGACTGCTCGTTTAGATTGATAATAGCAGTTGCTATTAAAAATAGCAGATATAAGTATGGTCCTCATACAAACTAGAAGACTCAGGATATTTACCTTTCAGATTATCTTTTTTCTATACCATGAAAGTACTTCGCAGTATAAGGTCTTGATGTTATAAAGAACAGGGAAGTGGTTTTAGTATCCAGCGGCTTTCAGTAACAAGCAATATCTCATGTTCACATGGAGATTTTGTCTTCATAAGATTGATATTGGTATGCCAAGTAGCACATTATGCTTTTGGTAAAGAACAAAGGTTCACTTGTGGGATGTCTGATTCTTGGAGTCAGAGACATGGAACAAAGATGAGCAAAGTTTCTAAGAATGTGCATAACTGATGTGCAAGAATAATAATGTATTATTTCTTAAGACCTCAAGTTTTCTGAAGATCCTTGCAGTTTTTGTGTGATGTACCTGTTTTGTATTTATTTTCAGTCTCACAGCATTTTTGGAATACCCAGTGTCTGCTGTTGACGTCTCAGATTCATTTCAAGTCCGAGTTCAGTACCAAACCAGATTGCATTGTAGAAAAAGCACTGTAGCTCAATGCAGAGTAAGGTTTAGCAAAATGTCTCCCCAAGCATTCACTCCATAATCCGTAATGAATTCTCCATCCACTACCATTTTTAAATCAAGCCTAAATACAAGGTCAAACATTCTAAGTAACCAGGCTTTTAGTAATTAAGTTACTAAAAACTTAGTAACTAAGATTTTTAGTTAAATATTCTTTAAAAAAAACACTGAAGGAAAAATTACAAGCAGCACAATGGGAGGAATAGCATCATAGAAACGTAATTTATGAAAATGGTTGTAAAAAGCACAGCAACATGATAGTAAAATAGACCAGAATGAATTGTTTTCTTTTGAAAAAGGAGGTGTCTGAGACCAAAAAAAGAAAAAGTTTTAGCAAAAAAAATGATGTTTAGAAAGTAACAGATAAAGTATTTGTGATTTGGTGAAAACAAAAGTCAGTGTTAATGATGGATGACATTTGGGTATCTTACTCTGGAGCTACCAAGTTTATTGGCATTTTATTAACAATTGTGATGATTTTATCCATTTTATATTTAAAAAATACAGAAAGGATTATATAATTCCAAAATATTTATAGGAAATAAAGATATCATGAACTCCCTTTTAAAGAAAAAAAAATGAAGAAAATAAAATTCTAACTATTAAACTCCTAATCTTGGTGTGAATTCCAAAGTGTTTGCTTTAATGAAATAATTTCTGCAAGCTGAGGTTGTCTGAGGCACCTCTGCTAGGTATATTGATTTGCAATAATAAGATGTTAGAAACCAAAGATCTTTATAACCAAAGTGTTCTCTACTTCGGCCATAAAGAGCTCTGGGAGGTTTTGTTTGCATTCTGTTGTTGTTGTTTTGTCTGCCTCTTTGGGTTTTGTTTGATTTTTGTTTGGTTTAGTTTTTTGAAACTGTTAAAGGAGAAAGTTGATCAGATGGATTTTGTTGGGATGGAAGGTTGCCATTGTGATAAACAGGTAAAATGTTCAAGTATTTCTGTTTTGTTTTGCCTTTAAGGCCATTGCTGGAGCAACCTCATTCTGTCTACAGATAGCTGTAAATCAGACATAATTCCTGTAGCATAATATAATAATGGTTTTAAATTAACAGTTAACTTTCATTTTGTCGAGCTAGATAAAGTGATAAATAAAAATACCCTATAACTTTAAAAATTCATTTCCGCTTCATATAGCAAATATGAAATACTTCTGGAAGTATTTAAGGTTTAAGTAATTTCTAATTAAAAGCCTTGGAAATTTTATTTATAGTGTGGAATAACTCTATAATAAAGAGTAAAATATATAAATCATAAAATAATAATTTTCTTTTCTCATCACTGTTAGTTATTCATAGTTATATTTCAGTTAGTTTATGTTATTTATTCCTAGTTATGATTTTAGGGATGTGATGGTATTTGGTCAAAGTTTAGATTTGGTTGTCTTGGATGTGTTTTTCCAAATTACTGATTCTATGTTTCTATTCTATGAATTTTAATGTGTTTGATTGCTCACAGAAAAATGAAGTTCTATGAAATGGGCAGTCAATCTACAGGGCTATGTACAAAAAGACTATTTCTTTTAAAAGGATTTAAACAGTAAAGTGAAAGACAAGATTCACATTGATGGTGGCTTTGTCATAATGACCATGGATAGAATAGGAAAAGTCAGCCTAGCAAACCTATTATCTGTCCTTTCTACACAGATTATAGTGCTTTGGTTGGGGAATCCCCCAAAACCCAACTGAAATTTGAGTGACTAATTCATAAGGGAAGTTTCAACAAAAACAAACTCAGTTTGAGGGTTTATTTTCCCCTCACTTTCTTTGGTTCGCAACAGGATTTTGC
Organism: Origma solitaria; assembly: GCA_013397895.1. Lineage (NCBI taxonomy): Eukaryota > Metazoa > Chordata > Aves > Passeriformes > Acanthizidae > Origma > Origma solitaria. The sequence continues at coordinate 15,486 of VZRL01002452.1, forward strand.
TTGAAAAATCTTCTCAAATCCCAGCTGCAACAAGTCCTATGTCACAAATATTTGCAAATATCTTACTCTAATGGTATGAGTTGAGTAGGAATTGGAGATAACCAGTTTGTTATACAAAGATTTCATAATGCTGGCTCATTCCCTTTCTTTCTCCATTTAACTGAGACTGTCTTAATTTCTTGGGTCTTTTATAGGGCTTCCATTACCCCTTTTTGATCTCTCTGAAAATCCGTCATGACATAAACTTAAATATCTAATGTGTGTCTTTTATGAGCTATTTGATATGGGGGGTGGGGTGTGGGAAACCAACCAAAAAGAAGACAAATCAAAATCAAGTCAACACTATCTTGGTGGTGTTCAGACCCACACTTCATGTCTATACAACTGAAACTCTTATGCTTTCCTTTTATGGAAATAATATTCTCATTTAAGGAAAAAACTTTGTCCTCAGGAGATTGTGTTCCAATTTACCTAAGAAATTCAAAGCAAATTAGAGAATGAGAATGTCAGCTAATTATCCTGTGAACTGAACTTCGAAACTGGGTTTCAGTTCAAACTACTAACCTATGTTACCAAATTTATAGTATCAAATTTCCTGCCTTTTCTGTCCTAGACTGCTAAAGCTGACGTGTCACACTTAAAAATCCATTCAAAAGGGAAAATACAGTCTGAGGGAGTAAGAAAAACTCTTTGTGATATATACAGAAAATGTGTCTCAGTAAAATTAAATTACATCTTTAATGAGCTAAGGACTGCTCCTTAATTTCAGGGAACAATTTTTATGTGATTTCTTATGCCTATGACTTTCAGAATAATTGAAATACTTTTATCTAAATCAGTTATTGGCTTTGACTATAATAACAGAAGAAAGTAATGTTTTTGTCTTTTTATGATTTTTCCAAAATTCAGGTTTTAGCTACTTAATCTATTATAGTGTATGTAAATTAAACAGGTTAAAAAGTTCCATTATGTTCTCTTATGTAAAAATTCACATTCGGTAGATGTTTAATTTTCTTCTGAATTATTTTCTACTAGTACTTCATATAGTTTAGAAGAGATGTTCACTATCATTTTTTCAACTCTGTATGTAACTGGAATAGCCAAGTGATCAAGTAAAAGCAAGATAAATCTTGACAAAATGACAAAATACTAAAATATTACTTAAGGTCAGCAACAGGGCCTATCTTCTGGCAATTAATAAATTGTATTCCAAACCCCATGAATATTAAAAGAGTAATCCTGGTAGACAAAACAAACAAGCAAACAAAAAACAAAGAAAAAAATAAGTATCAGGTGTGATGAAATAGGAAATTTTGTATGAGCCAAGACTAGCAGCATCTCTTAATGTAATTCAGGGCCATCTTGTGTCGGTGATTGAAGCACGGACTCTGCTGGGTGCAAGCAAAGCCAATTTTATTGTACAAGGCACTTCTTTATATGTTGTTACAAACCAACAGCTAAACAGTTACAACCTCCAGGCTTCTAGGGTTACATGTTTTGCATTTCTAAGGGCTACAGATAACAGTCTCCTCACCTAATGTCCTGCTAACTACCATGTATTGGGCAAACACAGCCTTATTCCACTCTTTTGTCTCGGCTCTTGCTAGATGGGACTTGTTTGTTGCTCCCAAGGTTTTACACTAACTAGAGCTAAAAGATCACTACAGCTATCTGATTCAGTGGTGACACTCTGAACCCCCACAAACTTGCACAGGATAAATACTCAGCATTGACCACCACTTCACACTGTAATTAGGGACTACAGTCTTCAGCCTCTGTCATTGTCAAATTATACACCTTTTACTTAAATCAAAACTGTTCATACTTCTGGGAACTTAAATTAGCAGCAACTAAGCTATATTTTCCTTTCCACAAACGAGCCCAAAATTTATTGATAAAGAGCAGTGCATAAGTTGCTGCAATTATCTGTAAAAGTTTTCAAAAATAAGGCTCAGTGTAAAATCTCTTTCCAACTATTTGGACTTTTTGTGTATATGTGCCTTCTGATAAGAACCCCAGTTAAATATTACATTAGTGTTAGATTTAGTGATTTTGATGACTGCAACCACTTACGATTATATAGAGTATGCAGAGCCTACTAGGAAGGTGATACCATTAATGCTATTACAAGATTTACTTTCTATTCTCATGTGCAGGAAAGAGTAAATACCAGAAGGAAACAGACATGCTATTTTGTGGCTTCCATTTAAGGCTGTATCACAGTTTTTCAGGCACAGTTGTGCTAGATTTGGGCTAGGATAAATTTAATTTTCTTCATAGTAGCTGCTAGAGGTTTATGCTTTGCATTGTGCTGAAAAGAGTGCTGGTCATACAGGGATGTTCGGGTTGTGGCTGAGCAGTAACTGTGCAGCATCAAGGCCTTTTCTGCCTCTCATACCACCCCAGCACCCAGGAGGCTGAGAGTGTGTGAGAATTTGAGAGGAAACACAGCCAGGACAGCTGACCCCAACTAAAGGGATATCCTATACCTCATGATATCACACTCCGCATATAAAGCTGGGGGAAGAAGTAAGAAGAAGGGGATGATTGGAGTGATGGCCGTTGTCTTCCCTAGCCAATATTAAGCATGATGGAGCCCTGCTTTCCTGGAGATGGCTGAACACCTGCCAGCCAATGGGAAGTAATGAATTAATTCCTTGTTTTCTTTTGCTTGTCTCCATGGCTTTTGCTTTGATTTACCTATTACACTATCTCAATCAATGAGTTTTCCTCTTTTACTCTTCTGAGTCTCTCCCCATCCACTGCGGGGAAGAGCAAGCAATTGACTGCATAGTGCTTAGTTGTCAGCCAGGACTAAACATCTACAGCAGTTTTACAGTTTTATTTATACATTTCCATTTCTCTGATAAGAAATTCTCTTGCTAAAAGCTAAAAGCTTTGACTACTTAGCTAGAAGTCCACCCATCCCAGCTGGAGTAAAGGCTCTGCCTGTTTGCACAGTTGTTCAATACCCATAGAAGTATCCATTAGGCATGGACAGATCATCCCTATTGAACATGCTGTAGGTATCCATATTAAGTCTGACATGTTTAACAATGTGGAGTAATTTGTTCGTATTCATTTGCCATCTGTGAGGCACATGTACAGTCACTGTGTGCCCAAACTGAACTGGATTCAGTGAATATGTCCACAGTAGCAAGTAATTCAGATAAATAGGACTGGGCTTGCACAGTGAAACAGCTGGTGCTGAGGGTGTGATATACACATTAAGTATTTCAAAGCAACTTCACTTTGAACTGTACATCCATCAGCTGTCCAGGTGCCAGGCAAGCACTTGGATTTGTCTTCTCAATAAGTTCCATTCAAAGTGCGTGCTGAGAGCAACAGAGACCTGCTCCAAAACTCACTTCTAAACAAAATTGAAAGCACTCTTTAAATGCCCTTACTTGCCTCTGTCTGAAACAGACCATTGGAAATTAACAAGTAATACTTGAAGATTAAGGAGAAAAGGATGTATGGTTTTTTTGTTGTTTTCTTCTGATTTTGGCTTTTATGGAAATGTATTAGTCAAATCTTCCATCGGCAGTAACCCTGGATTATGGATTAACTCTTCAATAGAGGCAAGTACTAGAGCTGAGTTTCCATAATGCCAGGTTCTAAGGGGAAGGAACAATTGAATAAATGCAACTGTATTGCTTCACAAACCAGATCAGGCACCAGCTTCTAAAAATTCTGTGGCAACTAGGATTCCTGGAAACAACATTTCACATCCAGGGATCAACAGTACATTCTATGAATAGCCTTTTTTGTAAGTTAACTTTGTAACGCCAACCAAAACTTTCTTTCATTGCAAACACAAATTTGATAATAGAGAAAACCAGGTTTTAGTGCTCTATTACAGCCTCCCTAGAGAGAATAAACAGCTTAATTCTTGAAATTAATCTGAATATGAAGTACCCTATAAAATATTTTTTGGCTTTTCAAAAGGAAGTCTCACTTTGAACAGCTATGAAAGATAGGTGAATACTTTGAATTTTTCTTTCATAACTCAGACCCCTCTTATTTATTTCTATCAGACCAGAAATCTTTAATGTTTTTAATTTAAAAACAAACAAAAATTCCAGCCTACAGAAGCATATCAGAGAATATAAACTTATTGTAACATTGCTATGCATCCCATAGGTCTCTGACAAGAAAATATATCAGACTGACTTGGAATAGAAAAAACACTTTGGAAATGTTATGTATGACTGTGCTGTGCTATGCTTTTTCAGAATTTCAATATAGTCACTGGAAATTTATATTTATTATACTGATCAACATTTTCCATTTGCTTCAAGGTAATTGCCTTGCTCCCCTCAAATATTGTCTGCTCCCTCAACCTCTTGGATCTCTAAGAAACTGGAGATCTCTTTTAGTCTGTACTTCAATAACATTTTAATGTCCTCATCTATAATTAGAATATCCATTCATTCATCTTAAAAGTGTTATACTTCTCATGATGTAACAGTGATACTAAGTTAATAAAATTGTGATTAAAATTACAATCATTTTCCTTAGAGGATTTTTCTACTGATTTGACATATTTACAGCATTTTCTAAATAATGAATTACTAAGGTTTTGCATTTCAAGACCAAGCATGAAATTATTTTTTTCTCTAGGGATCTAGTCCTCCTTATATATCTCTATATCTCCAAATTCTAGCTCGAATGCCAGCTGACTTCAGTATTACCCCACAATAAGTAGGAAAATATTCTTTTGCTGAGTTATTGGAAGTCTTCTGCTCAGCTAGAGATTCTGAATTCACAGACTCATGGAATGGTTGAGGTTGAAAGGGATCTGTGGAGGTCAGCTGATCCAACTTCTCCTGATCAGCCAGGTTCAGCTGGTTGCTCAGGACAGCTGGTTCCTCTGGACACTGTTCAAACAGCTTTTGAATACCTTCAAGAACCAAGACTCCATGAATTCTCTGGGCAACCCATGGCAGGTCTTGGTCACCCTAGCAGTAAAAAATTATTTTCACATTTATATAATATTTGGTTGGTTTTGGGGGAAAGGGAAAGAGAGAGGGAAAGGGGAAGGTTTGGGAAGGTTTGGGAAGGTTTGGGAAGGTTTGGGAAGGTTTGGGAAGGGAAGGGAAGGTTTGGGAAGGGAAGGTTTGGGAAGGGAAGGTTTGGGAAGGGAAGG
>VZRL01002452.1:21171-165042 GCA_013397895.1 Origma solitaria
GAAAGGAAAGGAAAGGAAAGGAAAGGAAAGGAAAGGAAAGGAAAGGAAAGGAAAGGAAAGGAAAGGAAAGGAAAGGAAAGGAAAGGAAAGGAAAGGAGAATCTTGAGTTATAACATTTGATTCAAAGATTCCTCTATGTTTTACTAACACTAAAACTGAAATATCTCTAGAGAAAACATGACAGAATGAAACTTGTAACTTGATTAAAGCAACTGGAGTTTCTCCATTGGTTTCAATAAAACTGAGAAATTGTTTTGATGATCTCTGATTTGTCAGGAGAGCTTTAAGTAAAATTATCTTTCCTGATAATCAGAGGGAATATCCTGTGTTTTGGTTTGTGTCCCTTGACTCTGGTCCTCTCACTGGGCACCACTGAAAAGAGTCTGACTCTATTGGTTTTTATGCCCTTTATTCAGATATTTATATAGATTGATAAGATACCTCCTGGGCCTTTTCTTTAGGCTTAGCAGTCCCAGCTTTCTCAGCCTTTCCTCATGGGAGAGATGCTCACAGTTCTTAGCCACCTTTGTGGCTCTTTTTTGATTCTCAGTAGTGTGTCATTGTCCCCCTTGTACTGGATAATCCAGAATTAGAGACAAGAAATGTTTTACCAAAAATGGTCATGGTGGAGAGAAACACTGGGAGTTGTCATAATATGTGTATTTATGGCTCTGAAGTCAGAAGGATCTACAACTGTTCCTCACCCATAGCAAAAAACATCAGATACTTCTAAATTGCTGACAAAAACTGGTAAAATGTGGGGTGGTAATCTGTCTTCCAACAACATCTTTTATATTTGTGAGACAAAGACTACCAGAAAATTTATAACAGCTCTAACTTGCCACACATCAAAGCATCCCATCCTAACTGCACTTGAAGAGATGTGGTAGGTTCTAGTAGATCTAAGGCCTAGTACAGATGCAAAATACTGCTTTAATTTATATAATGCATATGCCGGTAAAGAGCACAGGCCTTTTTTTGCCTGGGGTAAGGGGACAGCTTTTATGGGATCAATTAGACTGGAATACAGACATGATAAACTAGTATTTGTCAAAATTTTGTTGTTACTGCTACTGGTCCATTGAATTGTTTTGTTCAGCTGTTTTGACTTGCTAGAGGCCTTGCCCAGAGTAAGGATCTGCAGGGCATGAAGATGAAACTTAAGAAATATTTATGCAAACATGCTGTTCTGCAGGTTGGCTGAAGGCATCTCTGCAAAACTATAGTCCTCATTTTTCTGATGATACAATTTGTTTCAACTGTATCAACAAGTAGTTCCCACAAGCACCATCTTTTCCAAAAAGCCCAAGACTTTAAGGAGTGAACAAATCCACAGCTGCTTCCTGTGATGATCGTGCTGCCTGTGTGACTGGCCCTGCCCTCTGCTTGTCCTTCTCCTTCAGCTTCCCACTAGTGCCAGTACATATTCCCAGCACTGTCAAGATGACGTAAGACTGATAGTGGGAAGAAAGGTAGGTGAAAAACTGCCATGCTCAAGTTCTACCCTATATACCTCTTTTCTGCCTTCTGTCCACTTCTGGCTGCTGGCAAATTCGTGGTCCCCTGAATGCCAGAGTAGCTCCTGGGACAAGCAGAAAACAAGGCAAGCTGGGGAAGCAGCAAGACATGGAGTCACCTGTTGTTGGAATCAGAGAGTACATCGCCCCCCTGAACAAAATGCCTACGACAGTTGAGCGTTCCACTGCCACATCTCATCTAATACATCTCATCTGCTCCCACAGCTGCCAAGTGCCTCACTGTTTATCTCGATTTTCCATGTTTATGCTGTTCCCATTGACCATCATCCCTGTATCTCACTCAACGGCCTTTAGAGCCAGCACCTAACTTTGCCATGCTGTTGTTTACAAACTTACCTGACATAAATTAATAGAAAATTATTTTTGTGCCTTAAAAGGAGTTTTTTATATTCTAAAAACTCTATATCACAAAATGGAATTGAGAATCACACCAAAGAAAGTGACTAATGATGAGAATATTTCAATTATTTAAAAAATTAAAATAGAAATTAATGGTTGAAAAATTGAAACCAACAACTGACTTCTTTGAGCATTTTTGCCTTTTTAAGTAACTAACTTCACAGGGCATTAATACTTGCAATGCATCCACTGAAAATATTTTACCACTTATATTTTGCACTCCAAAATTACTTAATTTTAAATTATGAGAAAAGATATTAATAATATATGTGTGAGACAGGATCAAGGGATTAAAATACCCTAAATGCTATAGCTAACCTGAAAGATTTTTTTGTTAAATGTGTTTATTCAAGAAGGAGAAGGCTAATGTAAATAACTTAAACTACACTAAAATTTATAATGTTTTTGAGAACATTGTGTCACAGCCTTTGTCGTCACTAATAACAGATTCTTTGGCAGCTTCTCAAGCTAACTGGTAATGAATATTGCTCTGTCATAATAGCATAACAATAGACTAACATTAGACCATTAGACATTTCAACAAACACATAGAAGGGTATAATTAAAATTAGTTAATCAGAGGAAATGTAGAGTAGCAGTCAAGCAAAGCAGCACATGATATTGGAAAGAACAAAATGGTGTAGTCAATGATTCAAGAAAATTAATATTATTAAAAAAAAAAAGAGGAAAAACATTTTGCCATGTCTGGATGGTAAGAAGTTGTAAGTATTGTTCTGTAAATGAATAAATTAAAATCAAATATTTGATCAAATATGGTATTCAGGTTTTTTCCATTGTCAGGTGCTGTATTCAACTTGTCAGGGTTTAACAATTTTCCTGGACCTCATAGCATTCTAATTTTAATGGGGAGTAGATTGAAAGTTGTACATGGACAAACAGCAACCTCAAGGTCCTTGTAACTACTATCTTTAATACACTAATCTATCTGAATTTAGAAGGCAAAAGAAAAAAAATCACACAAATCAAAAACTCTGATTTTTATTATCTTAAATATTTTTTCCCATGTAATTTCACTTTTTGTCTCCCTGCAAACAGGAAAAGAATTAATTGTATCTCTCAGCCTGGACAGGGACTCCAGGTACCAAGTTGGGCTTCAGTAACCAGGGAGGAGGGAGTCTTGGGCTGAAGCTGCTAGAGGAGGCAGACACCCCTAGCATGTCTTAACAGCCCCAATCCCAAAACTCTCTGATACAGACGTTTTCTATTTCAAAGCCTGAATACTGTTATGGCAGAGTAGCATTTTGAAAACAATATGTTCTATTTAGAGTTCTCAGGTAGGAACATTTCAATTTTCCTTCTCAAGCCTTTATAAATACAGGGAAAATACCACTCTGTGATAATGACTTATAAAGAAGAAAATGAGAAGTCAGCAAAGAGACTATTCTGTATTCTATTTTATACAGGATGAGAAAAACATGAAAGTTGACCTGAAATCTCAGATAATGAAGGTTAACTGCACTGAATTGGGATGAGGTGCATTACACCATCATCTCATTTCAGAGCAGAAGGAAAAAATTCTTACCACTTATTAAAAAAAGAGTTGATCTTTGTATGTCTATATTTAAATAAAAGACACAACTCCAAGTACCATACCATCATGTAAACACTCAAAAACATTAAGACAATAACAAAATATAAAAGATGTGTTCCATGCAGAATAGCAAACATGTACCTTCATCTCATAAAACTGCATCCTTTAGGCATTTTGTGTTAATGCTAATTTTAGGCATTTTGTGTTAATTTTTTCCAATTCCTCCCCACCACTCTCTGCTTCCCCAAAAAGGCCTTGTTTTCCCTGGCAAACATGATTTTCATGAGTTTTGCCAGCAGCAAGGATTATTTTCCCACAACTCTTATGGTAAATTAGAAGTGGCGAACCTCTAAAGGCTTGGAAGCACAACTGAGACAAGCAATTTATCCGAAACTTTTCTTAGTGGCCTAGGGCCTTTTGTGGGAGTTTAGCATCCCACTATATGTCTGGAGAATTAACTCTTTATTGTGCCACATAGGAAGAATAAAGGAAAGCAGATTACAGAAGTCATATTTTCTTGGGGAAGGCTGGAAGCATGAACAATTTGAATTGTGTCAGTATAGGAGAGAAAATAATTTGTTACCCATCTTTTTTTTTTTTTTTTAATAAATTTACCCCCCATTTGAGATCACCCAGCTTTTTACCAAACAAATAAGGGTGTTGCATCTATCCATGTATGTCTCTACTTCAAATGATTTAAAGGAGCACTTGAAGATGCCAGGAGCAGGTTCTAGTCCCTGTTACACTGACAGTGCAGCTGTATTCTTCTCATTATTTCCTTTTCTATCTGTGTAAGACAAAGGTTCATTACTATCCTAATTTTATTCCAGTCGTGTAACACTAAATCATTTTAGAAAAGGGAAAGTTGTCTGATATTATAGCCTGGGCTGTTGGTGAGTAATTATAGCCCTAACACTCCATGGTTCTGGACCCTTAAATCTTATATTTCTCTTCCCTCCATTCTATGTCATTTTCTATCTCTGTTAACTACAGGCAGAGCCTTTTCAATTGTTCTGTGGTCACAGTTCAGTACTAGAAAAATTGTAGGCATTGCATTTACTCCGGTCCTTATCCCAATTAGTTTTTTTTATATCACCACCATTGCTACTGAAAAATGCCACACGTTTAACACAAATATTCTTAATTCCGGACCTCACAAGTATTTTACTTTTCCTTCATTCCATTTTATTTAATTTTTCTCAGTCTTTTAACAGGGTTCCCTGAAATAATAATGTATCTTAATTTAGATTTCAGACATGATTGTTATTTTGCCAACGTATTACAGAATACCCCTTTTTTCTTAATAGAAATAGGATTAACTCAAGAGGAAAATACTTTTACTGTAATTGGGGCAATGGAAAAAGTCTGCAGGTATCACACCGGTAAAAATTGTGTAACTGATTGTAAAGATTACTCCAGGACAAGGGTGGGGTTTTTTTAGTAGATATGCTGAAAATAAGCAAAGATCATACTTACAGAATCTCCATTAATGATTGTCCCATTTTAGATACATACTCAGTAATGCTGAGAGAGATAATGAATAGAATGCGAACAGTCTACTCTAAAAATAGATTCTGTGACTGTAGGTTTACTAATTTAGAGTGTTTCCTCAGTGCCACTTTGCAATTACAAAATGCATCAGGCTGTGATTTTTTTCTATCGGCCTAATGGACAATTCATCTCATTGCAGCAGTAACCTGCCAAATCGTCCCTGCAATTTTGTAAATTTCCAGGGCTTTCACAGACCAGAAAAAAATGAGATCTTGCATTTCAGCTGATTAAACTATACTCCATATTCCAACAAGTGAATGTAAGCAGAATTTGTATTTCTACCATTCTGTCCACTGAGGCAGTTCTATCAAAACTCTCCAAGCAGTTGAATCAGGCTAATGATTCTCAGAAATACGGATTTATCACTGGTGCCTGCCCTCTTGGGATCAACCTCAATCTTTTGTATGGATTTGCTTCTCAGAAAACAACTGACCGTGACTGTTGAGTGCTGTTCCTCTTTCCTGAAGGTAAACTTATAAATACTAGAGGCGGAGGAAAGATATAACACCATTAGTAGCTACTGAAAAGCTGAATTTTAAGAAAGGAATTCTTCACGATTTGATTGTCAACTGTAGAATAAACATAGCTAAAAAGATTCTTCAATAGATTGCAAAAGACATGGAGGGAAAATATAGACTGAGAAGGGCAATCCCTGTTAGGTGCAGTTCTGCACAAAAAAGGCTTGAGCCTGCAAATTATGTCATTTTAGTAATTTCTTTTCTCCTTTTTACCCGATGCATGAAAATTTTAAAGGAAGAGACTTTTGTTCTTATTTGGACAGTTTCTGGGCACAACAGGGCTCAATAAAGGAACTGCTAGAACAATAGAATATTGCAAAAGTAACTTTTACAATTAAAAGTTAAGATTAATTTGAAAAGAGGAAACAGTTATGTGTTAGCCTGATTACACGAAAAGGTTTTCTGTGTAATTTAGATAAATGTTTTCCTGGCAATGAAACTGAATAAAAAAGTATTAATTATTCACAATGTAATCATTAAGAAATTGGGTAGTGGTAATCACATTGCACAGCCAAATGAAATTAACAGATGTCACCAAGAGGAATAAGATAATAATATATAATTAAACAGCAGGAAAAAATTAGGAAAAAGAAAAGCATAAAAATCTAGCAATGCCACTATTTTTGAGATGAATAGGGTCTTAAAGAGGACCAAAGTGAACAGAATATTATTACTCTGTGTGCCTGTGCATATACTAAATTGCTAAAATTTCTGAACAGTAAGTAGAAGAAATTTAAAAAGTATATCCAGTTTCTGTACCCTACTGTGTTTCTTCTCTCACAAATAAGAGGATGTATGTGAATAAAATGTTCAGAATGATTTTGTGAATTGTTTGACTTCACAAAAGAGATTTGCCATCAACCACCCACAGGGATTTTTGAAAAATGATATTTCATCTACAAGCAGCACTTTCTGTCTTAGAACTTGCCCTCCTTGAAAGATATACAGATTTAGAGTTCATGCTTCCTCTGAGCACCAAATCACAATTTTCTAGACCCACGTCAAAAATATGCAGTGCTAAATGTCTTTGTTAATGGGTATGGGGTGTGCATTCCCAGCAAGTATAACTAGTTTGACAGTGCAATCTGAGTACATCAGTTGTGCTTTTACTATGAATCAACCTTTGGAAAATTGCACATCTCTTTTCCTTTTAAATCTTCATATTTGTGCAAAAAAGCATATTATGGGTAGGTACAAAACAAAAATTATTTTCATAATTATTCTTGTAAACCCAAATATATACAAAATTTAAATTGTACAGATGTTATTTTGCAGAATTATGTGCATGCTTTGACTTGAAAATCATATGACTATTCCAAAGTTCTTCAAATATTAGTTTTAACTTAACATATGTCTTTACAGTACTTTATACCAGCTTTGCTTACTACAGAAAAATGGAAATGCAAAGAAGAGTTCAAGAAGCTCTTTGCAGCTTCTCCTTTTCACCTTTCCTGTCTGCAAAACAAGTAAAGAATAATCATATCTTATGCCACGTCAGAAAATACAAAACAGCCCCACCATTTCACTAAATCCCATTTAAATAGATATAAAGCCAAGGAAGAATTAATTATATAACAAGTAAAGATAAGGGCATAACTAATTTTAAAACAAATTTCAATTACAAAAACACATTAAAAAGTACTAGCCAAAGTAAAACCATCATTTTCAGTAAGTTCAAGAAAGAGACAAATGTTTTCAGAGCAGAATGAATTATTCTGAATAAAACAATTTATTTTGAACATATAAATTCTTTTCAACAGTTAGGAAATGGGAAATTTCAAAAGTAAAAGGGAATTTAAAGAAAAAGTGATGCAGATATCAGAACTTAGCATCATTGAAATTAAGTAAGAAATTACACCGTCATCATAGCTTAATTTCTTGAACTGTGTGCTATTACTATTTTTGGTCATATTTTCTACATTTCCTTCAACATGATCTATGCTGGCTTTAATAAAATGATAACTTTTAAAATGTAGTAATTTCACAATTGTATGTTTATTTCACAATGACTTCTGCGTGCCATAGTTCAATACTCTCTGATTCTTTTAGTTTTTTCACATGGAGATTTAATGTTTTAGTACTAAATTTATTTCTTTGAAGATAATTGACATTGCATAGTCTATTGATTTATAAAAGTGATACAGCAATATACTGAATTCCAAACGCAAGCACAATACAGTAATGTAATGTACAGTTGGATCACAATGCAACCATGATTCCCATTGAGAAGCTCCCTGTCGCAACTGAGCATCCCCAGCCTTTGGAAAAGACTGCACAGGTTGAAACCAGTTCAAGCTCTTTGTTCTCTTCAAAGTTCTCTCTGTTGCTTGCTTGTTTTTTATACTCTATGCTGGGCTGAGAGACTTTCACACCTCCTCCATGTTGATCTTTCTGGATTAGGAATATAATGCATTCAATGGATTAATTTTGGAAGACCATTTACATAACTAGTTGACCTGTTTAACTGATGCAGATGTGTACTTATAACAAGGTGCACCTTCTGGTCCCCTTGTTGAGAAATTCAGCTTCCTTTACGATAGCTGTGATCCTACTCCTACATTCTTTTTTGGGCTTCATGAGCGCATCATGCTTGCCTGTTTTCTCTGAGTCTTCTGCCATTGCAAGGGTTTATCGATCACTTACAAAGGGATAGAGATCAATCTCATGGCCCTTGTGTTAGTATTCTTTCCAATTAATTGTTATAAACTCTGAAAATCCATGACTTGCCATTTCAAATATAGCATATCAGGATGATCTTTCTCCTGGATCCAATAGCAGGGAGTTTTTTAATAAGAAAAAGAAAATAAGACAAAATAAACCATGTCAAATGTCAGACAAATAAATGTGCAGTTTTGTATCAGGTTTTACATCAGGGTGAATTGCAGTCAATCCTTTTTTTTTTTTTTTTCCCTCTCACGTTATTTACAAAACACAACCTATCCTTGTTAAATTGATCCATATGGCCTTCTCTTCTTTCCAATCCAGTCAGGACGCAGTCCTTCCATAACATTACAAATGAGATTAGACTGAGATGGTATGAGTATATTTTCTGTATACGATTTGATTCTTATTTCGTCTGGACCCAACTACATGTGATGACTGCTGTGGGAGCAGATTAAAGACAGATTAATTAACATACATTCCAAGCACTTTTCTGACAATTTTAATTCTTGGTTTCTTTGCCATATACCTTTCTTGTCCTCTTCCATTTTTGATAGCTGAGTTACTAATTCAAACAGAAACAAAAGAGAAACAAAAAGAGGAATAAGTAGTCAAAACATTTTGGGCACAGAGCCTTACAGACATGCTATGGAAAACAGCATGCCTGCTTAATAGGATGATTGCTACTGTTTTAACAATCCCCTCTTGTGCAACTGGTGTGTGTGTATATAAACGTGTATATATATATATATGCAGATGTATGATTTCACCAGTTACTTAAATAAATTCCAAATTATGCGTATATAGATTCACTTGACTAGGTTGATTTCAAAGAAGCCATTACTGTCAATCAAATAAATTATATGCATTTTCAAAATATTTATGCTATTGAATCACATAGTTAATGGGAAAAATAAAAAGCATATTTAAGATTATGGATCATTTGAAAGACTATCTATCACTTCCTTACCCTGTATTACAAAATAGATACATTTTAACATACATTTTTTGCTTCAGTTAAATCTGACATGAAGGTATATGTAGAATAATCTGGAGAATTTTTTTGATTTATGCTAGAATTTTGCTGCTGTAACTAAGGTTGAAAATTTATATTCACCAATTTTGGCTCCTGCTGACCAAAGGTTTAAGGAATGCACTGCGTAAAAGCTGCAGACAGCTTTAAAAGTTCATTGCCTGAACATGACATTACTGACTTTGTAAAGGAAGCACACAACAGTCCAAAATGTGAGCTTCTTTACCACCTACTTTTCACTTGCAGCTGGGGGCCACTCAAACACTTGATTTGCTAAGAAATAATCAGCTATTCCAGTCCTCAGTTGTTCTCCACTCTCCACTGCCAGTGGATTCCATTCTTTTACAAAAAAATAATTCAATGACAATTACAGGGAGACAATGGGAACATGATTCTGCAGCGTATGATGTGGGATACTTACATAAGAGGGGTGAAATAGGATTCTGACCCTTGTTGCGAGGGCTGCTTCTTTAATTTGTTTAGTTAGTTATGTAAAAGCACTGCTGGGGGAGGAAGCATAACCCATGCAAGCACACTAATCAGTAATTTGAGCAAGAATCTTCTCTTGAGAGTGCTCCTGGCCTGAAGAAGCATTTCTCATTTTCCCATCCCTAAAAAAGTAAGCCTTGAGGTCTTCTCTGCTCCACAGAGACTTTATCACAAGGGCAGAAGAAAGCTGCCTGATAAACATGACAGCTTTAAGGATCTCTTACTTCAGGTCCTAACTGAAGTAAGGTCATCTGGTACAGCTCAGCAAGCCCAGCTAGTCAGACGCCTTTCCCTTCCCACGATATACCATACTCAGGTGACTGTTGTCACATGGTGGGAGCTGGCAGTTTTATTCAGGATCAGCTACCATGGACAAACAAGCAAATTCCACTGGGATTGCATGATCCAAGAAGACTACATAAACTCTTAATTTTCTGGGTTTGTGTTTGTAGTAAAGAGGATTTCTAAATATTTTTTCATCAGTTTGACTATTACCCTAAAATAATTTAAAGTAAAAGAATCTTAGAATCATTAACGTTGATGACCTCTAAGATCACTGAGTCCAACGATTAACCCAGCATGCTCATGTTCACCACTAAACTATATCCCCAAGTGCCACATGCCTTCTGAACACTTCCAGAGATACTGGTTCCACCACTTCCCTGGGCAGCTTATTCGCAATGCCTGGTTGCCACTAGCATTTTATTGATTGATATCTCATTTAATGTGGATAATATCATTGCTAGAAATATAAGATTCAACATACACACATGTAAAGCTGCATCTTATCTACCTGGTCATCAAGATGCCAAAAAATTGCAAACTATATCTTTAGGAAGATTAAAATAAAAAACAGAGTTACAGTTCTATTAACTGGCAGTTGCAATAAAAGAATGCACGGTGCTATGATTTAATGTTCTTTGCAAGTTATTTTTTTAGTAAAAATATCAGTTGTACTTATGGAGTTTTTTTCTGTTTTTACTGTTTTCATGTATGGTATTAATATGCAGATATTCAGTATCTAAGAGCCACCATAACCTAGGATTAGCTGCAACTCTTTCTCTTGTCTCTCTCTTACGGAACACAACACAAATGCCAAGAGAGTTTTGAAAGTATGCATACAAATGTAAACTGGAAATAATTTTTGTTTCATCTCTTCTAAATGAAATGCTTGGAATGTAGTTTGATTTTCTATAATCAAATTTCTCCCCATGAAAAAAAAAATTGCATTTACAAAAACGAATGCTAGGCTAAGCTTGAGTTTGTAAATTGTAGCACCTTGTGCTGTGATTGCAACTTAGAGTGATATGTTGCTGCTTCAAATTGTTTTGCATTGGCAGCTGTTGGTTTTTTTTAGAATTACAAGTTAATGTGGCCAACATCCAGAATAAATAAAGTGATGCAAAAATGTCTCTACATCTATTGTACTTGAATGATTGGAAGTTTTTGTAGCTTTAATGCTCCAGAATAATTTTATGTGCCAGCAGGAGGTGTGTAGACTTCGAACTAAACTACTCCTTTGATGTAACTTTTAAGAAAACTACATAAAAGAGATAGTTTGTTTTAATTACTGAGGCAAATGAATGAGTTCATGGGATTGATCAGTGAAAACCCTATAAACTGACTTACTTAAAGCTAGAGGCGAGACAGTTATTATTAGAATATCTGTTTAAGGTTTTAGTTTGATTCAGTTTTTCATTTTCCAAAAAACCGTAAGACTCAAATAGCATCTGGAGGCTCAGAAGTTCTTTCTCTTACTTCTTCCATTCCAACAAGTGCATTTTACATTAAAGCTTGAATTGTCTCATTTGTCTTCCTGCTTTGAAACAAAAGGAATTAAAACCCCAGAAATTCTTCGCTATAATTCATAAATTATTCTCTATAATTTGTAAAATGCCATTGCTTAGACTTTTAGATACAGAATACTAAGCAGCTCATACATTCCTTTCAGTATTATATAATTAACCAATGCCTTGGATTCTGAATGGACTGAGTGAATTCAGAAGCATGTTTATAGGTTCATTTTTAATGCTTAAAAAGCCTTAAGCACTTCAGAAATTATTTTTAAAAATCCAGTATACTAACTAACAAACAGTTCCAAAAAGCAGGAGAAAAAGAAAAGTGTCTGGAACTATACATTTTCAGCTCGACCTGGAAGTGGTTCAATGATAGATACCAATATCCTGCTCTATTACTGCTGTGCCTGAGCTTAGTAGTCTGTTTTTGTAATAGAGTGTAGGACTTTCAATAAGTGGACATATTTGATATGTGAATTACATCATCTTAAGAGTATATAGAGATGCTTGGAGATTATATGAGACATCTGTATGGCTTTGCAAATTTTTGTCAATTCTGGTCCATTTTTCAAGTGAGTATGCACACAATGCTTCTTCTGAAGAAAAGCATAGTTCTTGTCATTCTCCTAAAATTGCCCTTCATCTACGCAAGGACTTCTACCTTTCAACTATTCTTGAGAGTATTGGAAATAATAATCATAAAAACAAGTATGTTTGCTGTTGTTTTTTTGCATAAGCTTTCTTATCAAGCGTTCAGGGCACTCATTCATATACAGGTTTTTATCCTATGTTATTTAACAACTGTTTTATTTCTTAAATAATCCTTCTCTTCAATACAGAAAGCTAGCTGTAGTATTCCATGTAAAATTTGTAACTGAGGAACAAGTGAAAAAGTAGATGAAGGGGAAGGTTTGTAAGGAATTTGTGAATTGTTCAGTGAGAAGAATGAGTGATGAAAATGATAAGTGGAATTTCAAGTTTCTAACTGTATATGTACATGTCTGATGCTTGACCTTTTCTAATGAACTGATATCAAAATTGCAAGTTTAGTAAATGGTCATCTATCATCTTGATAAACAAAAAGTATTAATAGGCATGAAAAATTCATAGTTAATTAGAAATTGTACTGTGAAAATCTCAGTTTGACCTTCTGATACAATAAATATATTTTATCAGTAGCTTAAATCAAACATTAATTTGCCATTGTTGATCTTTAAATGTTGAATGCATATTGACCCATTCAAAAATTAGTAATAAGAAAATTTCTATGGCACTTTTCACCAGAATATCTAGAAAGTTCTGACCCTAACCCCAACACTTATCTTTACTGTGGAGGGATGTCCCTTAAGTCCCACCCCTTCCCGAAGAGCGCCAGATCTAGACAGTCTAGGGGAGCGTGACACTCAAGTGTGAGTCCTCCCACGGGGGGTGTTCACCGAGTTGCCCAGCCCTTGTTGCTAGGGAATTCCCCTCTTCCCCCGCCCTGTGGGCGTTGCGAGGAAATATCAATCTCCGGGAACCCTCCCAGGTTTCCCGAAAGTTCTGTGGGTTTATATCAAGCATTGGTTTGTTTCCCTATTTGTTACTGTCATCCCCCGTCCACCTTACCTTAATTTGCTAGCCACCGGGTTGTCCGTCCCCCTTGCCATCCCCCTATTGGTCACTAGTATACTTCAATAGTCAGGTACCCGCACCCCTCGGGGCCGTTTTGCTGTATCCTTCGCCACGGCCACCACCCCTGCCCTCTGCCTCAATAAAGCGGAGTTGAACAGCAACGCCCTCCCTGCTCTTTTGCTCTCCGGACTCTCTCCACCAGCTGCGGGAATGTGGTCTCACGCCCCTCTGGGGCTCAGACCTGCCTGCCTGGGAGCCAGCCGCTGAGAAGCCCAGCCAAGCGCCGCCAGCCCTTGAGCTGCCGGGCCCCTGTCGTCATATCACCCACAGCTAAACTTTACAGATAGCAAATTATCTTCTTTGATAATTGCAAGAAGGAGAAAATCTTTCTTTATTTTGTATACAGCAATTGCCATAAACGTTCCCTATTATTGTCATACTTTAGCATATTATCTGAGGCTTGTTTAGATAATGCCCTGTTTAGATGATTTTAAATATGGGTATGGAGACATATCTCGTCACCAGTACTTACACTTTAGAACCCTTCTGGACCTAATGGAAAGTTATCTGATACTCTGTTTAAAGTATTTTATTCAAACATTAGAAGACAGTCAAGGCTGTAGACAAAATATCTTTTACTGGACCTACAATTATAACTGGGAAGAATATGGCAAAATTTAGACACAAATTACTTATTGTGGTCTAAATACAAACAGAAAATAAAATAATCTCTTTAGTTTAATATGCATAAATTGGGCATACTTTGAAAGAATTGGTAGTTGGCATCTGTGAGAAGGGAGGTATTTTAATTGGAAGTGAGGAGGAAGATAGAAAACTGGGGAGAGAGAGGGAGGAGACAGAAGAAGAGGACTCATGCAGCCTAAGAAAAAGAGAATGATTTGTGTCTTGAAGTTTTGCTACACAGGATTCAACAGAGCTTTAAATTTTAGTTTACAATCTCATCTTTGGAAGATGAGCTGTTGATCAGTGAAATGAGGTTCTTCCTTATTAAGTGCTACATTTTCATTAGTTTTTAGAGTGTGTTAACTATTACACATAAATTGATCAAAAGACAGCTCTCTTTCATCAGAAAGATACGGTAGCGTGTAGTCACCATTTGCTTTATAACTGCAGAAATATACATCGCACAACAGAGTGATGTATATCACTTTTGGAAGTAAGGATTCATCTCAATCTAATGCATACGTTTTTTTCCCTGGATAGTGACTATAGTTACTATAGCAACTGTTAATGAAATATTTGCATATACAATTATAACATTTTTCATGCTCTGGAAGGCAACTGTTTTAATAATTATTAGTTTCACTGAGCATAAAATAACAAGAAAATAGTTGAAAATATTGTATAAGTTCATAGGTATGTTTCTGGATACTAATTGTGAAGAACTATGTAAAAAAACCCCCAAAAACTAGTATGTTATTCAGATGAAATTTAAATGTAAAATTATGTGTATCAGCAACAACAGGTATCTGAAATCTATATTGATGAGTTCCAAGCTGATATTCTAGCAATTTCAAGATTCTATTTGCTCTGAGTTTTAATGTTTTTGTGTATTCATTTAAAGTATACCTACTGAAATGTTTTCTTGACGGTATTTGACTTCCGTGTGCTTCCATTCCTTAAAACATAATCCAGCTGGAGATAGATTCCAGATCCTTATATAAATTCTGTCACTTCTGCATTATATTTTGTGTGATTTACCTGTCCCAACAGAGATAGTTGTCTTCTGCCTCTCTTGTCTTTCACCTCCAGCTGGGGAACGTTGGAGAGAAGCCGTAGAGATCAGGATTTGAAACTCATCAATCAACTCACAGAAGACTGAAACAACAACTACTAACACCCAGAAACAGGATGAGAGCTAGTTATCCATGGGGAAATGAAGACTCTATTAAACTTCCCAGTCTCTCAATATCTTGATGCTCCCTGACAAGCCTAAACTGCTGGTCAAATTCATCTCATTCATCACACAGCATAAATCTGGTGACTTAGTAAACACATTCCAAGGTTGTGTTTGTCTTGCAGTTAGCCTAAAACAACAGCTTTCCTTTCCTCTAACCAAATTCTACATTTAGATTCCTATTTTCATTTTTTCTAAACTTTCAGTTTTTAATCAGTGACATCAGTTAAGAAAAGCATATAACAAAACCACCTGTGCAAGCATCCACTATGGCAAATTAATAGGAAAAAATACTAAAACTGCTTCCACCTCTGGGTTTTAATTTTGTAGTTTTCCTAGTTCTTCACCTACCATGGCAATGGGTCTAGAGTAGAGTGATCCAAAAACCATTAAAATAAGTAGACATCTTTCCACTGAATGTAGATAATATTTTGTGTGATCTAGAAGAAACAGAATAATCATGGTGAAAATACCAAGGAAATGAAGGTGATTTACATCTTCTTAGATTGCTTCTGACTATAACACAAACCTGTGGTTCATGGAATATTTTAGAGTGAGAGGAGTAATGCTGAAGATTAGATGATGTGCAGATTCTTAAGGTAACCATATTTTAGGATATTTTAAGAATATTTTTACTGTATTAAAATTTCTCCTTGGGTTACTATTCATACTGCATAGTCACTCTTCTTTGTCAATAGCCTGAACCATCAGAGCCTTGTACCAGATTTCACCTCTTTCTGAAATATTTTACATCCTCAGTAAAATGCTGTAAACAGAAAGCTATTAAGTTCTGATACATCTTCAGGGGTTATGTTATCAAAAGTAAAAAGAAAGGGAGGAGATTATTAAAGGGATGTTTGCTAAAAAGGGGAGATTGCAGGAAAATACTCAGGTTTTTCATAAGTCACAATAAAAGCCAAAGACAGCCTTATAGCAGCCTTCAAGTACCTGAAGGGGGACTACAGAGAGAGAGAGGGACTGGAGAGGGACTATTTAGCAGGACATGTAATGATAAAAAAAGGGGCACATTTTAAACTGAAAGAGGATAAATTTAACCCAGATGTTAGGAAGAACCTCTTTACTAAAGAAATTCTTTGCTTTCATGTGAATATAAAAGTGTTCAAGGCCAGGATGGATGAGGTTTTAAACAACCTGGCCTAGTGAAAGCTGTCACTGCCCACCACAGGGGTTTGGAACTAGATGATCTTAAAGGTCCCTTCCAATCAAATTCACTTTATGTTTCTATGATTCTCTGATTTCTGAAGGAAGCATTTGAAAAATTAGAAATTAAAGCACAGGAGATTCTTATCTCAAACATGGTACCTAATCTGTGTGGGAAGATGATAGAGGGTGAATGGATAACAGTACAGAAGTCATAGGGGAAAATATAGTTGCTACTCCCTAGATGGAATGTGGTCAGAATACCTGACTTCCCATGCACAATACACTCTAAGATGGACTAAACACAAGGTGGAGTGGCCAGGTTCTGTCAAAAACCTTGCAGAGAAGGGAACTCAGTGGTGCTTTTTAGGTGATAAGCTGCACAGCAGCTGAAAGTCAAGGGAGGTACAGGGAGATGTCCTGCTTTGGAATCAACAACCACTGCAAAATCCCTCTCCTTGGACTGATGAGCATCCTCATCCCAAGTTCGTCTCAGATACTATCCTGACATACTCACCCCCAAGGTACAGCACCATTCACTGAGGAAAATGTATGACTAAAGTCACACAAGCATCATCTAAATGTAAAGAAATAGTATGAAAGTAATTTAAGAATGGGAAGAAGAAAGGGGAAGACTCCACCACAGCTGCTAGGATCTGTCAGTGGGCTGAGCCTGTCTTTTCCCCCTGGAGGAATGCCTATTGGGAAAGAACCATACTCTGTGTGCACTGAATTATTATCCTGAGCTAGCTTTTATTGGGGACTAGAACTTGCTAGTGTATTGCTTGGAATATATTTTTGCAGTCAGATACTATCACCAGCAATTCTCAAACCTTAACCTGTCATAAATTTATTTTAAAAGTGTTGTACTGGAAATGGCTAATGTGAGTTCTTTGAGGGCACCGGCAGCTGCTGGCAGTGGGAAAAGGTGTAGAGACCCAAGAGACCCAAGACTCTGCAGACTGGTTGGACACAAAAGTCTCACCTTTCCTGAAGTGTTGACAGACTAATAAAATATTAAGGGTTTGAGAAAATGTCCCCTTTTCAAGTGAGAATGCCTCTATTCACATATAATTTGTCTAACACCGATTTATTTTCAGATTGTTTTTGTCTACACCTTCGGTGTTTCATGAGCTTGTATAAGCAGTGTCTGTATACATCACCACACAACTTCTAAAAAATCTAGTCTCGTTATAGTTAGACAATTGCTATCCTGCTGATATCTGCAACAGTTAATACTGATATAAAACTATAAAAACCCAAACCAATTTGCTTGTTTCCTTACAATGAAAAGTCATTATAATAGGTAAGCTAATGACTTACTCTAGCTAACAGTGATAATCACAGTAAATCTGCTTAGATTAATGGGGTGCTCATAATAAGCAGCTCTCACATTTCAAATGCTTTTCATTTCATTTTTCTCACAAAGCTTTTCATTTTTGAAACATCTAGCAAATAACCCCTTTACTTTCATGCAGATTTAATTTAGAAAAGTTTGGAAATACCAGAGTGTGTGCTGCAAGGAAGTTTGCTCATCAGCTGTCTTTCATTAATGTGCTGGTATATTCTAAGATCATAAAGTACTGTGGAAAGAGATGGAGAAGTAGGATCTTATTAACTGTTTGGCCAGGATATTAACATCCTGTGATTTCTATCTTGAAAGACTGATGCAATTTTTGCTTAATTTTTTTCCTGTTTATTTGTCTTTTTGTTCTAGAAACATTTCTCCTCCTAGGGACACAGGATTAAATTGAGCTATCTTGTCTGAAAGCAGTAGAGACAGTAACCAATTTGAGTTTTGACATTTAGAGATTGATGGAAGAGAAAATAACATAGGTAAAAAATTTAGGCAGTGATGAAATAGTATGTCTGAAGCCAATTACTCAGAAAACAGCCCTTGCACTAGCAAAGGAAAAAGCTTTACTTTAAGCCACAGAAAACAAATGTGCTTTATAGATGATAATAACATCTCATGTAGAAAAAGCACTTTTGTTTCTAGAATATTTAGCTCTATGGTATCTTTTTTTCCCCTTAAAATAAATAAATAAGGCTGTTATTAAAAGGAACTGAGATGACGGCAGTGGGAGAGGAAGCAGAAGGGAATCACTTTGCTGCTGAAAATAGTGTTTTGGGAAGAACTCACTTTAAGGTAATATTTTTAATGTAACATTTTTAATTTTCATAAAACACCATTATAAGGCTGAGTTTAGCGCTGGCTCTTGCAAAGAGCAATGTTCTTTAGTTGAAAGCTTTTATTGGTTGTCTGAATTTCTCCCCTGAGTGACCTATTTGGGACTAGCTGCATTAAGTTGAATTAGGTGCTTACTAAGGCAGAGTTTAATAATTGGTGTTTTCTTTTTAAGAAAACAAATGGTTTGTAAACAAGAAAAGCCAATCCAAACCCAAAACCAAACAACAACTATTAGAAAGGAAAGGTAATGAATTTTTTTAATCAATAAATGTCATTCAGATACTACATAAACCATATTTTCATTTTGACGAGACAGAGAGCTGAAAACAAAGAACACTTGTCTGAAACTTCAGCCTGGAAAATCAGCATTGACAAGGGAATAGTATGGTGGGAATGAAAATCTTTCAGTTTATAAGGATTATAAGGATATAATCCTTCAGTTATAGCAGATGAATGTTGGAAAAATTGCCAAAGGCAGGTATACAATCAGCCTCGATGGAAGATTCAAAGCCAGTTTACACCACTGTGTGAGACCTGGCTTAGAAATAATAAAATATTTCCCCCTCTAATGCAGAGGCATTGGCTAAATGACCCAGCAGAAACCTGTCACATCCAAAATACTCTTTTAAGAAAAATCCATTACACTGAGAACTGTAATACATTTTTTCTACTGCCCAAGGAGAATACAAATCTGTATTTCCACTGGGCATTTTGGACATGAGCCAGCAATGTCTGCTTGCAGTCATCAACCCAATTGTATCTTAGGCTGCATAAAAAGAAGTGTAGCCAGCAGGTCAAGGCAGGTGATTCTCTGTCTCTTCTCTGCTCCTGTGAGACAGTAGTAGGCAGAATGGGAGCTTCAGACAAAGTTTATTAAAGAAGCCCTCCCACTGAGTCAAAAGGCACAGAAACTACCCCCTTGCTGTCTAAACCCCTTCTCAGAGAGGAATCTAAGTGTGGCTGGATCCAATCCTAACCCCAGACTTAGTAGATAATGGTTTAAGTCTAAAGCATTACATAACTGTAATTGAAACTTTATAGAACTTTTTTCTGCAGGATTAAGGATGACAAAGCAAATACATTTATATAAATAAACTAAAAGATTTAGTTAAATAATTGAATGATTGTAATGATGATAATGATTGCACTATTTTTGAAGCAATATTGAAGTAATTATATTAAAGCAATTATACTGAGGCAATTATATTAAAGCTAGCAAAACAATTATTGAGATTGGTGTTACTCACCCATACCAATGACAAATCTGTTGCTCAGCATCAAGGAGTAACCTTGAAGGGTGTTCCCATTCAAGAGAAAGATCTTCACACACCTTAGGGAGATATGCTAGAAGTCCTCACCGTGCAAAAGTGCAACTGGTCTTTTACTATATAAAGTGAATGAATGCCAGTCATATACATTTTTTTTACATTATGCATTGTCAGATTTACTCAGAAAAAAAGACTTAGTGCTGAAAAAGGCATTACCAGCTCTTTGGCTTCTTCTGCTTGACACTTCTGACTCTCATTTCTGTATCAGAGCCTGCACGTCCTTGCTGCTCCCAGCTCATTCAGGGAACATTTGCCTTGCATGTCCTCATGATCAGTCTGATAGGTCAGTGAAGCTGGTCTCAGCATTCTACACTTCTAAAAACAGCCGACCCTCCTGTCCTGATTGCAGTGAGAGGGTGGAGCACAGCACCATGTGGACACGGCTAAGTTGTTATTCTGTACCACTGACTTCATTCCTGGAGGGTGTGATTTCAGGAATGTGACGCACCTCCAAGAAGAGGGCCATTTTACCTCACTCTTTCCAGTGGAAAAGCTGTTGGCATCAGCCATGACTACTCCATCCTTTAGTGCCATCATTTCCTACTTGATCCCTTCAAGCCACAGCTCCAAGGTGAGGTGCTGATCAAAACTGTCAAAACTCATAATCAAGATGGCACTGAATGATGGTGCCTGTGGGGAGGCCATATCCTTTTAGGCAGAGCACCCTGCTAGAGAGGCCCCACCTTGAGTGCTGTGTCCACATCTGAGGTTGCCAGTAAGAGAAAGACCTGGAACTGTTACAGCAGGTCCAGAAGATGGTCTATCACTGGACTGTCCGAGGACTGATCATCAGAGGACTGAAACACTTGCCCTATGAGAAAAGGCTGAGAAAATTGAGGGGTTTTAGCCTGAAGAAGTGAAGGGTCCAGACAGAACTTGTAGTGGCCTTTCGATAGTTAAAGGAGGCTTATAAGATAGATGGGAAGGACTTTTTGCCAAGGCCTGAAGGGACCAGACAAGGGGTAACAGTTTTAAATGGAAAGCAGGTAAGTTTACATTGGGCTTGAGAAAGACATTTTTTTAAATAAGGATGGTAAGGCACTGGAACAGGCTGCCCAGAGAAGTTGTGTGTTCCCCATAAACGGATGTGCTCAGTTTGGATGGGGCTTTGAGCAACCTGGTAAAGTTAAAGACGACCCTGCTCATGGCAGAGGGTTTAGACTGGAGGATCTGACCCTTACAGAAGCAGAAGTCCCCATTGGAATTTTTTGTCATTATTAGGTGCTTAAAGGAAGACGACTAAAAGCACAGAAACATATCTACACCTTACTTATATTGCACAAAGTAATGTATTTCTACCATGGATTTCCACCACATATTTCCAAAAGCATAAAGACGTGATGACAAAAAAATCCATAATTTAATCTCACCTCCTGTGTATAATAAACCAACAATTTTCATTCAGTTACTTCAATTAATATAGGTAATTTAATTCATCTCCTCTTCAGTCCAGAAGTCACACTGTGGAGGCCCTCAGGACTGTACTACTTCATCTCAAATATGCAGAGGTGAATTGCAGTAGGTCTGGAGCCTTGCATGTAACTATTTCCTTGTTCTAGGAGATGTGGTTTTGACACAGCTGATCAGCTGTTGAAGCCCTTTCCCAGCAGTTTAATGTAGCAGCATCATTGGCTGTAGTCTTTCTTTGCACCAACTGTTAATGACATGTTCTAGTTATCCCTTATTTTCAATTTGCATTTGTCTTTCTTGGCTCTTTTTACGCCCTTTTTGCTGTACTGAAAACATAATTATAAACAACTGTGGTTACAAAATCTGATTAGATCACTTGTTTATCTCCCTCAATACCTTTCTTAAAACTCTACAGTGGGTTTTGTATTTTTTTCACCTTTATCCTTTCAACATGAGCATTTTAGATCCCTGGAATATTTACCAGTTAATGTCACATGAAGAAATAAACTCACCCTCATTGTTCTACTCCTTGAACTCCATGCTTCCAGCACATTTTTTATTTGCTATATAGGCATGGAGGCTGTTTATTCTAGAATGCTGACATTCTTTTGAATGTCACCATTTGGCCAGAGGTACTGGGATCAGAAACCAGTCCTGTAATGAACCACTCTTATCAAATCTCAGCCATTAGAAGTAAAAGCTTTTCTTTATTTTTGACACCTTCTTTCTTGTTTAAATCAAACCTTACATGGGTGAAAGATACAGAGTAAATTGGATATTGTACTCCCAGTTCTCCAACTGACTGTTGGTATAATCTGATATATAGAAATCTCTTACGGCCTTGAAAATATTTATCTTAGAAGAAATCTCAAGACAGCCTAGAGGCTGAGAAGCATTTAGTCTCTCCTTATATATCACTTCATGCACTGCCCTGGCATTGGTACCAGACTGTCAGTCCAGTACACTCTGACCAGGTTAATTTATGTTTTCTACATGGGGGAGGCTTAATGTTTTAATATAAAATTTACTTCTTTCAGGATAATTGAGATTACATAGGATTTTGATTTAGCATGATTCAATGTACTGAAAGCACAACATAAGCACAATACAGAAATTGCAGTGTACAGTTGGATTGCAATGCAAACACAATTTCTATTACTGGTCTTTGTATGTTCACTGCCTCAATGCTAAGCCCACTCCGCCATGCCTTCTTCCACTGCAGGAACTTATTAACAGTCACACAGAGGCATCCCAATTTCAACAACCAGAGTTTGCTCCACAGAGAAATTGCCCTGTCCTAATAAGCACATTGTGATAATGTTGCATCAAAGGGAGCAGGAGTCAAGGATAAATCAGAGATACAAACTTGATGACTGAAGCCGTTTACCATTAGCTCACCTTTGTTATGTGACTTGACACAAGACAGATTCCTTGGCCTACAGATTTACCTTGAATGACCAATACATATGGCTCAGGGGCCAGAGTACAGGAAACCTGCCCTTTGGGATTGCAAAATGGTTTTAAAACACATATTCTTTATTTTTTTGTGGTTGCTTCAACTAATATGGTCTCCAGCTTAAATATAAGCAGCCTACGGAGCTGCTCTAGATAATTTCTAATTAATACAGCTGCCTCTGAAGGTCTTTGAGACTCAGAGTTGAAAACTTTGTTACTCCTCCTACCCCCTTAGCAACAGATAAAAGCAGTGGGGTTATGAAAAGCACCATGGGGGTGGGGATTTTTTAGGTTTGTTGTTTGTTTTTAAATTGCAGTCAAAATGGCAGTGGGTTCAAAATGGTTTAGTCTGAGTCTAAAATTGAGCCCCATGCAGCGGGGCAGAGTGGGTCAGAAATTTTTATAAACAAATTCAATATGATCTTGAAGGAGATAATGTCCTCAATACAAGATCTGGATTATTGGGGGGAAATTGCTTTGCTTTCAAAACAGTGTCTCAAAAGACTACTGAGAACCCCTGGGAAAACAAGAAAAGTGTCAAGTCATCCATTCTTTCAGTAAAAGAAAATCTGCATTGGTTAAGGCTGTCCAAACCTTTTCCTGTCTGTGCGGAATAAGTCATGGTACACTTTAAATTACCTTGACATGTCTATATTCAGAAACTCTGTAGATCAAGTCTTACTAAAGAGAATGTGCCAGAGGTCATTAAAAAATCAGTTGTAAAGTTATTGATATTTTTAGAAAAAAGCAAAGAACACTTTGTACCTATTTCTTAACAATTCATCTCTGATAAAGCTGAGAGGCTAGGAACAAAAAGTTGAAATACAGTAAAACCAAGAGGAATAGAAGCATACATCCATACTTTATTCTAATCTTTTATATTCTTCATCAGTTTTTTAATCAAGGGTGTGATGTTTTCACATTCAAATAAAGAAAGTTGAAATTATTTTTCTTCAGATTTGGAAATAACTTCTGCTGCTGCTGCAGAAATACTGGTAACCAAAGGGAAAGCAAAACACCCCATACAACTGACATTTTGATACATATTTCTGGGGAGAAACTAAAAATGTTCATCTTCACAGATACTGGGCTTTTTGAAAGAAATTAATTTATTATTGAACTTCTTTCAAAGTACAAAAAACCTCAAATTCATGTATACTGACTGCTAAGAAAGTGTCCTATCCAGTATGCTGTGATATCAGAGAGAGTTTACCAGTTTTGCTGCTTTATTCTCAAATGAGAATGACTTGAACTCTGTGGGTTTATGGTTTAGGGGTTTTTTTCGTTGATTGGTTGGTTGGTTGGTTGCAATTTTTTTTTTAACAGATATATTTGGAAGATACCTTCTTGATGCAGCTGACCTTGCAAAGGCTGTTTAAGAAATTTGCAGTGTTGAAGATTCCTACCCGATTAAGATATGCAGATAAATTATTCTTTACATTCTAATAGGAACCTAAAAGAAATCATTGACTGAGAAACTCCTAAGGTGAAAATATTGTTAGCTCTGGGTTTGACAGAGAAATTTGGGTACTGAGTGGACACAACTTTGGTGTGTTCTGATTCCATCTACCTTTGTGTCCTAAAGTAGCTTTTTATGCATCTATGATTATGTCATTTCAAAGAGTAAATCCACTTCAAAAAGACATGTGAGCGCTTCAGAAGCCTTTGAGGACTACTGAGAGAAAGACTAAGGCTAAAACTTTCCAAAAACTGCTATCATGGAGCAAATATTCTGGAGTTAATAAGAGTGACACAAAGAAGTTCCACAAAGTCTTTCTGAGCCTTTTGGACACAACAGATAGGTGAGATTTTGGAAACCTATAACCATTGCGTCAATGGAATTAACAGTTCAATGTAAAAGTGTTACCTACAACTCATAAAGCAGGGTGTATAACTCATTGGTATTGTAGTTCTAACTGTTCTAAAGTTGATGTCTCTTATTCAGATTTGGGTAGTAAACACGTTGTGGACTCAGGGACTGAAGAATTTCAAATCAGGAATTCAGATGGTTTATGCAGTGAATAAGAGGATTTGAAAATTATAAGAAGTTTCTTCAGAATAAGGAAACAAACAACAGCTAAAAAAATACATAGCCAAATCCCAATCCACAAAACAAACCCACAATGTATTAAATGAGAGGAGAAGCCTAAGCTACTGCATAAAAATACCTGGAAATGGCTGTGACCTGAGGAAACCATTGCTACAGTTTTTAGTGTGTTTGGGATTTTATTTGAATACCCAGACAAGAGCTCTGTTCTCCTCTTTATATACACAAACTAACTCTGTGTTGCAAAAATATATAACAGGGTAGTGTCATCCTTTGACCAGCATACCACTAGAAGAACAGATGCCCAAGTTTTGATTTTGCAAGCAGGTGCCAGGATAGATTTAAGCAATTTAACAATTTAACAATTTAAATTAGATTTAGACTGTATCAAAGGCAATGTGACCAGCAGGCTGAGGGAAGAGATTCTTCCTCTCTATTCTGCTCTTGTGTTCTTCTTCTTCTTACCCATGTGGAAGACTGTATCCAGCTCTGTGGTCCTCAACATATGAAGAGAATAGAACTGTTGAAGATAGTCCAGAGGAGGGCCATCAAGATGATCAGGGAGCTGGATCAGTTTCCCTAGGAGAAAAGACTGAGAAAGTTGGGGGTTTTCAGCCTGGAGAAGAGAAGGCTCCAGGAAGACTTTATTGCACCCTTTCAGTACCTACCTCTTCAGGGGCCCTGCAAGAAAGTTGGAGAAGGACTTTTTTTCAAGGGCTTGAAGGGACAGGACAAGGAACAATGGCTTTAAACTGAAAGAGGGTTTAGATTAGATAGGAGGAAGAAATTCTTTACTGTGAGAGTGGTGAGGCGCTGGAAAAGGTGCACAGAGAAGCTGTGGATGTCCACCCCAGAAGTGTTGATTACGGCTTTGGTAAGCATGGTCTACTGGAAGGTACCTCTGCTGATGGCAGGGGATTGGATCTAGATGATCATTAAGGTCCATTCCGGTGCAAACCATTCTACAATTCTATGAACATTGTAAAAGAAGCATGTTTGAAGTACATAGATGCTTCATTAGTCATGTAAATGCTTATATTGACATTAAATGCTGGAGAAAATGTTTTCCCTTTGTTTCTGTATTTTGTTAAAAGTTTTTCGTCTTTGTATTAATTAAACATTAACTGAGCATGAAGAAATGTCAGAATAGTTCTGGGTGGGGTTGGTGGTATTCACGCAGAAAGAAACCCAACTTCCACTTTTTGTTCCATGGAATATATAACAGTTTAAGACTTAACCGAAGGGCTCCACTGATGGTGAACAGGATGGAGTCTTCAAAAATGGTCTCACTCTCTTTCAACTGATTTAGTATTTAGGAGCATTCTGGGAATGTCTGAAGAGTAATTTTATTAGAATTCTAAATGCTTTTAAAAGTATTTCCTCCTTTTTTTCTTAAATATAATTTTATAGTTCTCCAGTTCTTACAGTGCTGTCTTCATGTTGCCTGTGGCATTCAAAAGTCCTTTATTCATGCACAAAAGATTTTTTAAGTTGTAGTCAACCACTAGCAGAATAGCAATAGCTTACTGAAAGATTATCAAAAACTGCATACCACTAAATCATAATCTTTGCAGTTGTGAGCATCAATAAACCTGGTCTAATGTGGAAGTGAATAAATTAGTCCAACTCTACAATGAAAGAAAGTTTTAAACTCTGATTACTTCAAATGATAAGCAAAAAGAACTAGCTGAAAAAACCTTTCCACTCCTTTTATAATTTTGTATAAAATTTTGTATAAAACACATTATGTCACATCTTTTTCATATAACAGCACAGCATTTGAATGA
Organism: Origma solitaria; assembly: GCA_013397895.1. NCBI lineage: Eukaryota > Metazoa > Chordata > Aves > Passeriformes > Acanthizidae > Origma > Origma solitaria. Next base: position 47,620 of record VZRL01002452.1, read on the forward strand.
ACACTTTTTACATACTTTTACATGGTATTTATTAAATAGGTACTGAGGGCAAAACTCTTGATATAGAATGTATCAGTTATATTGAGAAAAGTTTAAGAAATAGCCACTGTAAAAATTCAGAAGTACATATGAGTTTGAAAATAATTTTCTTTTATAATAAGTACTTTTAAAGAAGAAAAATAACTTGAAATAAAATTTGTAAAAAGATATAGGTACTACTTCCTAACAAGTAGCAGAATACTGGACAACAAGGCAGAAATTAAATGCTTTAAGTTTTTTCAGAAAATATTTAGAAAGAAGGAATTCTAACTGTTCCCTGTTTTATAAGCATGTCTTTCATTCTGTTTCACATAAGCAAAATACTCAGATCCTATTCCCTGCTATAATAACATAAGCTATATTAATGAGGGAAAGCTTCTGCTCTGTAGTTTTACCAGAGAGTTTCTTGGAAAGTACTTTGAAGGTAGCCTTGAGAAGTAAATGAAAGTGATATAAGGATTTTGTCCCATTCTGTCACATTTAAAAAACCAAAAAAAGATGAAAGAAAAGGATAAGAAAGATGAGTTCAGTTCACTACAGTGTTGAGACTGAACTAAAGCACATTCTATAAAAGAGTAAAATATGAATACATTTAATACTGAAGTTACGCAACAAGCATTTCTTCAAGCAATCATAGAATCTCAGAACCATGTAGGTTGGAAAGGGACTTTAGAGGTCACCTAGCACAACCTTCAGTTCAAAACAAATTCAGTTTGAGTATGTTGTTTTGTCCAGTTAAGGCATCAATGTCTCCAAGGGTGGAGATTCTACAAACTCTCTCGGTAACCTCCTTGTGTTTTCTCCACTCCACAATTAAAAAGCTTTTCTTATATGGAGACATAGCAACTTTTGGTTGCTACTTCTTGACAAAAAGCTCAAGTTTCTAGTTTCCTCCATTGTGGGCACCTCCATTCACTGTTCCCTCCTGAGGTAGCCTTCAGTTACCTCTTTTCTTGGAGAAAGGTCTGGGGTTGTTGTTTCTGTCTGGTCTTCAAAGACCCTATGAATCTCCTGGTTTTCCTCCCTGATGGTGCACAGCTCACTCACGTCCTGAAACAGCTCTTTCAGCTGGTGACTCAGCACCTCAACCAGAGCATGTCTCACATGGGGAGGCCACCGGTTAGGTCCTGAAGGGAAGGACCAGACACTTCTAGGGCAATTCCAGAGCAGCAGGCACTGCCAGAGACGAGGATGTCAGCTCAGTTTCAAAGGATTTGTATCTAGGTGCAGATCTCTGCTCTGGAAGGAGTATCTACTCTAATTGGTGTTGGAGATGGTGGTACCTCCGTCACTGCACAGTTTTGAGTAAAGATTCAGTGTCCCTTGGTGCTGTTACTGCATTATGACAATTCCTGTAGCTGTGTTAATCACCTTTGTTTCCTCCATTTAATGACGTATTTTCAGGACTTCATGTTGCTGTACCTTTAAGTTGACTCAGATTTAGTTAGTTAATAGCTGTGTTTTACCAGTCTCTTGTTAAGTAATAACAATAAAGAATCCCCTGGAAATTGATTAAAATACTGCCAAGTACATCAATAAACATGAATATTGCTGTGTTCTTCTATAATTTTGAAAAGCTGATCTGTAATAGAGTAGAGGATATAAATGAGTTTTGAAAGTGTACTGGATATATCTTACAACAGCATCACTTCTTGTCCTCCAGTTCTGCATTGTCTCAAACAATATTCACATCAATTTAGAAGAACAGCTGCTGGATTTCATTTTCATTTACTATAATGTAGCTTTCAACAAAAGTAAGGAGTTTATGTTCCCTTAGTCTAACTTGTGGGTAAAATAATTTATATTAATAATAATAAATAGCAAATAAATCTACTTGTATTTATTGTATTATCACACTGAGATCACTCACAGTGATAAACAACATATAGATTTCTTGGAATTTCCTATGACTAATATATGCAGAGCTGAACACTGCCATTCAATGTAGTTTCCTCTGCTCAGTTTTATACCAATTAATGTATTTAAACAACAATACTCCACAATCAGGTGTAATCCAGAAAAACATTAAAAACTGTCAGTATAATTTATATTTTAATGCTTAAAGAATATTTTATCATATTACTTATGATATCTCTTTGCTATGGTGAAAACACAAAAGCCTTATTTTTCTCTTTGCCTAAGCAATAATTTCTACTGCCTTTCTAATTTATCAATTAAATGACATAAAACTGTTTGTGTTTTGTTCTTCATTCTCTTTCTAATAATTCTCTGTACTCTGAATGTGTTTTGACAAACACAGAGTAGTATGCTTACAATTCCAGATGATTATCACGTCTTGTGTTATGTTTCCCAAAGTCGAATTTAAAGCCTTATATTATAAATATATAAGAAGATCTTAGATAAGATTTTAATTTCAGTTTTTCCACACATACTTATGTATTTCTCAATAGCATAATATATAGTTGAATCTGACTTCAAAGGTAGCCCTAATTTGAGCAGGAAGTTGAACTAGGTGACCTCCAGAGGTCCATTCCAACCCCAAGAGTTCTGAGCCTATGATTTTATTGTCCAGTGGATCATGTTTGAATTCAACTTATCTAGCTGCTAACATAGATGAGCATCTGTGTCTGGTATCCGTATCCATCTTTCCGGTCCATGGAGAGATTCAAGATCTTTTTACTTCCTCAGCCTAAGTATCTAGTGCCATCTGAGACATCCTAGGTTATCTGAAGCATCCACACTGTGTTGAAAGATATGACAAAGGGCCTGTGAAAGATTTGCTGCAGCTGCACACCAGATGCAAATACCTCTAAACATCTCACAGCCAGGAAGTATAATTCAGTGTTGAGGGACATTAATATCAGGTGTATAAACACCAACTTCTAATACGTATCAGCATTAAGGTGAAATGAGTCAATCCTAGAGACATACTTTCTCTCCAGGAAGTACCAAAGAGGTGTTGACAACTAGCTTAGATCAGAGGTGACTGTACTTCAGAACTACTTAGGTTCTGGTGAAACCAATCCACTTAGGCTTTAGTAAGAATATTCTATAGCACTTCACAGTCAGTTTAGATTTGACTCTTCTGTTTTGCATCTCTGCCCAAATTTCACCACAGTGAAAAGTACAGCTCCCAAGAGAGACAATCTTCCGGATTTTATGATAGCTTTCTTTTGATAGCAAAATTGACCAGTGATTTCTATTCTGTGATATTTTAAGACATCATTACTCTGTGAAAACTAGCTGTTAGCTGACAGTGACTACATTCTTTAAATACTTTGGATGAATGATTTTTTTTGAGGACAAAAAAAAATTCACCTATTTAATAAGATTAGTTCATTCTGACCCATGTGCTCTTTGATTTCTCCAAAAATCTTTAATAATCTTTGTAGAGGGAAGTTAGTCCTTAAGAATCTTTACCAATCTTCTCCAATAAAATAACTTTGTCTATGTCTATATATTTTACTGTGCATTATTTCTACAGATTCACACAACTCAAAGTTCAGACTCATTGGTCTGTAGTGGCTCAGGTTATCTTCATAAACTTCTAAAAAATGCTATCCCTTCTCTATTCTTAATTCATCTGATATTGAAGTTGTTTTAACTTGTTCCATCAATAGCAATTCTGACATAATCTCCCACCAAATGCTTTCGAAATTAATTTTGCCTGTTCTGCTGATTCTAATTTAGTATTTTAATTTATTTTTCTTTTTAAATTAAATTTAAAGGAAATTTAGCTTTAAATGTTATTACTTTTAATTTTTTTCATCATTTTCCTATCATTTACAGATATGTTTACTCTAATAACAAAATGATAGCGAGTAAAAAAAAAAAGGCATAATATTATTTATATCCTTAACCATGTTTTGTACATTCAAGATCCCCTTCTGGTCTCACACTGTTCCAGAAATCAATGACTGTAGATAATAAATATGAAGAGATTTTTTCAATATCCCTTCTGATCTTTTCTCAGACTAGTGAAGGTTGAAGGTGAAAAATTCCATTAGTATGAATGCACTCTAGTCTAGGGGCAGACTAATGGGCAGGTGTGTTTAGTTTTTGTCACTCAGTCACCAAGAGTAGGGACTAAGCTCACAAACACTGCAGTCCCTTTCAATGTGTGCATATCATATTTCCAATGGGAATCTAGGCACAAACAGAAAATATTTTCATAATATGACTTGTACTTAAATGGACATGAAAAAATATTTAAGTGTATAAAGGAAGGAGAGAGCATGTGTTCCCTTGACCTGGACACAGATCTTTTCCATACAGAAGGTTTCGGGAAGAAAGGAGTGAAATTTGCTTTCTTCCATACTTTAGGAACCTCTCACAGTATCCATGACCTTTCAAAGACAATTAAGAACAATGTGTTCTTATAATGACATTGAGCAACTTGCTTAGCACTTGGAGGTATATCCCATCAAGTCCCATGGATTTGTGTGTATTAATTTTTTTTAAATGTTCCTTCCTCAGCTTCTATGTCATTCTTCACTGAATGTGAATCTTCTTTGCTTTAGACTTTCCCCCATGTTTTATGGGCCTGAGACTCCTGAAGGCCAATCTTACTATAAAAATCAAGATAAAGAAAGCATTCTATACTTTTCCATGTCTTCCTAGTCTTTTCCATGTGTTTTTGTCACTAGATCCTCTGCTCTGTTCACAGAGGGCCCACACTGGGCTCTATTTTGCTTATCTTGCTCATATTGATAATTAATAATATGCTGATGTTTTTGGTACAATTGATGAAAAATGTTCCCTTTTAAAGTACCAAGAAGTTTTTTTCAGAGCTAGGAGATGAATGAAATATTATTGGGTTTTTTCTGCTTCATTAGATTTCATTCAGTCTTCACATTAGATCTGTTTGTTTTTATGAAATGTGATTTTTCTTACAAGTATCTGGCATAGATTTAAAATGAGAAAAGCATACATGGCTGGTGATAGACAATTAGGGAGACTTCTTTAAATAGGGAAAAGAAAATAACAAGTTATGCTCAAGGCATCTGTGTGTATGTATTTGTATTCATATCAACAAGAAAGATTGTCACATCATGCGGGCGGTTGCAGAATATGACAATGTAATGCACTCCCTATTAGGAAATATAATAAATAGAAGAGAAGAAAAGGGGGAAAAAAAGAAAGAGTAACAGATAGAGGGTTATTTTGTTTGTTTTATCCTATTTCTAGCCGTACTCTGTCTCTAATACAATTTCCTGAAAATGTTTATGGAATTCATTGCACTACTTATAGCTGAAACTCAGAACATTACCTTTATCTCATTTATTGTGAACTACTAACAAAATGAGCTTTTCCATGTAAATAATTATAGTTTATGAAAAAGCCTCCTAACAACTTTTAAGTGCAATGAATAGATGATTAAGTTTCCTTTTTTATAAGAAAACTAATATTGTCATAACACAGATTACTTTCAAATCCTATTGACAAAAGAAAAGTACAAACTCCTTGACTTTAATGAAGGAGATTGGAACTTTAGATGTATTGCATTTCTTTATTTTGTTTTCCTTTTGGAAGTTTTTTAAGCAATGCTGAATTACTAGGGTGACTAAGGATACAGTTCAAATAGCATAACTTCAGGCATGTCTAAAGGAGCTGTCTGGAATTTTAAACACTATCATAGTAAATGGGGAAGTGCAGGCCATTTTAAGAAACAATTTGGATGGCCATATATACAAATTTAATTTAGAATGAGATGAGTCATGCTGTAGAAGAGCTCATCACTTTTTTTTCTAGAAAAATATTCTGAGATACCTTATTTAGAATTATAGAATATCCTGCGTTGAAAGGCTCCCACAAGGTTCACTGAGTTCAACTCTTGACTCCAGACAGGGCAAGCTAAAAGCTAAATCATATAGCTAAGAGCATTCCCCAGATGCTTCTTGAGCAGGGACAGGTTTGGAGCCATGACTGCTTTCCTGGGGAGCTTGTTCCACTGCTTGATCAATGAACTCTTTCCTAATATTTTATCTGAACTGTTAGTGATGCAGCTGTAAGGCATTCCCTTGTGTCCTATCACCAGACATCAGAGAAAAGAGGTCATCACCTCCTTCTTTGCTCTCTCCCATGAGGAAATTGTAGACAGCCATGAGCTCACCCCTCAGCCTCATCAAAGCTGAACAAAACTACTATGTTCAGCCACTCTGCATAAGTCATGCCCTCTAGACCTTTCACCATCTTTTCTGTCATCCTCTGGACACGTTTTAATATTTTTGCATCCTTCTTGCGTTCAGAAAGCCAAAACTGCACACAGTACTTGAGGTGAGGATGTGCCAATGATGAGTCCAGCTGGACAATCCTTTCCAGTTAGTTACACTGTGCCTAATGACGCCCAGGATACAGTTGGCTCATTTGGCCTCCAGGGTGTATTGTTGACTCATACTGAGCTGGTAATCAAACAAACCCTTCAGATGTCTTTCTGCAGGTCTGTGCTCCAGGCTCTTGTCCCCCAGTCCATATGTTCATCCAGGATTACACTATGGGGGCAGAGTCCAGTATTTGTTCTTGGAAATTTTGTGTGACTGGTAATAGTCCAATGATCTGGTCTATCACAATCTTTCTGTAAGGCCTCTCTACCCATCACTGAACCAATAGCTTACTATCTTACTATTTTCAGCAAACTTCTTTTGCGTGCACTCAACTCCTGTGTCCAGGTCATTGATAAAAATGTTGACGAGAACTGGCCCTAAAATTGAGCCCTAATGAACACCACTAATGACTGCCTGCCAAACAGTTTTATCCCTTTTCTGTTTCACTCTTAGTAACTGTATCAAAAAGTTATCTTCAACATGCTTCAGGAATTTCCTGAACCTGTTTTTGTCTGAGGTCTGATACTCCCAAGTTAAGATCTAGGAAGTTGAAGTCATCCCTAAGGCCAAGAGCAGCTGATCTAGAGATTTCTCTTAAGGCTTTATATGGTAATACATTGATGTTGTCATACTGGATGGGTGATCTACAGTAGACTCCTTCAAAAGAATCTACTTTTTTAGCTTTTCCCCTAATTTAAACCCAGAGGCTCTCAGCTATGCTGTGCCTAACTGCAAGTACCGAGCAATGCAATCCCTTATCTACATGAAGCACTACCCCTCCTCCTCACCTGTCCTGGTTATGTGTCCCTGAGACATACATTCAGTGGAAAAACTCTTGTAAAATTTGAGTGAATATTAATTTTCACTGGAACATGAAATGCTAAAATCTGCAAGTGCTTTTCAGAAATTTGGTCCTTCAACTAATGTATCCCAGGTCAATATCAATCTATAGAAAAATGTGATATCCATAAAAATTTGATTATTTATTTACCTGTAAACAAAAGATAAATATAAGTTACCTAAATGGCATCAAAAGAGCCCAAGCCCTTCTGAAATCAGATGAGATTCCACTGTGTCTTTTCAATCCTTACAAATTACAACAGGGCAGTTACACACAGAAGAGTTTACTATTAAGGTGTATTTTCATAACCAAATATGCAGACCATAGGTAAACTGACATATCATATGACCCATCATAATAACGTAGCCATAAACGTATGGGTTTTGAAGGTACTTTCAGGAGACCAAATTTGTTGAGGGAGAATAGTCCATCATTTGTTAAGGGAGGATAAGGACACATGGGTTTTGTTTGTTCAACCCACTCTTAAAAACCTCCAGAGAGGGAGACCTCAGAAACTTGTATGTAGAAGATACTTGGTTTTTTTTCCCCTTGCCCCATAATGTCTCCATTACCCAAATTGCTGAAGAAAACAATTGCTTCACCAGTTTCACTGTAACATTTTCTGAATTGTTTGTGTCTTTCTAGATCTTCTCTTAGTAGGCATGTTTTCTGTTTTCTTCAGCTTCTACTCAATTAATTTTGTTCCTTTCTTCCAGACCTCTAATATCTTCTTTAAGATGTATGAAAGTCAACATATTAAGGTATCTTCCTTCCTGAACATTTTCTTGATTAGGGAAACTGGGGAGAAAAGGAGACTAAGAGATTGCTTTAGAAATTTAAGAATCTTTTTTTACATTCTTATAAAACACACTTTACTACATTTGCAGTCTCACCAACATCAGATATTAGAAAACCACTTTTCATTCACTATTTCTATTTGCTATTACTATTTTTGACTGACATACAACAATCTTATTAGTCTGCCTCAAAATTGGATTTATCTTTTCTCCTCAAAAATAGTTTTTAGTCCATTATAACCTCCACATTCTTCTCTACAACACTGTGCTCAGCCATTTTCTCCTCATTTTTGGAGCTATGTATTGGATTTCTCCTCTCAAGTACTTTATTGAATGTAATCCTATTGATCTGGGGGTAGTTGTCCAAAACTTTGATAGATTTCTGACATCATCATTTTAAGTAGTAATTTTAACCTCATCAGTCTGAGCATCATTCACAGCTTTCCTAAGTGCAGTTTCTATCAGTCAGCTAAGCAAATAATAAAAAAACTGAGTAGTACTAATCTCGTAATCAATATTACAGAACTTCAATAGAAATGCATTATCATTTAGGCAGTAAATTAAATTTAATCTCTTACATTGATAATATTTTCCTGTAATAATTACACAGACATAAGGTGTTTTCTGTGAAAATATATTCATCGTAGAGAAGCTGAGTAGAAAGAGGGGCTAAAGGAAAGCACTGTTAAGATTTTTGTGATGTGATTTTCTATCCATAAAAATTCGTGGCCTACTGGATCTCAAATTTAGAGAAAGCTATCAAGTGAAAGGCAGAGAAGGAAGAGAGTATTTCCTATTTTACTTAAATTTAATATAGACTATAAAATACTGAAATATGTTAGAGAATCTTATTCAGATCTGTCTTCATTGTTAGACACAAAAAAAACCACATTCGTTTTTGAAAGAAATATGCGCAAGTCCTACTTACATGCATCTTGAACACAGATGTGTCTTGCCAAGGACTCATGACTATAATGTGTTGATTTTCCTGAATTATCCAGTATTTTTATCTCTGCCTGAAATAACTGTTTTAAATCTTGTCTGGGAAAGCCTAATGTAGTCATCATCATAGCAGGTGCTCTAATAGATACAATAATTTTTTTTTTTTTCCTATCTAAAACAACTAATTATCTGTATCAGTGATCTGATTATTGACAATCTTCTGTGTGTAGAAGGAAACATTGAATTTTCTACCTAGGAAAGATTTTTTTTTTATTTTTTTTTTTTTAATTTTCAGAAAACAAAGGGGAAATGCTTTGACTTACGTTTGTTTCTGCTATTCAAGAGCTGGATTTCAAAAATATCATTAAATACATTTATGCACCATTATGTACAGATATTTCTGAACATTTATATACTCTTACATTGTCATGTTCAGACATGACAATGCACTGAGCCTTATATGACAAGGATAAAAGTTAGCATACAGATGCAAAGGACTAAGTGGGTTAACTAAACAGACAGCTCCTTTTCTGAGAGGAAGGAAAACTGTCCTTAACATAAGACAGAATATGAAGTTTCAATACTTAGGCTTTCCAAATAAAAGGAAAGAAGTTTTGTACAAGGGAATTATTAGATTACTCACAGATCAAAATGTGGGTAAAATAACTTTATGCTATATTGTACTGCCAAAGCACAATCTATCTCACTGCCATCAGTGCTCTCAAGGAGCAGCTTGCTATAAATATATATATTTATACGCATACCTTTCTTTTGTCATAAACAACATCTTAAAAGGACAATGGGACAAATTTTTAGGGCATTTAGATAGTTATTGCCTACCTTCCATTGAATGCTATGACTAAAAATCTTTTACAGAACCATGTTATTAAGAACACTAATAATCCTGAAAAATACAAAATATAGTGAAGGTTTTTTAAGAATCACTAAATAATGCTTGATATACTAATTAAAGAAATGTAGCAAGTTTTATAAATCCTAAAAATGAGAGAGGATTTCAAAAGAAAGAAAATGAGTGCTAGTTCATCTCTGGGCTCATCTGTCAATTCATTTATTTTCACATATCCTGGATCATGCTGAAATTTGTTAATGTACTTTTAGCTTAAACATCATCTACTCATCAAAAGAATATATTAGGAAGCATGAAATTACTCTTTTCTCCTCTTTGCTCTTCAGTGCCAGCTGCAAGCTCAGTTCATAACAGAAGGAGGATAAATACAGAAATCAAGAGACCATGTATGGTCAGAGCTATTCATTCTAATGCTGCTTAAAGTTCTCTAAGAACAGCTTTGTATTTTCATGGATGTGCTTAACAAACTTGCCCCTTTAATAACATTCCACTCTTAACAGTATGTGGGGAGGATCTTAGCTAAAAGAGGCTACTGCCTTTCTTAATCAAGGGTTAAAACACTTATTAGCAGTTTCATTGAGAAAAGAACTACACAGCAAAGAAAACCCCCATAGAATATATTGCATAGCAATGGACGTTTTTCTTGACACCAGTACACTTTTGCAGCATTCTTCCTCCCCACTCTACTATCGGTTAAAAACAAGGTCTAGCAGCAGAAAGAATATTTCACCCTGCAGGAAGAACAGTAAAGAAAGCCTGCTCCTGCTGTGCCTGTACTTTAGGTTACCTTGCTGTTGTTACAAGACAGGACAAAATGATACCAAGCGCAGCTCAAAAGAAAATAGCCCAGTTCTTTACACACGGTACAACACAAGAAATCCACCATGCTAATATAATTAAGATATGTCCAATATTCCTCATTCTGAAGTCACATTGAAGGCTCCCTTTATGCCAAGTAAAACTCACAATAAAAATCGTATCATGAAATTGGTTTAATACGCAGAGTCAAGGCTTTTTCTACTTCTCACACCACACCACCAGTGAGTAGGCTGGAGGTACAGAAAAAGCTGGAAGGGGGCACAGCCAGAACAGCTGGCCTCACCTAACTAAAGGACTATTCCATACCATACAGCATCATGCTCAGTAATGAAAACTGGCTGAAGGAGGAAGAGAGGCACAGTCAGAGTGATGGTGTTTTTTCTGCCCAAGTCACTGTTACACGGGATGGAGCCTGGCTTTCCTTTCACCTGCCTGCCCATGGGACATGGTGAATGAATTCCTTGCTTTGCTTTGCTTGCATCTGCAGCTTTAGCTTTACCTATTAAACTGTCTTTACCATAGCTCATGAGTTTTCTTACTTTTACTCCTCTAGTTCTCTCCATCATCTCTTCAGAGGAAAATGAGCGAGAAGATGCATGGTGTTAGTTACCATGTGGGCTTAAAACACAGCAACAACTCTATAAAATATATATAAAATGAAATTATCTATAAATATCTCATAGCATATGATTAAATAATACAAAAATTTATTACAGACTTCAGTCTTGTAGTGTCTTGTAAATGATCATTCATTTTTGTTAATGAATGAACTGACAATATGTGGCTCTGCTTGCAAAGCAGCATACTAAATTTCAAAAGCTTTTTAGTGACTTCTATTACAGCAAAACTTAAAATAATGTTCTTTGCCTTAAACCATTTTCTTAGAAAGAGTAATCAAATGCTCTTCCCTATCTAGGACCATTAGTTAAGTAACCAAGTGTGTAAGTTCCATATTGAAGTTTTCTTGCCTGATTTTTATGTTCTAGCCTCCTAGAAGTCATGTATTTAAACATTTACCTCAAACAAGGAAATAAAGGGGTATATTTATTATGTCTATTTCTGTACTTGTAACTCCAAATACAGTTTTAAGGTATGTCTGTATTTACTGCAAACTAATAAAGTGAAGATCAAGTTTGTTAACTGAGGTAAACATTAGCGTAATAGTATGCAATTTTCATACAAACATGATGGTTTATTTCCTATATATTACTGTCATAGGCAACAAAAAGCCTCTAGAAGCGTGAATTTTACCTATCTTAATCTGTTGACATCCAACACAAATGGCTGATCACTTTTTAAGGTATTGAGGGGAAAGAAAAGAACACACACAAAAGCATATTTCAACATGTTTTTACACACACACACACATACACGTACACACACACACACCTCTGCATGTACATAAACATTATCCTCTCTCACCTCTTTCAATTTTACATATTGTCACCATGTCTTAACTCAGTCTGTCCAATTCATCCAGACAGGTGGTTAAGTGGTTTAGGAGGTTGAGGTGGTATCCCTTCCTTTAATGATTTCTGCTGCTCCAGTCCTTTGTGCTCCTGCCTGGCCTGGGTTACCCAGGGCCACGGTTCCTCACGGTTGTCCCTTACTCAGCACGGACTGGGCTCCTCAGTGGTGTCCCTGTACTGGCACAAGTCTTCCAGAGAGCCCAGTACCTTTAGGGACTTCATGGAGCGCCACCCGAAGGCGTGCCTCTCCAGCGTCTTAACAGCTGCTAGTGTCTTTGGTAGATAGGTTTTGGTAGAGACCCTTATTGTTTCTCTGATTAGATCAAGTTTGGTGTAGTAGAGTTAAATTTTGATGCACAATTAACATTTTCCACTGTGGTTTTCCTCTGTCTCGAGGCAGTCTGAACCCCATTCGAACAGACAGTCTGCAGGTCATGGTGTTTCCCCCGCACAGCACAGCTGTAGCCTACTCCTTCTTACACACACACCTGCTACAGACTCCACTCTCTGCCCCAGTGAAACACATATTTAAGACTATGTGATGAAGGTTAAAGAAGTAACTGAACATCTATGCGTTTCAACTGTGAACATACAAGGGCTGAGAGTTATTTGGAACTGCTATTCTTGGCACAAACTGTCCTTTCTTTTGAAAAAACAATTTTAGTTTTTTATTTCCACTTAGAGCATTACTTCAGTTATTGTTGTCTCATTTGTGAAATTGATTTTATGTTGAAGTGTACACCAAAGAGAAGAACTTTGCTTTTTTTTTTCTTCTGTCTATCCTCTTCTCCCAAAATTTCATACTAAATAAACAAAATGTATAAAGCAATGAACAACAAACAAAAAATGAAATACAAAATATATCTGCCATTTCATCTTTTTTTTTTTTTTTTAATTTGCTTCCATGGTTTTGGAAACTTTCTATTTATGGGATATTGTTTTATAACCAGACAATCTCTATTAGTTTTTTATCAAGTTTCATAATTTATATCTTTGCTACTGAAATCTGAACTGCACTTTGTATTTTTTCCAGATTCATTCCTGAGGTTAAGGTTTGCAGCAGTTTTATTTATTTTCTTTGCTTTCACTTCAACATTTTAGCTAATTACTTTCCTTTGAAGTTGATTTAACCTTGATTGTTCAGAACTCAGTCATTTCACAGATTTTGTTTGGTTGATTAACTGCTCTTAATTCTATGGAGAGGTACAAGGTTTTAGGTAAAATAGCAAAAAAGAAGAGATTTCATATGATTAATAAATATTTTTAAAGGAAAACTGAGGCTACTGAAATATTCTTTCTAACAAAGTAAAATCACAGAATGTTAACAAGCTTCTTCATTTCATGGTTGATCTTGAAATTGCATGAGAACATAAATTATAAAAATGTTAACTAATCTTAATAGTGTTTATTTTTGTCATGATTTGGGGAAGCTATAAAACTGTTCAATTACCTCATTCAACATAAGTACGTAATCATGAAAATATAATACAGATAATTTACACCTTGGTGGGTCACACTCAAAACTTATGAGTGTTGATTTTCACAGAAGATCTTACAGTGTCTAAGCCATAAAACTGACAAAATGTATCTTATCCAAACTTTTAACTTAAGAAATGCTTTCGCCTCTATTGTTATTGTTCCCACTATTTTCAGAAAACATCAATTCTAACACTGTTTTTATTTCTCATGATAGTTTAATTCAAGAATCACTATAAATCTTGATCTCATCTTTACAGAAAAGGAAGCATAATAATACAGGTAAAGTTGTTATACACACACCTTGTTCCTACCGCTTTTCCTTATGTTAGGATCACCCTTTCACTGCCTTAGTCCCCAGGTCTTGTAAATTCTCTAAAAAGCTTATGGCCTGTTACTAGGAACAGCAATACTGTATTACAGACCTGTGTGTTTATAAATTAATCATACCAGGATTTAGATGTAAATATAATAACCAAACTTTGCTTTATCCTTTTATTGCCCAAGGAAATAATTTCTACTGAAAAATGTGGGTGACAGAAGCAGGATGACTTTTATAGATCATAATTGCCTGGCTGAGAGAGAGATTATATTAAGATTGTAGAGGGGAAGAGGTGAAAGAACTCTTGCTATTGAAAGCAGAATATCACTTTTGTGGTGAGGACTGCTGAACAAAATACAGTGAAATAAAACAAAATAAAAGAAAATTAAAGCCTTCAATATTTGAAAAGAGGACAGGAGATGTTGCAAGCTGTCATCCATGACTATGTAGTATTTTGCTTCTCATAATCAAAACAACAAGAATACACTGAAATACACTGCAGATTCTGGGAAGAATAGCTTGTTGTCTGTTTCAGAGGCATGTTTAAATCTGACTTGCCTTTGTCTAATTTGCATTACAGAATTGAGTGTCTTTCATACTACAGTGCCTCTCCTCAGTTCAATGGAATAATGCATTAATTTCTTGAAGCTCTCTCCATTTAAGATTAGAGCATGATAGTGCACAGATAGTGCATTTCTCATAGCTCTGCTGCTAAGTAGTGAAGAGTCTTGAAAATAATGTAAGTACACCTTATAATATCTGCTTTGAATTTAAGAACAGATTTGAGTTAGATGGCTTTAGATTAAATTCACTTTTATTTAGAGGACTAGCACTACTACAGCCCTCTCTCAGGTTGCCATTATTCAGGTGAGAGGATGAACTGTGTAAATTTATACAATGTACATTTTTGGTAAAGCAACAATAATTATAAGAAAAGAAAGACTCACTGAAGAGGAACAAGGTTAATTTCAGTTTCCGCCTCATAAGTTAAAATAAGTAGCTCCAAATTTCCCTGAGAATTTCCTAATTCCTAATTCATCAAGGTATAGATTTGTCCAGATAAAAGACAGAGAATCTTTTCCAGGGTTTTTTGTTGCTGGGGTTTTTTTTTGGGTTTTTTTGTTTGTTTGTTTGCTTGGGGTTTTTTGGGTTTTGGGGGTTTTTTTGATCAGTGACAGAACTTTAAGAACGTGAAGTCAGAGAAAGACATGAAAGATGTATAGGTGTACACATGAGGTAATATTTGGTAGGGCCACTCATCCAAGAATAAGAAGCTTTGGTGCCTTCCTATTAGTATTCTTGTGCAATATATAAACTTCTCAGTGCTAATCAGTTTCACTTTCTGACATCTAGCACAAACTACATGATACTGTTACAGCACATGAGAAACAGGATATACAATACAGACAGACACTGCTTCTGTGCGGTGCAGTTGCTGCAGTCAACAGCCCCAGCTTTCTCTGGAAGAGGAATCAAGAGTCAAAGGAGAAGGAGGGGAGCATACAATAATGAAATACAACCAGGGGTTGAAATTTGGGTCTATAATGAGTTCCATTGCAAGAAGTGGAACAAAATAGATAAAATATACCGAGAGATGCCATTCTTCTAATAGAATCAAAATAGAGTAAAATGGAATTCTAATAAATAAGAATTCTTACTGGAAAATACCGAGGAGATGTGTCACAAAAAGGTTTATAGCTAGTGCAAGACGCCATATGTTCCCCAAGTTTAGAGGTAAAACTTGTACTGGGTCTGGTTGGATGGGACAAATTTTCTTAATAGCAGCTCACCTTGTACCGTGTTTTACACCTGTGGCTAAACCAGCCTTGGTAACACATTTTATCTATTGCTGTGCTTGCACAGCACCAAGACAACCTCTGTTTCTCACTGCTGCCCCCCATCAAGGCAGCTAGAGGTGGACAAGGGTTTGGGAGCAGACATAGCCAGACACTGACTTCAATTACCAAAGAAACATCCCATACTATGTAACATCATACTCATTTTACTCAATAAAGCTGAGAGTAAGCTTTCCAAAGTACCCAGCAAGTCTGGGTGGGACCAGCCACTCTTGCTGGTAGGAGGTGCTAAGTGCTTGCCTCTTCATCACTTGATTTTTTTCCTGGTGATTTTTTCTGTCGTTCCTCTTTCTTTTGAATTGTCTTTATCTCAACCCAAGGGTTTTTCTTACTTTTGCTCTTACAGTTTTGTCCTACTTTCCTCTGGGGGCAAGGAGTGAGCCAGCAGCTGGTGGGTGCTTAATTGTTAATTGGGGCCAACTCACCACAAAATAAAAACAAGCTGGGATGAAAAGATCACATCCAAGAGATATCTGTTAGAAAGAATGCTAGTCTTGTGTGCTTCAGCTGAGATGAGAAAGAATTTTAATAAAATTACTAATTTGAAGGAAGCTGTTGCCACAATGAAAAATAGATCATACAGAACTGTAAAATGATAAAAAATAAATTATGTTAAATAAAGAGTAACTTTAAAAAAATTTTAAAAAACAGAGAGGAATAGCAGGTGTGGAACTGGAAGAAAGAAATGGGAGATCAATTCACACAGAATCTTGTTTTATGACAGTCTTTCACTAAAAAGAGTTCTTTCTACTTTCATGTTGATTTAAAATTCATGTAACTTCACTAAATCCCACTGAATTATCAAAAATTCAGTGAAGTAATAAAAATCAGTTTAATGCTTTTTAGATTTAATTTAGCATATTAAGTAGAAAATATTTTTACTCTTGCTATACTATAGTGTATATATAGACTGTATCATTCACATAAAACATATACATCCTGCATGTCCACATTATGTAGTAGATAATCTAATCTATATGCACGTTCTGCATACATATAGTCTACATATATAAATATTGTACATAGAAAGAAAAAGCATATGTAGACAACAGTCGATTCTGCCTTTGGTTTTGGTTGGGTTTTTTTAATTGTTTTTGTACAAAGGCTCTCTTAGTCCTGAGTAAACACATGGCAAATATAATTCATCCACAGTTTATATAAAAGCAGAGAGACTATATGTGTCTAGAGAAGGAGGATGACAGACAAAAGGAAAAGCAAGTGGTAAAAGAAAAGGGGAAAGAATAACAAATTCTATTTTCCTTTTCCTTTTGTTTGTTTAAGGAAAGAGGAAGAGGAAGGGAAGGGAAGGTTTGGGAAGGGAAGGGAAGGTTTGGGAAGGGAAGGGAAGGTTTGGGAAGGGAAGGGAATTATTATTACTCTTATTGCTCTTTGTTCTATAACTCTTTCAGTGGGAGTCAATAATGGTTTCAGTGATATTTTATCACAGTGTCACCGATAAAGTGTTGGTGATAGAAATAAATTAGGTTAAAACAAGAACAATCACAAACAAGTTATTGAGGAGAAATAAAAAAGATTTACAAACCACTGATACTGGTTTTCGAACTCTGGATTGGAGAATGACTTCCAGGCCAAAACCCTTGCTGCAGTTGTTGCTGGAATGCTAGCTCTAGGGAGCTCCTCCACTGACTTTTCACTGAGCTACACCAGATCTTACATGACAGAGAAAGAGCAGATAGCCAATGTAATTCTCTGAGGCAACTTCCAGTGATCTCTGAAAGTGCACTTACAACTGTCTGATTCCTCATCTTAGGAGAGCCTTGAAACCCAGACCACTCAAGCAGCATTAATGTCACCAATCATTCTAAGAGCAAGACTCTGCTCTTGACATTCCAGGCAATTTTTAGGCTCTGTTGTTTTCAAATCATGTAAATAAGTAATTCAATAGTTGTTTGACATAATTACCAGAGTCATTAATAAAAACTTCTAATTATCATTAGGTCTATCTATTCCATTTTCTCTAATCACTACATTATGTTTGACACAGTAACTTTTCTGGTGGGGAGAATAGACAAGTAATAGTACTATTTTTCCTGGTTTAGAATACCTTTCAAATAAACAACTTTGCTCTCTTCCTATTTCTCCCTCCCAAGATGGAATTCCTTACAATTGATATCAAAGAATCTGAACACAGGATAATATTTTTCAACTACTTCATATTTGGTTCTAGATACAACTAGTTTTTCATCCAAGCTGGCAGCTGCAGCCCTGGGAGGCTGCAATAGAGCTCTGAGGGTATATTTCAAAACCATAAGCTTGAATATCCTCAATTCAGACTTACTCAATATGGAGAAATATCTGTATTACACAGGGGCCTTTAAATTGTGGAGGAATATTTCAATGAGATTTTTCTGGTACAGTCTTGAATAAATGATTATTCAAATAATCTCACATCAGCTATTTTGCATCTTTCTCTTAATAACATAATACCTTATAAAGTAAACAAGGTAAACACTACAGTGTTTCTCCCATGTGTACTCCTGCTGATTGTTAGAGAATTCTTAAATCTGATACTGATTTTTGGTGGGGTTTTCTTTGTTTGGGTTGGTTTTGTTTTATTTTATGTTTTCTTGGAAGATTGCTTCAAAATATGTGATCTCTTTTTTCTGCTCTTAAGCATCTAACTCATCAGCCAATACAAAATTTTTCTGCCACTTGAAATAATCCACTGCTTCAAAATTAGGAACTTCATCAAAAATATCTGCAATATATTTTAAGGATTATAATGATTTTTAGGATCTCTGTAACTCTGTCCAGTTGGGAGTCTTTGTCCCAACTGGAGAATTGGGAAGTTATTACATCCCCTGCATCAAAGAAGCTGCTAGCATTTTCCAAGTGTGTATGGATCTTCAACTGCAGAAAATTAATTTTCTTTGTACTTATTCTCTTTCCATCCATGTCTCTATTTCAGCACAATTCCTTTAGCAAAATAGTAATGATCTGTTTTTCCATAGAAGTTAACACATTTTTCTATTTATTTATCTATATTTGGGGAGGAGAGGGGAGGGTTAGTAACTGCTAAATAAACATAATATTTGGAAATTCTAGATTAAATATCTGTGAGGTGTTCAAAGAATTTCATAGAGACATAGAATGGATAAGAAGGAACCACAGTAGGTCATCTGGTCCATCCTCTCAATTTCACATATATTCAAATCATGAGGATAGTCTCTGTCTCTTTCCTTCACACATGCACATTGGACCAACCCCACATTGACATATCTAGGCAGTATTCCAATATTGCTATTACCAGTGTATGCTGGAAGGAAATACTCTATTTTCTAAAATTATATAATTAAATCAGTCAATCATAGTTCTGATAATAATTGGCTGGGGTAAAGATTATGACTAATTTTTTTTTTTAAATAGATGATTGACAACCACTGAAATTGCTCTTCTATATAAAAGTAGAAAACTGAAGTACTGTTTTGTTCCTGAAATTTGATAATATTATAGATAAAATTTTGCCCAGTTTCTATAGTGGCAGAAATTGTGTCTAGCTTCAGAAGTCCTTTGGATCTGGCTTCCACAGCTGCCTTGCACAAGCTGAAAATGAACAGAATATTGAAATCAACAGAAAGATCTAATTACATTAACTCAAACATGAATGCTGTTTGATTTTTAATATAAATCTGACAGAAACTCTATTGCTGCTCCCAGTTGTCTTGCTTTACTTCCATCATATTAGACAAATATAGGCATATTGATGTTTTCCTTCACTGTCTCACTGTGGATTTTCTAACAACTCATTAAGTAATTAACCTTTTCAAAACACTCAGTCTTATCCTATCTCTGTTCACATTGACTTTTGTGAATTAGGCCATCAAAGAACTTTTAAAAATCCCACCAAAACGGAATTTGCCTCTGAGTAACTATTTAAAAAAAAATCTATATAATTATTGCCAAATTCAGGTACAAGCTTTGTCAAAACACAGCTGCAAAGTTATTCATTAAAATTCTATGTGCTTTTTCAGTATTTTAGTACCTGTTTTTCTTTTTCCCTTAACATAAACATAAGAAAAACGATCCTATCTTTTTATACCACATCTTGAATCTCTTTGAAGACTAAAATTGTTACTGCTGTGAAGATTCTTTTCATCCACAATGTGCTTTTTTTCAGTTTTCCTTTTAGCACTTACTATTTGGAAAGCTTAATTCCATGTGTAAAATCTTCTAAAAATCTATTTATAATCTTAATCAATGCCATCACATTTCCTTCTGGTTTTGTCAATCTACAACTGAATGACCTATTTAAATACATTGTCTTGAATCTCTTGCAAAAGAAATTCAAAAGGTTCTGGAAATATGTAAAACCTTCCCAGTTACAGCAGCATCAGTGAAGCAAACCACAGTGAGACCTACTGCTCTAAATTGCTTACCATTTTCCAAAGATTGTATTGAGTGTCTGCATTTAGAGAGGAAGCTTCGTTCTTGTTCATGCTTTTCCATCTTTGATTCTTTATGGTTAGGATTACTCTTTTGTTCCAACTCACAATCTATACAGATATTTGTGTCTCTTCATCAACATTATTTCTCCCTTTAAACTTTGCAAATCCTGTAGAGCAAAAATACATGTTTTCATATATGACTGATACTTAATCCTAATAACAATTCTCATAGCCATCATTACGTATAATTTCTCTTATGAAGGAAAAAAATCTGTTGTGTAAGAACAGCTACTGATTTTATTCTTAATTGACTTTTCACAACTGTATCCCCTTTCATTCCCTACTTTATATAAATAATCCTGGAGATAGGGAGAGACCCTTGGAGATGAAAATTATAAACTCACTTCTTTCAGAAAGGAGGACCGTGGGTATTATAAAGAATGAAAAGCTATGCAAAGGACACGGAGCATGTCCTCTTGGAATGTCCTTTCAAGTATGGAAAGAACAAGAAGGTCATCAGGAGCAATCAACATGAATTTACCAAGACAAAATTATGCTTGACCTAGCTGAACGCCTGTGAAGATGAACTGAGTGCCTCTGTGAATGAGCAGTAAGTGCAATGTATACCTTGAGTTTACAAAAACTTATAAAATGGACTGCAGTGTCTGGAAGCTAAGGAAGTATGGCCTGGAAGAGCAAACTCTTAAGGCAGATGAATTGACTGAATTAAAAGGCAGAAATTACTGGCAAATCTCTAGGCCTAAAGGCTGTGTTGTTAAAAATAAAAAAAAAAAAATAAAAGCAAGTTTGTTCATTCATTTTTCATGCTTTAGTGAAGTAACACAACTAAACCAGCAGAAAACTCCTTCAGATGATAGAATCTATGACTCTACTGGGGGGCTCATATTTATAGTGCTAGAGGTTCTCTAGGGCAGGAAAGACCTAAATAACATCAACAACCTGTCCTGTTATATTCGTATTTCAAAAGCAGAATGAAATCTTTCTGAGCAGGTGCAGGCTTTGAATATTTTGGTTTAGCTTCACAAAAACTGCTCCATAAATACATCAGGGTCTAAAGCTAACGACGATTTGCCAGTTGAGAGTTTTGAAGGTAGCCCTTGAATGGAAAATTGCGGAAGAAGGATAACATTTGTAAAGGCCTTGTGTATTTCAGTTGTGTGTGCTAAAATCTCCTCAGGCCTTTTCAGCCTCTGGAAAAAGATAATCAGGCAAGATGATTCATCTATTCAACAGCCATACCTAATGCATACCACCATCTGGGACTAGAACTTGTTTAGCTGAGTTCACACCTTTGGAAATCCAAATTCTTTTATATAACCTGGAGTTCTTTCTAAAATTTCCCAGTATGGTAAGGTACAGAAAGCTCTCAAAAGAGAACTTTTGATGGTGTTTTCTGTCCTTGTTTCATGCTGTACTAATGTCTAAATCAGGGCATTGCATTTATATGTGAAATGGAAGGATAAAATTTATATCTGACATTTGCATTGTCTAGTTTCTTATTTTACTTCGTTATGGTGATGGGGAAGAATTCCATTCTAGAGAAACACTACTTTTGTAAATAATGACAAAAGCTGTTGACCCAGATTTAATTCTAACTGATCTGACTGTAATTAATTCTGTCAGAATTTATACTGAATAGATCCTAATTAAAACTAATATGAGTTTGCATGGTAATTTTTGTGGGATTTTTTTGTTTGAATTTTTAATGCAATCCATTTGAAATACATAAGATTTTATATAGCAGAAGTTGAGTGAATTCGGACAGTCTACCTTTGGAGCTTTTCATGATTGAAGGCACAATAAAGCAAGAAACTGTCAAGCTATTTTTCCAATAAGCTATTTGATAAATAAGCTATTTTTATAATAGCAGATTATTTGTGAACCAGTACAGATTTATACAAATGTATTATTTAGCTGTGAATGGTTCTTATGCAAAAATGAAATAAAATGCAATCTTTGCATAATGCAGAAGTTCTTAAACTTCTGTGGTTATTCCCTATTGCCATTTTTCATTTCAGTGCAGGAGACCTCACCTAGGTGACACATAATCTTTTTTTTTTTTTTTTGTGATTGACTAACTGAAGCTCTTAAATGGGAAAATAAGCAAATAGATGAGTAACAAATGAGAAAATAAGGCATCTTTCCACATGAAAAATGAATACTTTTAATGAAAATATTAATTCCTTAAATATTTGTGGGAACAGGGTATTTAGATGACTATATATAAAATGAACAATAAAATGTACAAAAATGTCTAAGCAGGTATTGAATGAACCTGTCTAAAGATGAGTTCTCTATTATTTACAAAGCTATAATCCCTAATGCTTAGAATACATCCAACAAGTTAATAGGGTTTTTTTTGCATTTGATTTTGAACAGTAGATGGGAGAGGACTTCATCTTTTATGAACCAGTATACAGCGGAAATACTCATTCCACAATGTCAAATAAAGCAGTTGTTTCATAAGTACCTGCTAGGGCTTCTTTTGAAAAAACCTGCTATGTAAGATAGCTATGAAGGAACCACTAAAACCAAGCTGCTATGTTTTTATAAAGTTGCCTGCTATAGTTTCTATGAGCCCAAACTCCTCTTTACGAGTATAATAAAAGGCGACTACCATTCACGTGTGTGTTTGATTTCTTCAGTGCAGGCAGTGTAATGAGGTCTACAGGAGTTCTCTTTGTACTGCTGAGTGGCTGTGCTCTTTTTATTCACTATTTTTTCTCATTAAACTTAAAATAAACAAAAAAAACCAAAACATTGAAATAGTGAGTATATGAATTTTGCATCACATTACTTTTAAGCAACATAAAACCAATAACCTCCAAATTACCAAGGACTAGAACAGTTTGTCCAGAGATGTAAAGTATCCCTCAGTGGAGATATTGAAGAACCATCTGGACACAATCCTGTGCAACGTGCTCTGGGATGACCCTGCTGGAGCAGGGAGGTTGGACCAGATGATGCCCTGTGGTCCCTTCCAACCTGACCCATTCTGTCACCCTGTGATATGTGTGCATGTGTGTATGCTTCTGATGTCCACACATGCACATTCACATTTACAAGTGTATAGAAGCAGATTTCTCATAGATAAGAAGTAGAAAAAAACTGGGATTGGGGAGAGACTTGTCAAACCATGCCAGCTCCTGTAAATCAGCACAGCCATTTGAAGCCAAGCTCCATGTGTCTCTCCTTCTTCCAAATTGTGATGGTGTTGATATGCATCAGCAGAGCAGCATAAAGGCACACAATGTGTAGAAGAAGTGGGGTGACAGAAAAAAATTCAGATATTTAGAAGAACTTTTGGGCACAGTATATGAGTACAATACTAATGGATCTCATTAATTTATGATTTAATTTCCTCTGGGCAAGCAGGGGGTGAAGCCAGTGGGTAGACCAAATAATGGTCTCAGATTATGAGAATTTCAGCTTTATTTGAACTAGGAACTAATAGCTCTGGAGTTCAGTAAGGAAAGATTGCAAATTTTTCTCAGTTTGTGCTAAACAAAAGATAAATAATTCCATCCACACAAACTCAAATGTGTAATTTCCAAATGAAACTAACAAATATGTAAATAAAACCTTATCAGTAGGAACAACAGAGAGATAATGTTCATGCCCTTTTAAAAACTTTGCATTTAAACTTTTGCTTAAAACGTTCAACTTTTAAAAACTACTTTGCAAATATTTATTGCTTCTCTGAGACAATAGTTCTGTTTTCAGCATTAGGGACATTAGGATGTTAGCCTTTCGACCCTGACTACATTGTACATCTGAGGAACAATGGAACACATAATTGGCCTCTACAAGAAATCATGAGTCCTGCTTAAAAAAAGACATTTGACCATCCCCATGATGTCTCATAATCCATCCCATAATCCAGTATGTAGACACTATAATTACACATATGGCTCTGTATTTTACCATTCCTTACTAATATGGAAACAATATTTAATAACATCATTACAACTAATTTGTTCTTTTCCCATTATTTTAAGTGGTTCCATATTTTACTTTTGATCCTACTCCTCATTGATGATCCAATGCTTATTTTGGACTCTACTATTTTTGTTAACTAGTAGTAGTTAGGATTTAAATACAGAGGTAATGACACAAAAAGAAAAAGCTTAATGGTGGGAAACATTTGTATTTTAAACTATGTGTAGGAAATAGAATTGATAGAAGAGAGACATAAAAAATAAATTATACTAAATAATATGAAAAAGAAATTATAAACAGAAAACATGCATATCAGTTAATGGGTTGTAATGAGTATACTGGAAGAAAATATTCGACTTTCAGTAAGAAAAACGTAAGTCAGACACTGAATCTAAATACCTCTTTAAACCATAAAAAATCTCTTTATAAACTCCTTAATTTCAACCCTGAAATACATACCCTAAAGCACTTGCATTTTATATTGGATATACTAAACTCTGTTTAGATAGCTTCTTCAGCAATGCTTCCACTGAATTCTGCATCAAAATTTTGTAGAAGTTGGTATTTCATCTATTCTATAGTATCAGGGGGGGTTTTGCATTATTATAATATGCTTAATTAAATGTATTTTAAAATAGCATATTTAAATAAGCTATCTTCCTGAAATACTGTGGTGGCTTAAACGCGGCCAGAGGCTAAGCCCTCAGCCAGTCACTCACTCTCTTCCCTAGCTAGAGTGAAGACTCCCCTAGAGGAGCATGAGCTGAAAACTCACAGGTAAAGACGGTTTAATAAGTGAGGCAAAATTTCACACACAAACAAATCAAAGAAAGAATTAATTCACTACTTCTTATCAGCTGGCAGATGTCCAGCCACCACCTGGAAGGCAGGGCATCAGCTTGTGTAACAGGCACAAATGCCATAATTGTGAACACAGCCCCTTCCTCCTGAGCTTTTATAGCTGAGCATGATGCCATATGGTGCTGCACATCCCTCTGGTCAGTTGGGGTCAGCTGTCCAAGCTGTGTTTCTGCCCAGCATCTTGTGCACCCTCAGCCTGCTCACTGCAGGACAGAGTGAGAAACAGAAAGTCCTCGATGCTGTGTTAAGGACTCTTCAGCAACAGTTAAAACATTGGTGTATTGTCAACTTTATTTTTGTGACAACTGCAAAGCACAGCAGCACACTCGTGTTATGAAGAAAGCTGATTAACCCAGTACAACTACTGAGAGCTTAAGAAGAAAATTCCATGGACATGCGGAATTTATGTCACGTGTGTGGCATGTTTGAGAAATATTAACACCTATCTGCTGTACAAGTACTCTCAAAACATGTAGATTCATAGCTTTAAAGGGATAGACGAGCTGAGAACTACAATATGAGGATTCTCATTTTCCACAGGCACACCTGAGGAAGATAAACAGCATTTATTGCATTCATTTTGGTTGTTATGAGTACATGAAACAGTAACAACTCTTTCCATAACTTGCAATTGGACAAAAATCAAAAGAGTCAATGAAACAGGCAGTCATGAAAGACAGTGATAATAACAAACATAAAAGCAGACTGAATCTTAAAATCAGTGGCCTTTTATGGAGATATGTGTGATTCAGAGCCTTAAATTTTAATTACTTCACGGATTTCTCACCAACATGGTTTTGTAGGACACATTTCCCTTCAATTCTACTCAGTACATCTTCTAGGTCTCCATGCTTTGATGCGCATACAAATACCCTTCTTCATGACTGTTCAAAGATAGAGCAGGTATTGGTTGTAGGTCAGGGACATGACATATTTTGCTAAAATAATCAAGAAATTTATTTCAGATCAGGAATTTGTGATTTCTCTATACAGAAACGTGTCCTTGAAACCACCCTAATATTAGGAATTTAAATTAAGACCCTGAATTTGGAGCAGAGAGTCTTTAACATTGGGCCAACAGAAACCTCATGGAGTTCAAGGATCAGAAATGCACCTGAGATGGAATATAGGCACATACCAGCAAGGGGATCTGGGAAACACCTGGCTGAAATGCAGTTTTGATAGAAAGAAGGGAAACACAGTGAACACTAGACTGAATATGAGCCAACAGTGTGCTTTTATCTCAAATAGAATAAATCTTACCCCTCTATGATATAGTAGGGGTAGTATGATCAGCAGAATGAAGAAAATTTTATTCCTCTCTGCTCAGCCCCAGTGAGGTTGCACCTGGAACACTGCATCCAGTTTTGGGTCCCTCTGATAAATGAGAATGTGGACAAACTGGAGAAGACTACCAAGATGGTCTGCAGCCTAGAGGACCTAAATAAAAATACAGATTGAGAGAGCTGGTCTTCAGTCTTACATACAGGAGCCTAAGGCATGATCTAGAGCTGCCCTAGGACTACCTGAAGGGCAATTACCATGACAGAGACTGGAGTTTAATTATATAAAAATATTCTGATATACTTAATATGCTAAATGACATAGTAAAATTATTTTAATGTATGATAACTGTGTACAGTAATTCAGTAATTCAGTATTTCAGTATTTCAGTCTATTTGCATTACAGCTGAGAACAGTTACATTTTTTATAAAAATTTTGAGGAGAATTTTTAAGAACAATTATTTTTTTCAGGAAGAAAAATCATGTTTTGATATTTATTTAGCCCTGAAGCAAATTATATGACAAAAAAAAATGTGAATGATAGAACTTTCAGGTATTTATGGCTTTGTTAACCATTTAGAAGAAATTCTTTCATTTAATAGTTCATTTAAAAAAAAATTTGAATTTAACTAGGTATTGAGGATCTCCCCTTAGTCAGTTTCTCTTTCATCAAATAATTGCCTTGCACAGGTAATTATTCTCTATATTCAGCTTAAATGTTATTTTTTATACATGCCAAGATATTATTTTGCATTATAATCTCTATTTCTATCATACATTGGACAATACATTGTTGCATGAAGTACTTTTTGTCCCAGATATTTCTTCAAATAGGGGTAGCATTTAAAAGATTTTAATTCTGTATTTGGAACAAACTGGTGCACCAGAGAAAATCTATCTATTATATTGCCTCCTTTTTAGTGTAATCTCACCTGTCATTAGGTTGTTTAGTTTGGTTATGTTTAGGATTGTAGTCTAGGTTACATTTCAAGATGAAAGGATATTTACCTTGGGAATCCTGAGGGTTTGTTCTCTCCTCTTTCTTTCCCTTGCTCTATAACTACAGAGAGAGCTTACGTTAACTCAAGTTTGGGACCACACTGACTCAAGTATTTCATGGACTGAAAACAAGATAAACTCCAGCTGGGATTTACTAAAAGTGTTCAGTAAATGAAAACTACATTGTGCACAAGTTAACAATATTTATCAATCTGATTCTGTTCCAAATCATAATGTAAATTAAAACATTAAATATAAATTACCTTTCCCTACAGATAGACAACCTTCCAAAATTCTAAATTAATTCAAGTTAGAGAATCTACCTTTGACTCTTTTACACACTATATATGCATTCTGAATAAGAAACCATAGATTTGGGAAGGAAGGAAGGAAGGAAGGAAGGAAGGAAGGAAAGAAGGAAGGAAGGAAGAAAGGAAGGAAGGAAGGAAGGAAGGAAGAAAGGCATGCAGGAAGGCACACAGGCTGGTATGTTTGTGCCCTCTATGGTAATACAGTTATAATTAAAAAATATTAACGAAAAATAAATTTGTAACAGGTATTTCTAATTTATTAATGTGTTGTGGTTTTTTCATTTATACTTTCCTGGCTTTTATTTCTCAATATCCTTCTTTGCTATTAATTGCAGTAAATTATATTAATTTATCCAACTTGAATCTATTTTGCTTGTGCTGGCAATTGATGAATGATCCCTTATCTTGACCCACAGGCTTTTTAATTGGGTTTTCTCCCCCTCTCGTATTGATAAGGGGAAGTGAAAGAGTGCCATGATGGGCACATGGCATCCAGTGAAATTCAACCTATCACACGTTTCTATTTAATTTTCTTTGCCTGCTACTATTCTGCAAGGCTTCTCATTACTGTCCAGATGACTAATCTCTTCACATCTTATTTAAATGAATTGATAACCCCAAGATAACTACAACAGTGTAGTAAAGTGTGTAACTTCCTTGATTCTATGAAAGGGAATTATTTTTCCTTTTAATCACAATTACAATATAAAAACTTGGTTTTATGGAAGTAAATGTAGAAAACTGCAGAAAATTTTGACTACAAGAATCACAAAAAAGTGTTTGGTTGGAAGGTAATAAAAACATGTTTCAAATTACTTGAAATTTAGAAAGCTATTTGTGGTGCATAACATGGGGTATATTTAAACCAATCTAAGGAACTAATGTAAGTCTAATTAAATTTTAGGCATCTTTTTTATCACTTCATATATCTAGAGAGAAGGAATAGAAAGACTCATGCAAAGGGTGATGGAAAGCAGAATAATTTCCGTCCACATTAATTTATACAGTTCATAAGTTTTAATATCTGACATGACAAAACTAATGTACCTCCTATTTTAAATTAATCAGTCTGCCTGTACCCAGTCAAAAGCAACATTTTTCCTCATCTCAGGAACTGTAATGCCCAATTCACTGTGTCAGTCTTACACTTTCAGGATTCACACTCTTCAGTAGCAGAAATTAATTCTATAAATATCTGATACCACCAAAATCCTGTCAAAGCTGTATTTACTTTTCATGTACATATGCATATGCATGTGCAAGCGAGTGTGTGCAGCAGATCAAAAAATCCCTAACATGGAAGAAGGCACAGAGGAAATGAGCACAAGCACTTGTAAAGCTCTGGGTAGAATATGGGGAGGAACACAGCTGTTGTTAAGAAAGGACAAAGGGGACCAGAGTGTGGCCAGAAGACTTATTAAATGCACCAGCTGTCTCTTCATAAGTTGGATGGAAGAGCTGTTTGTGTAAATACCCTTTGCTAAGTGAACCAAGAGAACCTGTGAATGTCTTCCTGACTGAGACAGACCAATATGGGAGAAATCTATACACGTTTCAGCCAAACTTAAAGTGAAAAAAAAAAAAAAAGAAAAAAAAGAGTGACCAATGGAATATATTTTAATTCCTTCCCAGTGACTGGGGTTGCCCAGTGATGTGGTAGAGAGCATGTAGAACTGGTCATGAGAATCATGTTTGTGTTGTGGTCTAACTGCAGAGAGCAATTGCCACTAAGTCTTTATGTTGTGGTTTCACTACACTGATGTATCACTCTACTAAATCAAGTGAAACATCAAGTATTTTCAAATAAGTAAATTTGGTAATATTCCCAGTGTGAAATATCTAGAAGAACCTGGTCAGATAACATTGGACACTGACAACATATTCACATTCCCTTTGGGAAAAGCAAAATGCATGTAACATTAATTACACTAAAACAAATATATTATTTACAGAAATATGTTTTTTGCAAGGCCTGTTTCTTAAGCATTGGAATTATTTGTTGCTGTTATCTATCTTTTTTTAATATTTCCTTTTTGCTAAGACCTTTAAGCATTTTTTATACAAAAGACATTAAGGTCTTACTCCTGAGGTAAAACTACTTAATTTTTACCCTAAAGTTCTTATATTAATTTCAGTATGCATAGATTTGCAGGAAAAAGGACTATGAATTGCATATGTATTTGAGTGTAAGAATACCGTTATATTTTTTCCTTTCCTATTATGCTCTTGACATTGTGTTATACTTTTTGCAAGCTCAGGAGAAAGCCACCTTAACTGTACCATTTATAGCATTTGCTTCTCATTAAACTGTATCATGATCCTGGAGTTAGATTATATCTTTAGAAGAAATCAAGCATAAATAAAGCTTACCTTTTTATCTCTCCAAATACTTATCTCTATGCTAAATATTTTATACATATTTTTTTTGCTTTGGATTAGTGGAAAAACTTGTACTTACTATTTTAAAGCTTTATTTTAGCAAGTTTCTTTAAAAACATGAAATTTAAGACACATAGCCTTTCTGTTGAAGGCTTGCTCCAGAACTAAGCTTTCCTGAGCATAGTTTTATGGCTTAAATGTGTTGAGATTTATATTTAAAGACATTTTATATATGTCCATAAAAACCTCATCTTTTTTTCATTTTTCTAATGCAGAAGATGATGTATATTTTGCTATTTCATGCCAGTTGAAATAGGCTATTTTTGAGAGGATTAATTTCCTGTTACTTCTATTTATTCTCTCACAGAAATTTTCAATTATTTGAGGGTTTCATTCTGCTGCCTGTCTCAGTCTTCCAGCTCAGGGGGCTGGATACCCCATGAACAGTTGGTCTTATTATTAAAAACTGAGGTAAATAAGGTATTTATTGCCTTATCCTTTGTCACTATGTCACACACCCCATGTGCAATGAAGGATGGAGATTCTCCTAAGGCCTTCTTTTGTTGCTCATGTATTTATAGAAATGGTTTTTAATGTCTTTTACCACAGTAATTGACATAACCCTTAGAACAGATTACTAGAAAGTGAGTTTTGAAGCTATCATCTATGCTATTAACTCACAGTTGTGGATGCTGTACAGTCTGAAATATAAGCTATTAATCTAGTGATTTCTGTGTACAAATCATGATATATGATTGCTGAAGTCTATCAATGTTACAATAAAACAATTAGCTGTAACAGCCTGTCAAGGAATGTCATGGAAATAAAGTCCTAATATAAATTGAAAATTGGTAACAAGGGCAAAGAGGAAGCACCTCATTCTCCTGCCTCAGCATGAATGTCCTTCTGGTCTAATTCCGAAGAGCATAAAAGCATGCACTTGTGAAGAATCAATAAACAGAAATAGATCAAATCAAACAAATTAAGAAACAAACTGATTGCAAGCCTAGGGAGAAACAAAACGACAGAAAAGCTTTACCCAGGAGAAGCTGACATGGGTGTACCCATTTGTTCTGTCAGAAAATAAAAACAGGAGAGTTAAAAGTTCAGGGACTAGCCCAGTGGCGAGATCAATATCAATTACAGGGGGAGATGGCTTGGCTAAGAGACTCACATCTCATGCTAAAACACCAAAGCAGCAATGAAAGGATCTGTTAAATATAAATCAATAACTGAACTTTAATTTCTTACTTTTTACTGGCTTCTTATAGCTGAAAATGTCCATGGGCCCAGGACCCATTTTCAGCCCATCCAGGGCTGTCTGTTCCAGCAGCTCTGCAACAACACTGATCTCCAGCTCCACACCTGCTCTGCCTTGCCCAGCCACAAAAGGATCTGACTGGATCAGGGTCACATCCATGTGCTGACGTCGCAGTATGGCCCCATCCCATCCCCATGGCCCTGCTGTTCTGTCTGACCCTGTTTTCACTCATTGAGTCTGAGCCTGAGTCCCCATCCTGGAGTAGCCTTGGCTTGGCCCCATCCCCATTTCAGTGGACTACAAGAGAGAAATTCATGTTCTTCTCATAGTGCAAACATTAGAAACTAAACAAACAAAAACCAACAAACAAAAAATAAACAAAACAAAAATAACAAAAAAACCCACACTGAGAAACATGAAAAAACACCCATAAAAAACAAAGATGTAGAAATTATTATAATATGTGAAATAATTTACACCGTCAGTCCTGCTCCCCATATATTTACCACTTTACAATATTGCACTGAAGTAACAGCATATAGCACTTTGATTTGCTAAGTGGAAGACAGCAAGGCTAGGAGAGCTTCATATGATCAAATTATCAATTTCAAATGGGTATTCTTCTAAGCTTTTCATTGTACTGATGTGTAAAGATTGAACTTCATACTTTGCAATGAATCTTAAAGCAAAACTTTTTTTGTATTAGTAATGCTCTAACAACAATAATGAAAACTCAGGGTTATTTTCCTCTTTCTTAGGTTATTAAAGCATACAAGAGAGGATATTAGTATATTCTAACAGTAAATTCTTGCATAATTCAGATTAAGTATTCAATAATTACAGTGTAAATTTTTATTAAAAGCATGTTATGGTTGCAATATCAAAGTGTAGAAGTGCCCAGATTCAATCTTCTCAACAATACTACTTCAGCTCCTTTGTACCAATGCTGTTATGATACAGCCTTTAGTCATATTATTTTTACTATTGCATCTTTATCTATACCAGTTATTCAATAAGTTAAAAGTATTGTAATCAGGTTTCCAGAAAACACCAACTGTTTTAAATCAGTTATTGTCAGTAGAAGAGTTGTAGATTTCAGAAGATGAATAAAAGGAGCAGGAGCAGAACTATTTGTTCTTGAGGCTGTAGAAGCTGGCTGTCTTTATAGAGGATGGAAATCTGCTCACTCCTCTGCCACAAATCTCTTAGAGAGAAATATGCAGCAAAGCAATCTGGCATGTATGTGTTAGTTTTTGTGTTTGTTTGGGTTTTTTCCTCTTTTATTTCTTTCTGATGCCTAAGAGTAATATATAAGAAATTACTACTACATAGACCTAAATGGTTACCAAATTCTTATTAATTATGTAATAATGTGCATGTTCAATTCACGAGAATTGTTGATATAGATATTATCATAGCGTTAATTTGACAAAGAGCCAAGCAGCTCCAGAGTTTTGCTTTAATGGACTTAAAAGCCATTAAAGGTACTGATTACCTCCAAGAAACACCTCATTACTAACACTTGTGCATTTTGCACTTTGACCCTGAGATAGTATTTATTTTCATTTTTCCTCGTGGTTTTGAGTCTCCAAAACATAAAAAGAAAAAACAAATGACAATTTGTCTTCCCTGTTCTGCAAAATGGGTTATCTGTTAAAGAGGTGGTCATCTACTTAAGCAGTGTAAATGACCTAGTATCATTGCAAGATTAGTATTGCATACTGGTAATAGATTAATATGAGAAATAGTAGCAGAAATTTTATTTTGAAACTGTTAATCTATAGGGTATGCAACATTTTGATTTTTTTTTCAAAAGGGCTAAATGGATTCTGTTTACACATAAACTTCCACTTGAGACCTTGCCTGGTTCTGTCCATAGATATTTGTTTGAACTTGCAAGAGTTTAAGCTGGCTTTAAATTTTAAACAACTCCTTAAAAGCATATTTAAAAAAAAAAAAAACAAACAAAACAAACAAAGCAAACCAAAGTAACCCTCCTTGTCTTTCTCTTTTCTACCTTTGTGTTAAATATTTTGCTGTCATTTGTCTACAAATTTCTTTTGATGTGATTAAAAACTTGATTAAGCTGTGAATTTTGTTCTCAGCCTTTTCAGTCTTAACATCAAAGATGAGAAGAGTTTCCCACAGATAAAAGCAGACACCAAGACAAAAACAACCAGACTTAGAGTATGGCATTTCTAATATAAAGGAAAATAGAACTAACATACTTATCTTCTTAGAACCAAGAACAAAATATGTTTCACAAAAATATATCATTCATATTTCTTGGAATTCAATATTTTCACTGTTGCAAGAATAATGAATTAGTGCTTTTATTCTTCCAGATGGAGGAATTCCAAGACAGTTAGTGAAAAGCCACAGCAAAGAAGAGGAAAGGTGGAGAGGAGGGGAGGAAGGCTGGTTGCATTTCCTTGAGACATGAAAAAATCTTGTTTTCTCAGAGTCTTTGCAAAAAAACCCTCACCAGCGAGGAAGCAGAGAACATCCTTTTCCCTTTGGGGAGTGAAGCATACTATAGAAAACATGAAGACAGCTGCTCTTACATATTAAAGAGTAAGTTCTTTACTTACTATGATAATTTATTAGATTATTTTCAAAACAAAATTAAACTAATTAAGAACAACATTAAAACCAGAACTCCACAGAGTTCTTTTTATTGAAAAAAAAAAAAAAGCAATTTCTGACTTAACAATGCTTAACTTATTCCTACAAAATAGAAAATTAGTTAGCTCCATTGGACAAATTATATTCATAATTATGATTTTTTATCATGTGATGATATCCTGATTCATCTTCTGTGAAAACAAGTTGTGTAGTGGCAGAAGATACAACAGGAAGATAATGTGGTTATATTAAGCAAATTACTCCATTTCTGAATATTTTCATTGTCTGGTAATGTTTTATCTGGTGCATGGCCCCAGGTAGCTACAGCACTCCTGGCACAGCAATATTTTTAACTAATAGCAATAACATCTTTAAAGAAGAAAAAGTATAGCCACAGATTTCTTTCATATTAAAAATTCTATATATTTATGTCTCTATTATGCATAACATAGGACAGCTCTACTGCAACTAAGTATAAGTGAGTTTTCCCAGATGTCTTCCAAACTTCTTCAGAAAAGAGAACTCCTTTGGTTCCATGAGTCTTTGAATATTTACATTCCATCATATGTCTCATAATGATTCTTTTCTAGAAAGCTTCATTTGATAGTACTGAGAAGCTCATACAGATTTAAGAATATTTTTCCTTTTCTACCAGAGAACATTATTACAACCATTTTGTGGAGTAATACTTACAGATTTGAAATACTGATAGGAGAAACAACTTTTTAGGTAAATTCAGGAAAAAAGTAAAAGTGTGAGATTAGCTCTTCTCAGTGATCTCATCACTCACATGCAGGGAGCAGGAAGAGGAAGCAGATTAACTTTCCTGTAGCACCGAGGAACAAGGAATAATAGTTTGGCATAGAAAGTGCTGGTCCTGTCTCTTTCACAGGTAATCACCAGGAGAAAATGGAAATAAGATTCTAAAGCTTTGAATTTTTTTCTTTGATACAATACTGTCTTACACTTGAACAACAGAAAAATAAAAAAACAAACAAACAACCAAAACAACCAAACAATACAAAACCAAAATATCAACTGTCCTGTCTAAAACTCATTTTGCCTTTTATACCTAGTGAATATGTCTAAGTAAAATTAAGAGGAATTGAGAAACAGATTTAAAGCACATAGAATTATTTTATTCATTATGGGGAAAAATGCTTAAATAACACAAGAACATATCCCAAATTCGTTATGATTTGCACTTGAAAAAATATGTTTACAAAATATATTGTAAATTCAAGACCATCCTGATTTTTCTCCTTTAGTAGATTTCTTCCCATCAAACTTTAAAACGCTTATTTTTGAAATTGAGATTATATCCCTTTGGTAAACTGTCAGGAGACTGATTTTGAAGCTCTACATTAAAAAAAAAAAAAGAAAAAAAATCTTGTTGAATGTCTGAAAGAACTAACCAATTCACCTACATTTTCTCTGTGTGGAGAAGATACTAATTAACTGGGCACAAAATCCTGACCATAGAGATTCCGACACAGATTACACCATTCAAGTGTGTGGTCGTGTACTTGAGAGTGAAAAGAAGGTCGTAAATTTCAGCCTGAAAATGCAACCAAACTATGATTGCTCTGCTATCCATATATCTATTTATAGGTATGAGGTTATCATGTAAGCTATACAGCGGTTTGTAAAAGCATTGTGAAAGCTGCATGTGAGTTGTGGATGGAATACAGTCATAAGCAAAGCTTATATGAATGCTGATCACAGAATCATAGGATAGTCTCACTTGGAAAGGACCTCTTTAGGTCATTAGGACATCCTCCTGCTCTAAGGTGACATAGACTTTGAAATTGCTCAGGGCCCTAAACAGTTGAGTTTTTAATATCTACAAGGATGGATACTCCACAGCCTCTCTAGGAAACCCTCAGTAGCACTTGACTATCCATGTGCAGAATTGTTTCCTTATACAGTCAAATTCTCCCATGATCCAGCTTGGGTCATTTGCCTCTTGTGCTTCAACTGCACTATCTGAAAGAGTCTGGCTCTTTTTTCCCCTATATGTCCCTCAAACTCTAACTTCTTGTGGACAGCAAAAAAAAAAAAGGTCTCCCTGAAGCCTTGTTTTCATGTGATCCAGTCCTCTGACCATGGCCCTTCACCATATTCAGCCTAATATGCCCATGTCTTCCCAAACTGAGAAGACCAAGACTGGACACAGCACTCTAGCTGCATTCACTCTACATGCGGGGAATTATCACCTCCCTTTTCCTGCTACCCTCTCCTAACCGAGAATGTTGCTGGCTTTCTTCACTATAAGGGCACATTGCTGGCTCACTTTCAACTTTACGCCAGCCCAGACTCCAAGTGCTTTTCTGCAAAGCTTATTTCTAGCCACTCTAGTGCCAGACAGTACTGTTGCTTGGAGGTTATTATGGGGGTTATTCTGACCTTGGTTTTGGTGTTTGTCACTGTAGAACATTACAACACTCCTCAGACCATTTCTACATCTCTGTCCAGATCCTTCTGAATCACAGTTCTATCCCCCCAGTTTATTGTGTGTTTTTTGCAGCTCAGTATAACTGAAAACTGGCTGAACATCCGTTCTATCCCACAATCCCAGTTTTTTACAAAGCCATTAAACAACACCAGCACTGGGATTGATCCCTGAGGGATGTTACTAGCAAACAGCCCATCATCCAGCAGTTCAAGTGAAGTTGTGTAAATGAATGCCTGTGAATATATCCCTACCAACTGAAGACAAAGTTTTGTTTTCGATAAAGTCTAAATGTATAGAGCATAGTATGATTCTCTGATTCAGTGCTAAGATAGGTTTAATTTATATTTTTTTCTAATGTACTGCATGTGCTTGGTTGTTCTGGAATTTAGCACGTAAAACTACTTTATAGATGGATTTCAGAGATAAAAAAGAGGTTAAAAAAACACCAAATAAACAAAAGAAACCCCAAACTGGGTCAGAGTAACTAAATGACAGCACTAGATACATGACTTACCATTCTGGATCATAAAAAAATATGAAGCAGAGAAGGATGTCCAATTAGTCAAGGGCTTGAGAGTCATTATCATTTTACTGTCATTATCATTTTAACTTGTGCCATAAACTAAGTATGGTGGAAATAATCAAAGTGATGCATCTTTAATGGTATAAATGTCATCCCTAATCCTCTGATGAGCATTTTCCACATAGCCTCCATAAGGGAAAATAGTAGATATTTTTCATTGTCATTGCTAGTTTCATGACTTAAACTCTTAGAAAAGTAGCAAGATACTAAGAGTCCAGTTGGCTTAGATTTCGTCCCTCTAATTGTCTGACTTCATCTTTCGAAGGTAATGAAATAAAAGTACAATGTGACTTATTTCATTCTTACCTTACTGCTTCAGTGACACAAATAGCCAAGTCTCAGGATTTAAAGCTGTATACAATCATGCTAAGTGGCTGAGAAGAATTTAGGTCATTTTAACTGCTAGAAAGTGGAACAATGTTTTGCCTTTGAAAACAAATCCCAATGACAACTTTTAAAAGGTCTGTTTTTTAAATACATAAATACTTTTAATGAAAACACTAAATAAAAATACTTCAGGTACAATTAAAGCATGAAAGTAAAAATTAATTGATTTAGCAATTTGTCAAATTATTACCTTACTATAGATAAATTTGTACAATTAAAATCCTTATCGTGGATTCCATCTCACTTTAGCCACTTGTAAGAGGCAAACAAGGCAGCAGCTTTTTAGTCAAAGCTCCATTTCAATCAAAATAAAGTGAGCGGCACCTCCAAAGGGCAATTAAAAAAATTAATGAGGCAGCCTACCCCTAAAGCTAAAAGGTTTGGCAAATATCAAACAGTCTTAGGGAGATAATATATTGGTTTTTTCCCACTGTTTTTAAAGATATTTGATGTTAATACCATCTAAAAACAATGGTGGTACGACATGTTCATTCCCAGATGAGAAAAAGAAATAATTAATTCTGACACACCTGAAACATTAACATAGGGATATTTTTGTTTCTTGAAATGAGACTGCTATTTTTCCCCCTGTAGTTGATAAAGTTGATAAGGTGATAAAGTCTTCACCTGTTATATGCCAGGTAAAGACAGTGGGAAAAATGCATAAGCACAGTAAGTGTGATATGCCTAAAGTCATAGCATGGCATACCAACATAATTTAAGTGCTAACTTGCATTACACAAAGTCTATGTCATTCTGTAAATCACTTATTGTACTGTTGTTTACCCAATCATGCAGAAAAAGAATTCCACATATTAGAATATAGGTAAGCACAATATAAAGGTTGTATACTGGGAAAAGTGTATTTTTGAACAGCCTCAGAATTTCAAGACCCACATACTCTTGTCCCAAATCTTATTGTTCTGAATGCCATCCTCACTTTGATTGCCCTTTTGAGTATTTGCTTTTTCAGCAAACAATGATTTTTGTTATTAGTTGGATAGGTGGCATCCTTCACTCTAGACATTCCAATCCTTTAAAGAAAAGAATCTTCTAGGTTTGGCTTTTTTTAAGCATTCCTATGTATTGTAGAAGTCAGAGGACTCAAGGTCAAAAATAACCTTTGATATTGCAGCTCTATTTGAGGTATATAAAATTTGCTAATGCACATTCTGCTCTATATAAAGTATGTCTAAGAGGAGCATATCATAGACATCTACAGTGATCTGCTCTGGAGAGGTCAGGGAAAACAAGGGAACAGGGAGAAGGTAGGTGCTCTGGTTCTACTCAATTTCCATATCCTGACATGAATGGTGGAAAGCTACGAAGCTAAAAACAAAAGAAGACCTTTTCAAAGCAGCATTAAACTGGGTGCAGATTATTTCTGAGAACTCATCATTTCTAGAACCTTGCCAAGTTCCAAAAGCTGCAAGGTTGCCTGATAAAAATTAATTTACTCTAGGTATTTTGTTGAATTCTGAGGATTGAAGCAGTTTATTGATCTATTAATGACATGTAACTAACTATCTATCCATTAGCTATATATTCAGAATCAATATCCTTAATGTAACAGAAAAATCAAAATTATAGCTAAACTAGAAAATGTTAATAAAAACCTGAAAATATATAAAAAGCTTCATAGGGCTAATCCTAGTATATACATCTACACATAGACACATACACCCCCTGGATGTAGGGCTTGTCATTGCCCCTTCCCCATTTCTGCATACGACTGCCACTTCTGGTGCACCTGATGGTGAGGAGGTGTCTCGAGAGGTGACCGTGTCCTCTGAGGTGGGGGCACCATGTGTTGCCCCCACTCTACCAGCCTGCTGCTGGATTCTGGCTGCTCCTAGTGTCCCGTGGTGGGCTGCCCTACGTGATCTGGACAGGGGTCAGGGCGCCCTAGAGACACTGTTGGCAGGGACAGACTCCCTGTGGTAGCTTCTGCTTCTTCTTTGTTGTCTCTCCCTGTGTCACAAATGGTCCTGCTTTGCTCATGTTTCTTTTAAGATTGACCTCTTCTGAAGTGTTTGTCATTCCCTGGTGGCTGTTTAATCCTGCTGATGTTCATATTCTTCTCAAACCCCCTCAGACAGCTTTGTGTGTCCCATACACAACCCTTGGTTACATTCTTAGCTGCTGCTGAGTGGACCATTCAACAATGCAGGGCCATGCAGGTGCCCCCACAACTTCCCTTCTCCTTCAGGGAATATTTCCTCTCTCAGTCAGGGGAGGTTTGATGGGGGCCAAGAGAACTTAGGTAGCAATTACACTCTGAGAAAGTTTACAAAAAAAGTAAAACTGCTTTACCAGAAAAGGAATTCCCTCACCTGGTGACACAGTTCCTCAGCCACTGCACACCTGCAAAAGAACAGTTTGTCTGCCCCAGACTCATAGAGAAGCATCAGGCACTCTTGGCAAGCTGTGACCCAGAGAGCTCCATGTGCCATGAGCAGGTCAGTGTGGCTGGAGCCCTCGGCCATGGCTGGGCAGTGACTGCAGCAGCTGCAGGGGAATGAGCTCCACAACACATCAGCACCATGACTGAGGAGGCTTAGAGCAGTACACTAATAAGAGTGGGACTGAAATGATCTTTTTGTGCTCTTCCACACCAGAGACTGAGTCTGTTTATCTGCCTCTATTGGCTCCTCCTGGTTAGTCAGAGAGGAGCCCTTCCTGCTCACCCCACCTGGGCAAAATGCCCTGCAAAGTGCCATGCCATGCCCTCACTGCCACCCCCCCCCAACATGCCCTGCTGATGTGCCATGACTTCAGACATGTTTATATTGGTGATCTGGTCATTCTGTGTTTCAGCCTAGAGAGAGCTCTGGTCCTGGCTTATGCTATCTTCTTCCTATACATTTATTTTTAGTAAACCAGAAAGCTTCCTTCAGGAGAAAATCAGAAAGCACTTATGGAAATTGTTTGTCCCCTGCAAATAATACGGACAGTGAAAGAGCTTGTTTTACTACCCTCCCCATATTCCAGCAGTATAAGGCATCACAGGACACTTCCCTTCTTTCATACGACATCCCATGAGCACACCTCACGCATTGTATCTGTGAATATGTCTGTATGCATTCTGAAAAATGCTATTCCTGCAGGCTGCAGAGAATCCTACTTGTTATTCAGCTAGCTGGTTAGTTTGTTGACCTGCTGTTAACATCTATAAAAATGTGATAATGATTGAAAGGCCCAGAGACATGACTAGGACTCTGAAAAAAGAAGTGTGCTTGGATCACAGTCAGAGCCCAGTGGCAAAAAAATGTTTATTTAACTTTGAAAAATCCCTAACGGGCACATATGAAGGCTCACATTAAAATGTGTTTTTCTGATGCATATCAGCACACATTCACATACTTATACTGTGCTAGCTTCTAGGAGTTTGGGCACCTGGGTCAACATGTGGACCCTTACTTTGGCAGATATCCTAAAGTTGTGTAAATTTAGCTGTAAGAATCTGTGGATAAATCCCACTCGCTTTGTCTCAGTGGTTTTATCATTCAGAAAAAGTCTTTTGGAGAGGGAAAAAGTATTGGCCTTTATTTTTTAATGTGCTTTGTATTAATAAATAGTTATATTTGTATTTTAAGTGATATAGTTCCTTTTCTCTGTAGGTATTTATCCTTTTGCACACTTTACTTGGGGACAGGTGTGGGTCATCTTCTAAGAACCAATTATGAGGACTGAAGGGCTCAAGTCTGAAGAAACAGAAGTCTCAAGAAGGTGCAGGAAAACACAGATGCAAGAAAATTGTATTTATTTCCAGGCAAACAGGTTCTTAGGGTTAAAACAACCTTCCACTGTACATATTGACTCTCTGGTGAGCTAATTAGAATCATAAAATTATCGAGGTGGAAAGGGATTTCTGGATATCATTTAGTCAAAGTGCTCTGGTCAGAAAAGCTTTTCTAGGGCAGGTTGTTCATGTTGCTGGACATGTACCATGTGTAGGAAGCTTTTGACTGTCTTCCAGGATGGAAATTCCACCCAGTCTCAGACTAATCTGTTCCAGGGTTTGACTAACCCTATCAGGATTTTTTTCTTTTACATTTAATCTGAATTACATGTAGATAAATTTATGACTATTGCCCCTTGTCCTGTCACTGAACACCTCTGAGAAGAGTTTGAACTTGTCTTCTTTAGTCCAACCCATCAGTCTTTTATACACATTGATTTAGTCCTCCCACCAATATTTCTGCAAGTCACCCATAAGAACCAGGACCTTTGAACCTGAGGTTTCTGTCAGTTGTACAAAGAAAGCCATATCTACCTTTTCTTCTTTTGGCTGGGTCTGGCTGGGATGGAGTTAACTTTCTTCACAGCAATGCTTTGGCTATGTGACCAGAATGGTGTTGATAACACATTGTGGTTTAGCTGTTGCTAAGCAGCACTTGCACAGCATCAGGTCCTTCTCTGCTTCCCATGCTGCCTCCCAGAACACAGCTCGGGGTACAAAAGAAGAGATGAGGGAACATAACCAGGACAACTGACCCAAATGACCAAAGGGATGCTCCATGCCATATAGAGCCATCATCAGCTGTAAAAATCCAAAGGGAGTGTATTGGATAGGTAGCTGCTGCTTAGGGACTGACTGGGCATTGGTCTTCTGTGGGAAGGGATGAGAGATTGCATTTGCACCACTTCTTTTGTTTGCATTTCTGTCTGCTTTCCTCTTCCTCTTTCCTTCATTTGTTAAGCTATTTCAATCTTGTCCACGAGTTTTGGGGTCTTTTGCTCTTCTTATTATTTCTCCCCAAGCTGCTGGTAGCAAAGCAAGTTAGCTAATGGCTGGGTACTGCTTAGCTGCCAGTCAGGACCAAAACATTACATTCTTGAATTAATTGGTGAAGGAAAATGCACTCACAAAGGTTAATGGAACTGCAGAAATAAAGCCAAATATCTAATTTATATGTATGTGGAAAAGAGATTGAGTGTACTTGTTTTACTGTGCGTGAGTATGGAAGGGATTCATTTCTGTTAGAAGAATTTGGAAAGGGCTTAGTTAGCTATCCTGCTTCAATTATCTGAGGGAAAAGTGTAAAAAGGGGATTTATAAACATCTAGATGTGGTTCTTGTCATTCTCTGACCATGAGGACTCAGATATTTTGTGTCACGCTCTGTTGTTTGCTTGCCTTGAACTAAATGACTGCTAGCAATGTTATGCACTTAGCTCCCTCTCTGGAGCTGTTAATCACAATATTGGCAGACTAAAACTTGATGTATAGGACCTGAATAATCCTGCTTTGCTGAAATTAATTTGGATAGAATAGCACATTTGCCTCCTCATACAAACTGTTCCTCTTAACAACAAAACTGATGCAACAAGGAAACTGATGTCACCATCTAGATTTGGAGTTCAGCCCCTTCAACAAGCTGGCTGAAATTACCACTCTACTTTAACCTTGCAAAATTTAGGGTCTGTTTGAAAAAAAAAGTGTGATACTCCTCCACTTAAGTGTGTATGTTAAGAGTGACATAGGATTGTTCAGGGCACATACAAACACTCTGTGTCTGTAATGATGCTGATGGCTTGAAGATTATGACAGAAGAAGTATCCTCCACCGTGCTCACAGTGCCACCCTACTCCCATGGGAGAGAGCAAGCTGAAATTTAGGTCGTAATAACATCATTTACAGAATCACAGAATAGCTGGAAGGCACTCTGGAGACCCTAGTCCAACCCTAGAACAGGTTACACAGGAATGCATCCATGTGGGGTTTGAATATCTTCAGAGAGGGAGACTCAGTGACCCACCCTTGGCAGCGTTTCCAGTGCTCTGCCATCCTCAATTTAAAGAAGTTCTTCCTCATGTTGAGGTGGAATTTCTTGTGTTTTTGTTCATGGCTATAAACTTAGTTGCTTCTTAGCAGTTACTTCTCAGTTACTTCTATCCCAACAATTTTACAAAATGTTACTGTATAAATGACAGAGTTTCTATCAAGCAATGAAACAATAAACCCATGGAAGATGTTACATTCAGACCAAACCAAATAAATGTCTTCTCAGAGCTAAGGAATTTATTAGGAAGACGGTATTACAATCTTCCAGATCCAACATACCTCTAAGGGTGCTTCCCAGCCCGAAATGATTTCTTACTGCCTAGTAGGAGTTCAAAATTGCCACAGGGCTGACACAGATAATCTGACACAGTAAGCTCACTGATCTTCAAATAGAGAATTTCAGATTTGGCCCATCATATGCTAAAATTTCTAGAGGAATGCATGTCACAAAAGAGTTTCAGGATTTATGTTTTCCTGGCCTGGAATCTCTTTTCTGTGTAAAGCATGCAATCCAGGTCCCTGAAATTTTTTAAATATGTACTTAGTGTTGCAGCCTTTCTAAGTACATATTTAAAAAGCCTTCTATAAATCAAATTTTGCATTTCACAAATCTGTATCTTCCAGTACAGATCCATTATGACGTCCTAACAGTGGACTGGTCAAATACTTCAGCAAGCATCTGTTACCATGGATACAAATCAATTGCTTAAACACATATGCCTAGGGCCACCTAAAACACTCTAAGGCATCCTAGACTTCCCCATGTCACTGCCAGATGTAACACATGATTTATGAGACACCTCTGCTGTAGACAGAGGCCAGGAATGCATCTAAATTACTCATCTTCAAGTGACACTAGAGACCTATATTTTGGCAACTACACTGAGCTCCATCACTTTACTCTTGTCCAAGGAATTTTATCCACCTGTGAGTCTTGGAGCAGTCTGATGAACACAGCTATACGACCATGGCTAATTTTAATAAGAAAATGAATTATTAATACGTGTGAGCTTAAGTGAGCTAAAGCCTTTCAGGATAATTAAAACAAAGGCAGAAGCATAGCTCTTCTGATAGTCACAGCTGCTCCTGTATTCAAGATAAACATCACTGCCACGGAAATGTATAAAACCCTACAGAGCAAAAAATTAAATTAGAACAGAAAAGGATTACAGAGTCCCGGGAGAGGTGGTAAGGGACTGCAGAACACAGGTAATTTTCTTTTAACAAGCCTCCCAGTCAAAGAGAAGTGGTTTGAAAGGCCAGTCGAATAGGGAGAATCAACAAATGGCTACAAGATTGGTGCCACAGTCAGGGGTTCAGCTGCTTATATGATGAGACTTTCTTTGAGAAACTTGCCCCGCTGAGAGTTCATGGAGATCAGCTTCATCAAGGGAGCGTGGGGAATAAACAAGGGGAGTGTAGGCATGCACTAGAATGTCTAGGGCTAGAATCATGGAGATATGGTGGGATGTCTTCTATGACTGGAATGTTTGAATGGAAGGATACAGGTTTGTCAGGAAAGGCAGGAGGGGGAGTTGAGGAGGTGGTGCTGCCTTCCATGTCAATGAGCAGCTGAAGAACATGGAGCCCCACCTGAAGGTGGATAAGGAGCTGGCAGAGAGTTTATGGGCTTGAAATGATGGGAGGGCAGGCACAGGTGACCTTGTAGTGTATATCTACTATGGATGGGCTGTCCAGGACAACCAAGTGTATGAGGCCTTCTACAGATAGATAGGTGCAGCCTCATGTTCATGAACTCTGGTCCTCATGCGGTAATTCAACCACCCTGGTATCTGTTGGAGGGACAACACAGCAGATCACAAGCAGTCCAGGAGGCTCCTGGAGTGTGTTGATCATAATTTCCTACTCCAAGTGATAGAGGTGTCAGTGAGGAGAGATGCTATGCTGAACTGTGTTCT
The DNA here is from genome assembly GCA_013397895.1 of Origma solitaria. Classification (NCBI taxonomy): domain Eukaryota; kingdom Metazoa; phylum Chordata; class Aves; order Passeriformes; family Acanthizidae; genus Origma; species Origma solitaria. The sequence continues at coordinate 92,551 of VZRL01002452.1, forward strand.
CACCAACAAGAAGGGCTGGTGGGGAATGTGAAGCTCAAGGGAACCCTGAGCTGCAGTGACCAATGCCTTTCTTGCTTGCTCTGCAGCTTTCTTAGCTGAACTGTTATTTTATCTCTGTATAATCTATCAGAGGACCAGCCCTTGCTGTAACTTCTTATACCCTTCACATGGAAAAAGAGAATGTAGGAATTTTCCTAATTTTGCAGATGGAAAGAGATGTAAATTGATTAATGTTATGGAGAATTAAAATTAGATTCAAGAACCACATGCAGATCTGCAAGTTTATTTGCTAAAAAAAATCAACACACTTTTTAATAGTACTGAAGACACTTGGGCATAATCTATCTGTGATGGAAAGTCAGCGTGCTTGACCTAACAAGGAATTTCTCAGAAAATACAGCAGTAGCTGGTAACAATCAGCCACTCAGATTAAAGTTTGACAGGTGCAGCAGGCACAGCTCTTTGTAAAAGAACAAGATATAGTAAATTACTAGTACTTCAGCATGGCCCACCTGTAGCACCTAAAACTCTGATTTGCTCAGTTTCTAAATAGAGGTGGTAAATATGCCTGTGAGAACACGGTACATAAGTCTTAGGTATTTTTCATTTTCCTGTAGTTTTGTCAAAATTTTCCAGATAATACTTTTAAAGGGGACTGCTTTCCTCTGATGTCACTCAGACAGTCTAGTTTTGCCCTTTGCCTTCAAATTTGTGTAGTATCATTTCAGAGACTCTTGGCAATACATCCTGAATTTGTCCAGGGAGTAACAGTCTTGGGTAGCCTAGTACATCCAATTAGGTTTTATATTTCCTTTTCAAGTGTAATTCTTCAGCTGGATGATTTGTCTGTGGTTGACATAAAATCCAACCATGCAGTTAAATCTTTCATTTTAAGATTGGTGTGACTTAAGTACTTCTGAGCTGTACACAAGCTTAAGTCTGTGGGTACCTAATCATTTGTAATACAGTATGTGAGAAGCAAATATTGTACAAAAAGAAAAGCAATGTATTAATGCTTCTATCAGAGTCCACTTATATCCGAAAGCATGGTGGGTAACCAAGTATGCTAAAGTGTCTGGATTAGGTACGACCTTAATTCTACTTGCTGAATTACAGAACCTTTTTCACAATGTTTGAAGGTCAGGAATGTCCTTCATTTCCTCATAACAGTTTCAACTATCCACTTCAGTTTGGCTTTGATTTGTAAGGAATGGGTTTTGTTTGTTTGTTTTTGTCTTCTTTTGTTTTTAATTCTTAAAATATTTTAAATTACATGGTTTTGCTGAAAGGCTAGAAAAAAACTCAGGATTTAACTCAGGCATTTGACATGAACAGAGGAATTCACATCTCACTGCCTACAGCTCCAGTAATTTGTAATGGTATAGAAAATGTCTCAGCATCCATTTCATGCTAATCATGTAACTTAGTGAGAGATGAGAGGTGTTCACAGTAGTATTGGATCCTGAGTTTAAAGATTTAGATATAAGATCTTTAGTTGGGACTTTTTTGGGGCAATAAATTAAAGTTTGAAATATTCTACGAAAGAGAGTATTTTTCTATGTGTGTTTCCAAAATTAAATTCCATGTATTTAAGTGTTCAAATATGTTACTATTCTGTGGATTAACTTTTAATATATTATATAATTTTTTTTCAATATGTATTGCAAATAATTATATTTATCTGCGGTAGTATTGCAATTTTCATATATTGTCTTCAGATGTCTTGATGACTTTGCTGGCAGATATGGGATTTCAGTTGTTCCTTGGCATTATTAAAGTACAAATTGTTGTTTGGTTTTTTTTCATTTAACATTGGATTGTTAACTTTTTTTGTCTCCATTAAAAAAATTATCTGTTGCCTCTAAATGTCATGTTTTCTAGTTTATTTTAAGTCAAGTATGTTGAAAAGCATATACGAACCTTTACAAGGCCATAAATTTTTATCAACTACTCTAAATATGGCATTTTCCAAAGCACAATCCATATGAGATGGAACTTGTTGATCTCCTGCTGAATACCACCGAGCTTGCTCCAACAAACCAGATGGAATTTTGACCCTGTACATTGTGTTCTCTCTGATTCACCATGTCCTTTCGCAATTGGAAACAATTGTGAATTGTTCTGTGCTTTAACTAATAAGGAACTGTTGTTGTAATTAAAAAAGACACAATTCTGCGAATTCTCAAAGTCACTGCCTTTTAAAAAGGTATGCAGGACTATAAGCAGAGTTGTATTACTTTGCACCCTCTACATGGCAAGTAAGATGAGGTATTGCCACACGCAAGCTACACAGTGTTGGAAAATGACATTTCTTTCAAGAATAGCAGGAAAAAATCTTGAATACCATCTGCCTTCTAAGACATGTGAAGGGAATTTCACATGACAGAACATTAATTACTTCCTCTGATAAGTGATGAAATAGATTGTCAACATTTTTTTCACCCAATAACTTATTGTTAAGTCACTGGTTTGTCAAAGCCCATGGTAACTTCTCTGACATATAAGATTTATTTATTTATTTCCTTGTTTATTTATTTTGACGAAGGAAATGTTCTGTCCTTATCTTCCAGAATGTTTCTTAAAATATAAAACCCAAAACAAAATAAGACACAAATTTGCCAAATACTGAAAAAATACTTTAAGTTTGAAGGCAATAAAAAAAACTTGCTTAACTCAGCTGTGATACTTAATTGACATACTGAGCTTGTGCTGACTTCTGGACTGCAAATGACTATAATATGCATCCTGCACTTGCAATTCTTAGAATAAATAAGCTCAATATATGAGAATTTTTTGTGCAACTCATTATATAGTACCCAAATTATTAATGTTATTTCACAAATTTTCCATCAATTTGGAAAATGTGCAGCTAAGAGCTCTATGCATATTTTTATCAAAATCTTGGAATATCAAAATGCCAAAGAGAAAAAGAGAAAAAATATGGCTTTCATTAGTTTTGGCAGCTACTTTAAGCATAAGTATTCCAATTATGGGATGATGGAAAAAAAAATAGCTTTATCATTTGATCTTTTTCTTTTTTGGGATGTTTTGCTGTTGTAATTGCTGGTAATAACACAAGTTGGAAACATTTTCCATAAAAGCAAAAGAGTTTAATTTCAACTTATATAATGACTCACATAAGAGCTCCATTTACAGACACTTTAACACTGTGAATCATTAATCTCTTTGACAAATTACAACACAACTCTATTAGATTTCCTGTTACAGACTTTAACAGATGTCTAATTAGAAACTGAAAGTGAATTCAGATTAACCAGTGCTTGGCATATGCATAGCATCAAATCATTATTTATTGAGATAAACATTTCCTCAGGGGTAAGACAAAATATTAACATTTTTCTCCATTTACAGAAAAAAGAAAGAAAATTTAAATGTTGCATACACACAACCTTAGCTACTAAGGAATATTTTAGAGATATAAGATAAATATTCTATAGCATTCTTGTCAAAATGCAGAGACATTTCTAACATTGTAACTGATTTAATTACTCATTTCTAGGCATGGAAAACTTAACATAGCCATGGTTAGTACACATATCCTTTTTTTTGTTATCAGACATAGCATATTTTTGAGCTTGATCTTGTCACATGAAAGGCAAGAACAGGTTTATCAGTGGATACAGAAATCATGCCTAGAATCTGGCACCTTTTCTACTTGAATCTTTAATTGCTTAATTAGAATAATAAAATTAATTACTTTAAAAAAAGAGAAAAAGTACCAGTTCTTAGGGACAGACTCAAAAAATAATCATGAATTCAAGTCCCATAGCAACATTAGTTCACAACAGTTTTGAACTGATTTTCAGATAATAACTTCTCCAAAACACCTGCCTTTTTTGCATAAAGTTTAAGTCAAAGATAAGTTGCCTTAGGCCACATCTACTTTATACTCTAGTTTGGAATAGAAATATGTTTTTTGAAGAAATTTTCATGGTCATCCCGTGTCATTTTTTGGATGCAGTTTGAAGGAGGATTAATGGTGAATTATTATTTTCCACTTTCTTTTCTACTTTTTCCCCCCCAAAAAAACCAATTCTTCCTGTATAGAAAACTTAATTGGAAATTTGTTCCAGGTGCACATCGAATGCTCTCCCATACGTAATGCTGAAGTGCTTGATCTACCATATCCCTTCAAAGAGTATGCCTGATATTCTGCCCAAGCCATCAACCAAATCTATTCCAAAGGAAAAGCAAGCAACCAACCAACACTGTAGATACAGAGGCCTCATGAAATGGTTTTGATTTACTGATTAATTCCTACTGAAGAACAGGAATTTTTGGTGAAAAATTTGTTGCTTGCTGTAGTTATAACCTTAATCTTATCTGCAGGATATTCATAATATCAGTATTTGCTTTTGCTCAAGGCGAATAATTCAGTATGCTCATCCTCATTCAACCCACTTTTGAACATATCATTCATCCATTGTATCACTTGGGTAGAAGTATGACTTAGATGTGTGGACATACTCCATAATATTTTAATATTCAGTACCTGTATAACAATTTTTAAGTACCTGACTTTTTAAGTACCTGACTATTTCTACAAGGATACAAAAGCCTTGCAGTCACATTCTGTGTGTAATGTGTGGCGATATACTCTTGCAGCCCAGGAGCACAATTGTATCATGCACTGGATAAAAAGAAGTGCAGCCAACAGGTTTCACTTTCATGACACCCCACTTGGAGTACCACAAGTGGTACTTTGGGGGCTTATAACAAGGATGTGGACATTTTGTTGTGGATCCAGAGAGACATGAATATGGTCAGATGATGGGAGCACCTCTCATAATGAAGAAAGGCTCAGGTGGCTGGGATTGTTTAACCTGGAGAAGGCTCTGGGGACACTTTCATGAAGGCCTCCAATACTTCAAAGGAAGATTATAAGAAAGAGCAAAAAATTTTACCAGGGTATGTAATGACAGGGCCAGGGGCAACGACTTTTAACTAAAAGAGGGTAGATTTAAATTAGATTTGACCAAGAAATTCTTTACTGTGAGGGTGGTGAGGTACTGGAACAGCTTGCCCAGAGAAGTTGTGGATACCCACATCCCTGGAAGTGCTCAAGGCTAGGTTAGATGGGACTCTGAGCAATCTGGTCTAGTGGGAGGTTTCCTTGCCCATGGCAGGAGTGGTTGGAACTAGATGATCTTTAAGGTCCCATCCAATCCAAAACATTCTATGATTCTGTGAAACAGTTAAACATGCAGGATAGGGACTCTCAGTAATCAGTACCATGAATAGAAATGTCCCTAATCTGATCAGCAAGACACTCCAATACCAGAAACACTTATCCTAAAAATCTATTATCCAGAATTTATGCATCTTAATCTTAAAAATTACTAGGCAGCTTTGAATTTATGTCACATAATTGTCTTGCTATTTTACCTTATTATGTCAAAAAAGCACATCACCGTCCCCGCCCAAAAAAATACATTCAACCCAAAAAAAACCAAAAAAACAGCCCGTAACAAAAGCCAACCAAATATTTATTTTACTTAATATGTATTTAAGATGTTATATGTTCCTCTTTTCTGTAAGAGAAGTCAAAACTGTATTCTTTCAGGTTTTTGGCAGGTTGTTATTTTTGGTGGATAAATACTTATGCATCTCTTCATCACTATATGACAAACCTAAGGATAACATTTTTAAGAAGAAAAAAAGGGAAGAAAGTTAGCTATGACCTTTCTGATCTGGTAGCTAGGACAGTTCTTGGACAGAATGAGATGACATTTTCATCTATGTCTCTATATTGGTTTTGGTTTATTCAATGATTATTTAACACAACTTCATAGATGCTAGATCTGTAGACATACTGGCATCTTTTCTATAGCTATGGGTGAAAACTACACTAGAAACTGAGACTGCTGAAATGCACCTTTATCAGTCTATTGGATAATGATGCCATAAAACTTCCAGTGAATCTGTATCTAGTCTCTAGTCAAGTGAAATGTTACAGTCAAACATTTCAAGAGTTTAGCATTTACCTAATCCCAAATGGGGTTTAATTATCTTAAGTTCATGCAGTTGTATAACATCCATTGCTTTGCTTGGGTCAAACAATTTCTCCTGAGAATAATGATGTCAGTGTGTATAAATTCTGAGAATCCTGTTTACCTGGAAGTCTTGCAGGAAAAAAGCCAACACCAAACCTCTCTTCATTGAAGAACAGGGTCAGTAGGGCAATCTGTTTCCCACTTAGGTATTCATATTAATATTTATCTTATTAATATTAATATTTCAACAAAAATGGATGCTTTTTTTTTTTAATTTAATGTTAGTTTAAGGATCCTGAGTTAAATACCTCTTCGTCCCCATTTTGTTTCTTCTTGTTTCTCATGAGAAGTCATTAATGTTCACAAGTCTCCCTCAGAATTGTGATTATATCAGTATACATCTTAAGCTGCTCAAAGCCCAAAGATGTTCTTTTATTGTAATATAATTTTGTTAATCCTCTTCTAGTATTATTTTTCTACTTATATATGTTACCAACTAATTTTTTTTATGCTATCCCTCTCAATTAATTTGAATGTACTTGTTTTCTGTCATTGATTTCCCTCCTTTTCCTTCTGCTTTCATGTTGTTCAGAACAAGAATACTTCTGTGATGCTGCCTTAGTTGGAAATGACAGCCATTTAAAGCAGATATTTAAATTAAATAATGAATTAATATTTTACTTTCTTTATTTGTGGAAGACAACCATATCGATAAGTTGGAGAAAGAGACAATCACATTATCCGGGGTTACTTCCCCATTTGCATGAGCTATTTTTTTGTTTTTATAGCATCATCTAGATTCCAACAGCTAAGCTTGAATATTAATAATGACATGCCAGTGGCCTTTGGGCATATAATCATACTGACTACTTAGAAGATATCATATTTTCTGAGGGAGGTAGACATTTTCAAAGGATTTCAAGCTCAGCCTAATGTTCCTTATACAGGAACAGGAACACAGACTATCTGCTTTTGAAATGCTTTCCTTGAATGCTTACCTTTGATCAACTTTCATTTCTTCTTTTTATTAAGGAATCTTCCAGAAGCCAAAACAGACTTAAAAGTGAAGAGGAAGTGATTGCAACTAAGACTGTCAAAGAGTTCACTGATTCAACACACTCCCTAAGCAGCTTATTAATGTCAGAACTCTTGGGAAGTCATGTGTAATGTTAAATGTTGCTATAAGTAAGAAACCTCCCTAAGGTACTTAGTCATGGAGAAACTTCTACCACCTTTTTCTGTGGTAAATCTTTCCTGAACTCAGATGGCCACAGCAAGGAAGAAAGATGTAACTTATATTTATTTGCATTGTCCTGACCTAATGTAGATAATAGAGCACTTGTGTTTGTTCTCAGTCACATACCTTTTTTTTTTCATAGATTTTTGTATTAGTATGATTACCATAACAACCATAACCTATTTCCCGTGATTGTCACATGTTCTACTGTTTGCCATTATTAATGATACGATGTTGACTGCCTTTCCAAAAGCATCCAACAATGTTAACAGCTTTGTCTGGAAATCAGCCAAATGTCACAAATATTCATGAGTGATTCCCATCAAAAGCCTTTTCTAAATCCCCAGGACTTTGCAGCAGTACAAAACTGAAATTCTGGAACTGTTGAGCCTTCACTGATTAAGGCTTTAATCAAAGGATATAGAAAAGGAAAGGATCAGAAAAAGGCATGGAGAAGTAAAAGATTTTTTTCCTACACAGAAATGAGCTGTCACAGAAAAGCTGATGTGGCCAAAACTTCTTTTACTATTTTTTTAGCCTTGACCCATCTGCCATATGTGCAATGCCACCTATTTAAGTATAAAAATAAGACACTTAAAACAAGCAGCAGGGCTGCCCTAAGCTCCCTATAAAGTTAGTACAGAGAAAATACATAAAATATCTGACTTTTTTGGAGATTTTTTCTGCACTGACTATATAGAAAACTATGTTTCCATAAAGTTCCAACAGATATCTTCCTTACTTCCTTAAGTTAAGATAGGATATATATTGCTATTAGTACATGTTCACATATCAGGCACATATGTGTGAGTCTATTTAAGTTATGCAGCAAGTAAACACATATATATGCACGTAACCATATTGAAATCTTCTGTTTATTTATCTCTATAATATTAAACTTAGCCATCTGAAAGTACAACAAAGGAAGTATCTTGCAGGGATTATTACATAAAATACATTTCCTGCCACCTTATTTATCTTGTTCTTCTCTTTTGAAAGCAATACTATCAATGTTAATGCTGTAATATTAAAATACATACAAAATTACTGATTCATTTTTTGAAATAATGAAATATTATAGTAATTACATCATTAATTATTTCTTCTGAAAAACTTAGAGTTACAACATTTGACTCTGCAGGACACAGAGATATCTGAAATGTTTGAATAATTTTTATATTAACCAATAAGAAAAAATAAAAATGCCTTAATAAATATTATTGAAGATCTCTCTACACAAGCCATACTATAAATTGAATCAAATACCTGTCATCCAAAGTCAAACTATAGGGTAGGATAAAATAAAAAGATTTTAGTTGCAAATGTCTGTCTCCATTGATTGGAAGACTGCCCTCTTATTAAACTGAAAGATCCCAGAAGGAAAAAAAAAAGAATATAGCAAGTAGTGAATATTCTTAGTATCTTCTTGTGAAGCTTTATAAGAAGATTTCATTATGAATAGTAATGGGTCCAACAAACACAGAGCTGTCAGAGAATCGAGTGGTAGCTGTGTCAGACAGTTGTGTAGGCTCAACACCCAATCTTAGGCAGTAATCTTCACACTTCTTATGAAAATGTGGCTCAGTACTTACCCTCTTTTGGGTACAAACAATAGGTTTAATTTCTACTATGAACATATAATCAATCCTCTGTATTTTATGTTATTAATCATTTGAGGCAACCTGAACTACAGTGATCATGAAGAATATGGGTCAGGTGAAGAGTAAAGTCAGGAGCCTGAGTTTTAGGATGCAAAATTCCAGCTTTCCCAGGAGTTAGTCAACTGGACCCCCTGGGAAATGGCCCTAAGGGCGAGGGAGCAAAAGAGGAGGAAATGTGTAGCATTCGTACGGCATTTATTCTGTGCCTAAAGGGATTTCTTTGTTTTTCACTATTGCTTTAGGATTTTTTTTTTAACTGCAACCATTCTTTTCTTTCATGAAGCATTTATTCAATCACTCCATTAAACAATATTCATCTGAATTCTGAAAATAATTTTTAAAGTAATATTCACCTTTGCACACTAGTCTCTAATATCTTTATTCTCTTAAAATAATAAAAAATGTAACATTCTTGCAAGTGAGGGATTAAAAACATATTTTTCATGTTTAAAAAAAAGTTATAAATAGAATTAAGAAGAACACCTGAGGTAGTTTATCAGTTTTTCCCTGTCCTAACTCTCCAAGTGCACTATAAATATGGGTTTTCCATTAGGATAGTGTTTATTCAGCTTGTCTTCAGGCAATTGTTTTTGTAAGATGTATTAGCAACATTCAGAAACACTCTTATAGTAAAGGAAATCTGGATTTTCAATACAAGAAATTTATAATTTGTTGCAAAATCTACATCATCACAGCAATTTACACATGAATAGTATAGATGGAATAAATGCTCAAACAGAGTTTCTAGTGGCTGTGGCTGCATGATCACTATTACATGCCTATTTTAATCACCTTATAGATTATCTCCATTTTTAATGGTAAAAATCTTGCTTCAGACTGTAATAGTTAAATTGCATTTATTGGTATTTTACTTTTTCTTTTTTTTTACCAGAAAGAATAAATTCAGCAGACTTCTCTTCTGCAGCACCTGTAAAAGACATAAGAGAAACTTAAAATTTTGTGTTATAGCATCATCTTAATATCTTCACCAAGAGTAGTCTGATGCCAAAAGATGTATATATCTATACAGTATAACACAGGAATTGTTATGTCTGTAAACGGAATCTGTAGACTTCTAGTTTTCACTTGCTTTTTACCTCATACTTTTCTGAAATGGAATGCATGTAACTGCAGTCGCACCTTCAATAAATGTGATGGTACCCAATAATGCTCAGATGTTCAAAATAAAAAATTAATTGAATCTCATAGATAAGATTCTGCCTGGCCTCCACAGGCTGATATGTTAACATGCTAGTACTCCTACTGATTTTATTTGTTGTGACAGTACTACAGAAAGAATTATAATTTATTAACTCTTGTCTGGTTGCTATAATAATTTTTTCTAGAAGGTGTTCACAGCCGAAAAACCCCCGAACATTTGAAGGAATCAAAGCTGTCATAATCAGTCTTTCATAAGTAGGTCCTCTATCCTACTTGTTTTCTCAATTTGATTCTTATTTTAATATTAAAAAATTAATAGAAACTGTTATTTGTTTAAAGGGCATTCAAGTATATGTCAGCAAAAGTAATTAATTGTGACACAATACAGTATAATTTGCTGTACTGTTGGAATATGAACAGATATAAATTATATGAAATATAAAGGTTATTTTCTTGATCTGTTATAATTTAGAAAAAAGTTTTTGTTCACTAGTTTAAGCTAAATGATGGAAGAGAAGAACTGGGTCTGGGTCACTCTATAGTGATTTATTATAACTATTGATTTGAGGAAAATAATGGCATATTTTCCAAGCAAATGTTTTCTGGAACTATCAGTTTATCTGACACTCAACAAAAGTACTCAGCGTTTTTATTTAAAAAGCTGTTCTGTCACTCATTAAGAAATGCCAGTTATTACAGAAACAGTAATAAGAATTATGTTACTAGTGGCTCAATGATATGTTATTGACAACTGCTTTGAGAGAAAAAGTCTTATTCCATCTCAGTCTTCAGGAAAACAGCTACTTTACAAGTAGGAAAGATGGGTTACCAAGAGTAGGGAAGGGGGAAGCTTTGACTGAACAAATTTAGTATTAAATCAGGCACTCAAGCTTGAGACAGAGGGTTTCAGAGATATTTGTCATTAAACGATTTTGCTGGGCAAAAAAAGAAACTGTTTCTTAAAGTTATGTTTGAGGCTAAGAGGATCATCCTCTCCTTGTGAATAAGTACATCCATCCCATATATAACTCCCTAGAGTAACATTCTGCTGCAGATATCTAAGTACAAAAGTGTCTGTTAGACACTTTTAAAAAATCTGTATTTAAAAGCAACTATAGGAAACTTTTCTAAGCTCCATGTTCATTAATAATGGAAGGTGTTAGCAATGTTATTCTGGTTTAGTACCGTCAGGTGTTCTTGAAAACATAGATAATGCACTTTCAGTAGTTATTCTCTTGCATTCAGTTTTCTTTTGCTTGATAATAAATGCTGCTGTGGCATCTCTATGATACTTTCTAAATACTGTCTGGCATATGCTGCTGATTTTTTGTTTGCATTACATTTTTTTCTTGCATACTCCACATTGTCATCAAAGATCACTTAACTGATCAGATAAAAAAGAAACAGTGGGATTTTCTTAAAAGAGACTTGAGTTCATGGCAATAAATCCATAGTCCTAGCTTTCTGAAGAGCTTCTTCAGAAGTCTTTTAAGGTTAAGGACATGCCTCAGAAAAGAAAATCGAACTTTTGCATGTGTAAACAACAGTTCTTCAGAAAAGTCCATCAGTTCAACAGTTTCTTTCTTCTGCTAGCATAAAAAGGTTGTGCATTAGTCTTTATCGTGTTACATTAACTGCTGAAGTAATTTGCCAGCTTCAAGTACACCTAACGTCTTCGTTTTTTTCAGAAATGTAAACAAAAACTACAATTAAATTAAATAAATTTTGTTAAACAGGAAGTTTTCATTGAAAGATGTTATATCACAACTGCTTTCTAAGACTGGTTGTTCATCACCTCCATATATGAAGACCACTGAAGATATTCCTGAGCAGTTATAGAATCTTTCTCATTATATTGAATCACTATTAAGTAGAGCAAGTAAGTTGCTCCTTCACAGTTGTACCACTTCAATTATTACATGTGCTATTCCCAACAAATTCATTTTGTAGATGATTGTGCCATAAAAGGAATACCTTATAACCCCAGAAAAACTCTATGATCTTCACCCTCAAACATTAACCATACATTTTAAGTTAGTTTTGCTGAATAATTTAAAATTAAATTAATTTTAAATGTAGCCATGAGCACTTTTTAAAATTTAGCTTAAATAAATATTTTTAACATAAGTTCATTTCCAGCAAAACATGTATTTAAAGTTTGGTTCATAACTGTAAAATTATCTACATTTAGTGTTGATTATAAATGAGAAGCACAGTGTCGATATATGGCCTTATGTGTACTGCCTTGTGTCAAACACAAATCTGGAGATTTGATGTGTTACTACACCTATATATATATATACGTATAAACTCACATACATGTACATAAATACTTCCTTGAGAATGGTAGCAATCAAAAAATAAGCCCTTCTATCAGCAGGGAATAACAACAGAAGCTGTATTCCATAAAGCTGAAGACATCCTAACAACCATTTGGATATCTTTTTATACCAGATTTTAACATTACAAAATAATAATATTCTTATATAATTTGAGGACCAGTTTGCTTTACAATCATCTGGTAATGAAACATGATGGTATTAAAAACCAACAAAAAATATCTAAAGCATATCCTTGCATACATTACCTACATTTTTCTTTTTCATTATAACAGGAAAGACTTATGGAAAGCATTGTCTTCAAGAAAATCCTAACTCTACAGACTTGTCTTTGGACCTGCAAATAAAATGGTGACTTAATTGTGATTTTCCTGTTTCTTCTTCTGTTTCCATTAAAATATGATTAACATAAAACTAAAGTAAGTTACTAATACTGATTTAATTATATTTTCATGTGAATTTTAAATGAAATGCAGCACAAGTGTAGCACAAATACCATATTACTTATAACTTCCTGCAGTAGTTTATTCAGATTCTAATTTCAATTTTGTTTTAATTTCAATTTAATTGAATAATGTAGTTGCACTGAATAACGAGTATAGTAATTGAACTGATGGATCCAGAGTTTATTTGTCTAGTTGAAATTATAAGAAACATTTGAGAGAAAAAATGAAAGAGAAATCTGTTTGGTTTTAAGTTTCCAAGCTTGATATTAGGAATTTTATTAAATTTTTTCCTTATTTTCTGCGTGAGAGATATGAGCTCCCTGATTACATTCATTGGAAGTAACTACAATCTAATTGTGTATTTGATTTTAGATCCATCATCTGAGTTCCCCCAGGATTCTGTTTCACAGATAAGCTACATATAGCTGCAACAAATACTTGATTCTCTGCAAATACATACAAATATGTACAAATCGTGGAACAAGCAGCTGGAGAGCAACCTCATGGAAGGTGATCTGGGGTTTTGCTGACTGTGCATCAATGGTGTTCCCCAGCAGCCAAAAGGGCCACCTGTGCCCTGGGGTACATCACACACAGAATCTCCAGCCAGTCAAGAAAGGTGATGGTCCAGCCCTGCACTGCACTGATGAGGCCTCACCTCACAGAATCACAGAATGGGGAAGGTTGAAAGGGACCACAGTGTTTCACCTGGTCCAACCTCCCTGCTCAGGCAGGATCATCCTAGAGCACATGGAACAGGATTACATCCAGATGGCTCTTGACTGTCTCCAGTGAGGGAGACTCCACAGCCTCTCTGGGCAATCTCTTCCAGGGCAAGGTCACATGAACAGTAAAAAAGTTCTTCCTCATGTTCGGGTGGACCTTCCTCTGAATCAGTTTCTGCCCATTTCCTCTTGTCCTGTTCCTTGGCACCACCAAGAAGAGCCTGGCTCCATCCTCTTGGCACCCTCCCTCCAGATACAAATAGATATTGATGAGGTGCCCTCTCAGTCATCTCTTCTCGAGGCTGAACAGGCCCAGCTCCCTCACCCTTTCCTCATAAGAGAGTTGTTCAGTCTGTTAATCATCCTTGTTGCCGTCCCCTGGACCTCTTCTAGGCATTTATGTCTCTCTGGTACTGAGGATCCCAGAACTGGATACAGCGCTCCAGATGTGGCCTCACTAGGGCTGAGCAGAGGGGCAGGATCACCTCCTTCAAACTGCTGGCAGTGGTCTTACTAATCCACCCTATGATTCTGTTGGCCTTCTTGGCCACAAGGGCACATTCCTGACTCATGGACAACTTGTTGTCCCCCAAGACCCCCAGGTCCTTCTCCACAGAGCTCCTTTCCGGCAGACTTTCCACAGGTGCTTTCCCCAACATGTGCTGCTGTGTGGGGTTATTCCTCCCCCAGTTCAGGACCCGTAATTTCCCTGCATTGAATTCCATAGTACTTCACTACTGTATGCAGTTTTGTGCACCCCAGTTGAAGAAGAATAAAAAGCTCTTGGAGTGTGTCCAGACGAAGGCAGTCAAAACAGTGAAAGGCCTCAGGAGCAAGACTTATGGAGAACAGCTGAGGTAATTTGGCTCAGCCTGAAGAAGTCAGAGGGTGACCTCATAGCAGTTTACATCTCCCTCAAGTGGGACAGTGGAGAGGGAGATGCTGATCTCTCGCTGGTGTCCAATTTATTTCATAGTGGGGGGAAAACATACTTCTGTGATTTGGAGAACAGATCATGTAAGAAAAGGAAGGAGACAGGATGGGCCAACACAGCTGCAGAACAATGCTTCACCAACAAACTCATACTAATATACTTATGGTTCCAAACTCTATACTTAAAACTGGAAAGCAACATTAATTTTCTGGTGTTTAACACAGTGTTATGATTTTGAAGGACTAACCTGATTTGAATGATATTACATGGACTTCTTTTTCCTATTCCAGGCACAAACTCACCAGTGATAAATTATAACAGCCAATGGTGCCTTGGCATTTTTATGTGAATTTCTTGAAAAGAAGAGATCTACAGGATGGTTTTCAAGTTCAGTGAGATCTATACTCTTTTTTTCTCTTTCAAAAAACTGTTCTGTGACAACCCCAGGGGGCAGGCACATCACATGAAAAACATTTATGAAATTGCTCATTGATTTCTTTCTCAGAGGTAAAATGTTCTGCACTCACTTCCTTGCACTCTTCAATTCAAAGCATTATGCAGAAGTTAGGAATACGAGGACTTTTTCTCTCTTCTCACCCATCACTGGGCATCACAGGGCAAGGTCTTTAAGAGAGCACAGCTGAACCTTTCTCCTTTTGCTTACTCTGAATGTTCAGGCCCTGCTGCCTATTCTCCAAGCTCATCTGTAATACATTTAACATCCCTGTGGAGGTTGGCTAGGTGTCAAAAAGTGGTCAGTATTCCTTATTCTCTAAAATATACACAGAAATCTTTGTTTGTTACCCCCTGAGAAAAGTGGAAGTGACTAAGATTTCTGTGAAATTCAGATTTCATCACTAGCCTAATCTGCAGTCTCTCATTAATTGAAAGAACACAGAACAGGAATTAATTTGAATGACTATAACTGTTATTTCCAGTAGGTGTCTTGCTATTACCTGTCCACTTTAATTCTTTCTTTTTTTATTATGAAAGGATTAGCACTGTTCCCCAAGATATTTCCAACAGGCTTCAAATTCATTTGGGCCTACCACCCATATCTTCCCTTTGCATCTGCTTTCACTTCCCTTCATCCTGAAGCACTCTGCAAGTCAGCTTGTTTCATCATGTGAAAGAAATATCATCCACCCCATTATACGCAGACTCTAAAATGATGTGAACTGATTTGGTTAGCTCCTCAGAAAAGACTGCAACAACTCCTCTAAAATGAAACTCACTCCACTTCAATATGTGTTCTAGATGCAAAGGAAGTTCCCATTATCCTGTTGCCATTTTTCATAGCCAGAGACAGACAAAACTTTGCTTTACTCTTGAAACATGAGCACCTAGAATATTATCTTCCTTTTTTAAAATAATTCTTGACATTGTTTTGTTGACTTCTCAAGATATTTGGAATAAACTCCAGAGCAACTGTCACATGCTAAAACAGTTTAGGTCCTTTAAGAAACATGATCTAAGCTATCTATAAGATGAAAAATTCCACAGCCTCACAAATTAATGGATGCTTCTTCCTCATCCCCATTCTGACTTCTTCAAATACACACCTTTCTAGTTTCCTATGTATGTCATTTATCCTGTGATGATCACTATTTTCTTTACAATTTGAAATTTCTCTTTATGATTTTCCTTTTAATGACTGCAGCTTTAAGATAATGCTCAGTCTCAGTGCATCTGCCCTTCACAAGTTCTCACCCTGAAGTGGGAGGACACACCAGATACGTGTCATCAGATATCATGCAGGTTTGGGGATTTGTGTTGCTATGATGACCTCACAATGCACAACTGGACATTTTCCTTATTGTTTCTCTGCTTTTCTGTGAGTTAACCATGCCCTAATCTTGTTTTATGTAGCCTTCTAAAAGCCAAAGAGCACAAGCAATTAATTTGCACAAATTCTACTTGTCTGGAAAGAAAATATAGGAAACCTTTTCTCTTTCAATCTCATGATATTTCAGTTTACTGTATTTCATCATTTCCAAAATGTTTTATGACTCCCATTTTCTTCAAGACAAGGATTATTAATTCTGTATTTTATGTGATTCATCTTTGCTTTCTATATCACATTGTTGAGAAAAGCTATAAGCACAATGTTTCTATTTAGGGACTTTCAGCATGTCAATTTTTGCTGTGTCATGATTTACATATTTTTGTTCCTTTAGACTTTTAATTAACACTTTAATTATATTTTTTTCATATAATCAATAGTGGTTCAATAGCTGCTGACTGAAAAGCACCATTTGATTGTGTCCTCTGACTTAGTGGATATGACAAACTGTTATGATTTGATTGCAAGAGATGCCACTGCCCCAATTAAGGTGCAAACAAGACCATATGCCTAAAGCAATAGTATGGTTTCTATTAAACAGTAAATGTGATCTAGAGAGATAGAAACAGGAAGCCAGGCAGAGCACAAGCATAAAGGAGGGGTGGTTTAAGATTTGGATTTCTCATTATCCTACTCAACTTCTGATTGACAATAAGTGAGATTAATTTTTCAAATGGAGTCTGTTTTCCCTGTGGTAGTACTTGCTGAGTGGTCTCTCGCTGTCTTTATCTCAAGCCTTTCATCAGATTTTCTCTCCCCTCTCCAGTAGAGGGGAGAATTGATAGAGTGGCTTGGTGGGCACTTGGTGTCTAGCCAAGGTCAACCCACCAAAAATGGAAATATTTTCTACTGCAGAGATTTCTCCAGATTATTTCTCCTGTCCCTGACCCATTTTCTAATCATCCCTGGTCAAATATTCAACAAGGAAAAGTGCACTGCTATGCCTCATAGTTGTCTATTTGCACTGTTTGTCCTTTCTTCCTATACTGATTCTTTGATTACTTTGAATAGTATAATTTCAGTTTTATCTCATTGTGCCATTTTTCTTTATGTGTTTAAGTGTCCATGATGCTGCAAACAGCTTTGCTGCTCCTAACATGAATATTGAAGTGCGTCCCATAAAATCTGGTAGATGATATTTTTTTGAAGCACAGAGCTGATCTGAAATTTATTGCTGATATTTTTTAGCATGACTAGACAGGAGTTTATGTTTCTTTCCAGGCACTGAAGACCTCAGGGCTCAGGATATGTTATGATCATGTCTTTTCTGTCTTCTCTGGTCTGTAATTTCCATAGCTATGAATGTCTGTTGAAATGAAAGGAAGTGTTATATACTGTCTGAAGTCAATCACATCTTCTTTCTATGACTTCATGCAGCAGAATATAGATATGCTGAAGAAGTAAAAATGTGTTGTAATTAGGAGCCTTCTTTACCATCTCTGAAATGTAGAGCAGAGTTCAGAGTAACTAGACCTTATCCTCATTAAAACTTATGATAATTAATTAAAGAAGCAATTCAGGTTTTCCTCTTGAAGTATGACAGTATTTTCCTTTTGGATTATTGTACTGTTGACCTCATTTACTTGGGACTATGACTCTAAAATTTGTGGTGTCTAGCAGTCAGCAAAATATCATCTAGTAATTTCAAGTATTTGCAGGGAAGGAAAAATTAAAAGTCCTCAGTAGTGGAATAAATATCCAGTGGATACAATGGATAAAAACCATCTACAACAAAGAGTAATAAAATAACTTAAAAGCTCTCCTCCATCTGCATATTCTCTCTTGATTTTTGAAGTTTTGTCCATAAGTGTAATCAAGGAAACTTGCTTCTGAAGCTTGATAAACACAGACTGTTATCCAGGGATAAAATACGTGCTATTCCTTTTTTTCTTAAGCAATTCAGTGGAAACTCATATAAATTTATGCTGAAAACTACAAGAACCACTTAAAGTTGTGTCAGATTAAGGTCATCATTTCAAGGATTTCACAGTTAATTCACAATCTCTCTCTGACATGAATACAGAAAGTAAAAATCTGTTTGAATCAGATGATAACATGAACACATTATGGTATAACTGATGCAATCACCTTGTGTGCTCATGGAATAAAATATACTTTAGAGGGAAGAAATGAAAGTGTTGCAATAAGCTGTAGAAAAAGTAGAAATTGTTGAAAAGCCAGATAATTATAGCACCTTCTTGCTTGTATTAAACTGTTTCAGCATCAGTTGTTATGATGTTGATGACATGAATGTGTGGTGTATAGGTATTGTTACTGCATATGCAAGGCTAGTATAAAATTATGTTTAGCCTATGACCATGAACTTCTATTTGTATTATTTACACAGTATTTTCTTCTGTGAATACTTTATTTGCAGAGTAAATAATGTGAAGTAAGTTTAAAGCACAACATACTTATAATATTCAATGTTAATGGCAAATGAACACCTAATACAACTTGCAAAATGCAATTGTCTCTACAGTGTGAAATGAGAAAAATCATTTTGGCAATTGTATGCATATTCAACAGCCAATCTGAGACTATGTAGAGATTTCTATGTTGAGTTAATACAGAGAAATTCATTTATATATGAATCACTGAAATTAAGTTTCCCATTTCACAGATTCCTTTATACACCTTTCTCTCTTTTATAACTTTGTTACAGATGTTACAGTAAAAACATATTATTGTAAAATATTTTCATAACACATAATCTCAAGTACTTCTTATAACAAAGCCAGATGATAATATGAGAAAAATAATTTATTATCATCCTTTGAATTTACCTTAGTTAAAGGCAAAGAAAAAGGTTATAGGTTAAGGTTATAGCTATAGGAAATTCCCAGTATCTGAGAGCATTAAAATAAATAAGTAGCTCAGTACAAGATATATTTACAAAATGCATGCATTTAATATAGATATTCATTTATCTGTATATGTGTTCTGGAGTGTATGTTATGTCAGGACTGTAGGCCTGAATGTTTTACTCTTAAACGTTTTCACCTCTCTGAAGCCAATGCAATTTGACATCCTCCAATAGAGAAAGAGTGATCTTTGAAAAAGAACTGGAGTTAAGATAAGAACAAATTATACCTGCAGGAGGGTGTTTTGCTACTTTTTTCATCAATGTGCTGCTGCCCTTCAGTTGTTGCTATAGAAATCCAGCAGACAGGGAGGCTATCGGGGATTTATAGATAGGAAGTTCACTTAAGCCAATCAGAGCTCTGCCCATTTAGACTTATCATGGTTGCCTCCATGTCATTAATAAAAAGATACAAGAGTGGGAGTGCTGCCACATGAAAGTTTAAGAACCCATTGCTTTCCTTCATGTCTACAAGGCAGCCTGCTTACTGTCCAGGCACAATAGAATTTCTAATCAAACTTTTAAGTAGATTATATAGCTCACTGAACCTGACTGCACTACGGTATCCTTCTCTTCTTCCTCCAACTCTCTAAATCCCTACTGCTTTCTTAACAGCCACATAGCATAAACTAGTTATCTCTGAAACTTACCAATTTTATTTGGCTCAAAGACCTGCTTTCTCTTTCTTGCTTTCTCTTTCTCTCATTCAATCTCCTATTTTTCTTCCTCCTCCCTTCTTTGTTTTGTTAACAGTCAGATTTTCCCTACATGAAGAAATTTCCTAAATAAAATAGGAAAATGCAAGGTTCATCTTAATTTGATCCTTTAGATATGGGGAGTGTGAGAACCGCATAAAAAAAAGTTTATCTTCATCTAGGAAAAGAAAGGTTGCCTAGAAAGCCATTTTTCTTTCAGCATACTAAGTTAGAGGTTATGCATATGTTTGCAGTGATCTTTTCTTCATAGATTGTCATTTTTTTGGTACAGAAATTCTAACAGTTAAAAAATATTCAGATAAATAGCTGTGAAAAATACACATTCTATTCATGTAATGATAATACAGCATTCTTACTGAATGCTGGTGGGTTATCCCTCACCTTTATTTGTATCTCTAATATATTTATATGTATTTAGATCCCTCAATTTTATTTATATCAGAATAGTCTCCTATACAGAAACACTTAAATGTTAGATGTGAAACTGCGTCACAGAAACCACAAATGTATTCCACCTCTGACTTGTGAGATACTTAAAGCCCTCAGACCTGGGGCTTAATTGTCTGTTGATGTAATTGGAAACACTTGCATCCATTTTAATAAAAACAATATTTGTTTATGAAGCTGAGCATTTTTGAGTTTAGGCAAGGGAGCAAACCTGATGCAAAGCCATGGTCCCTGTCTCTGATTTATCAATTGACATTTATTACTTTGTTTGGGCCATTTTATGCATCATAACATAGATGTTGCTTTGATGTTACATATCAGGGTTATACCTATATATGAACTTTACCATTTACAATATAATACTATGGTTTCAAAAGTAAACTGTACTGCATTTTTAGAAGAATGGTGTATAGAGTGTCAAAAATGTATCTTTTTCAGGAATCATTCTTCTTACTTCTTTAATGAAAAATAAAAGTGATAATTATCTTGTTACTTTGCCTGAGTTTTCCAGTTAATGGTCTAGTTATGGACCAGTAAGGATTGTTTTTTTCCTTTCTTGATAGAAGTTCTCTTTGTTGATGTAATTTCTGTTTTCTTTTGGTAGGGGGAGCTGTGGCAAGCATCAAAGTTTTGCATGATTATGCTACTTTCTTTATAATAGATTTTATTGCACAGTCTCATCCTGGAAAATTTAAATGGGCTAGGGACCTTGTTCCAATTGGAACTAGTAGAAAAACAAGTGTTCAACAAGTAAAACAATGCAGGAAAAAGAATATGCTTAATATCAATACACCTGCTAATCACTGTAAAACATACACATCAAGTTATTAAATTAATTTCCATAGGTCTACATGTCTAATTTATGCTATTTCCTATACTAGATCTGTCAAGTGAGATTATGCCAAGCACTGAACACTAAATAGGATGAAATAATCTTTCTAAGGGGGAGTTGTGGGGTTTTTTGGTGTTTCAGATCTTTTAAATTTTTTTTTAAGCTAGTGCATCATTTTTGTGATCAGTGGGAGAGCATCAGCTGTATTCACAAGACCCTGGAGCATTTTTAAATTCTACAAATTCTTCTGACACTACTCAATGGCAGATGTTTAATTTAATGATATAGGAAATAGGGCATCTACTATATAAATCTTCCATGGTTATCATTCTAAAGCCAGCCTACGACTAAATTTTGCCAAGCTAAATGTGTACCCAAGCCATATTCCTATTGTAAATAATCTTAGCTAATTATACACAAAAGTACTTCTAAGTTCGTGCTTAAACCAGTTTAAAAGTTGCTGCATAATTTCATTAGGTATTAGTTATTTTTTGGATCATGAGAAATGGTGAATAATCACTATCCACGTGCTCCATTAATTCATTATTTTAACTCTCTCTACCAAAGTCTCCCTGCCCTAGCTTATTTTCATAAGTTGAAATGTTAACAGCCCCATGCCCCAAAGTAGGAAATATTTTGAGATAGAAAATCTCTTCTGTTTCTTTTAAAATCATCTTTAATGATGAAGATGCAGGTCAAATGAAACTTCACATAGCATTGAAACTGCTTGCAAACCATACATTAATTAATATACAATAATAGATATATAATTATAATTCATAATTTAATTTTGTGTAATATATATAATTATTTAATATATTGTTCATCTCTTTGATGCTGAACACTGAGCTGAAATTTTCAGAGAACTGTCAACAGTAGCTTCAGGATCACTTTCACAAGAAGTAGCAGATAACTTCCAGTCATACTTTCCCTCAGGCACATTACCTCGCACTTATCCTATCCACACTGAATTTCATCTGCTGATCCATCAGCAGATGTTACTTGTACAACATTTTCAAATCCTTCTGCAAGCCTGTCCCATAAACTTCAGATTTTTCCAACTGGAAAAATTACAAATTTTTTCCCTTCTCCAAGTTATTTAGGTTAAAAAAAGAACAACTAACACATTTTCTTGGATAAGGCTGTCATATGTCTTTTTTGCCTTTTTGTGCTTGGATCTCAGTTTCTGTGCTTCTGCTTGTATCCAAGTAGATTTTGGCAAGTGTCTTGTTAGGGTAAATCCCTCCCACAGCAGCACTAAGTCTATGTTCCTGGCCAAGTAGGGAGTAAGGAAAATGGGGGAAAAAAGCAAATTTTCATGGTCAGTGGGAGAGCAACAGCAGTAGTCATAGGACCATGAAGCATTTATAAATTATGTAGCAAGTGGGGGAGTTGACTATGTTATTTACAGGACTTGGAGGGCAAGAAAGATGAGGTTCATGAGCACAGAAACTTCAGGGCAGGGAATATAGATGGGGTGGCACAGTGGTACTTTGTAGTTAAGGATGAGGGGCAGAGGGTTGGGGAGCTTGGTGGCAAAACTAAGACACCACTTGGAACAGAGAAGAGGGGGCATGCTTGAAAGGTAATAAATTAAGTACCTGGGAAATAAGAAGTTTGGTTTTGATGACAAGGAGGGAAGATCAGCCATTCAGTACCTTTCTGAGTGTAGTAGGAAGAAAAAAACCGGAGCTGTGAAATTAGCCAGAGCAGCTTTAGAAAGAATACCTTGTAAATCTCTTCATACTCTGATTTTTGACAGATAATACTGTTGGAAACCACCCTGAACTACTAATCATAACCTTTCTTTATTTTATACTTTTCAACTGGTGCTTAATTTATAAAGGGACCTGTGTGTTATTTACACATCATTCATCACCATACACCCCAATGACTTCACAAACCCTTATACAGATAATTTATGAAGCTGTCTGTGGTAAGTTGACCCTGGCTAGATGCCAGGTATGCACCAAAGCCTGTCTATCACGTCCTTCCACAACTGGACAGGGGAGAAAAAATATAATTAAAGGCTTACGAGTTGAGCTAAGGACAGGGACAGATCACTCATCGATTACTATTACAGGCTAAACAGACTTGACTTGGGGATATCAACTGAATTTATCATCAATCAAAATCAGAGCAGGATAATGAGAAGTGAAACAAACCTTAAAGACACCTTCCCTGAACCCCTCCCTCCTTCCCAGCCTCTATCTCCTTGTCCCAGTGGTACAGGGAGATGGGGGAATGGTAGTTACAGTCAGTTCATCATGGGTTGGTAGTGGCTGCTGCTCAGGGAGCAGAGTCCTTGCCCTGCTCCAGCCTGGGGTCCTTCCCATGGGCTAAAGCTCTTCATGAGCTGCTCCAACGTGGGTCCCTTTCCAAGGGGTGCAGTCCTTCAAAGAAAGCCTCCTCCAGTGCGGCTCCCCCACAGGGTCACAAGTCCCACCAGGAAACGTGCTCTAGCATGGACTCCTCTCTCTATAGGTCTGCAGGTCCCCTCCAGGAGCCTGCTGCAGCATGGGCGTTCTACAGGTTCACAGTCTTCTTTTTGGCATCCACCTGCTCTGGCATGGGTCTACTCAACAAGCTGAGGGTGGGTCTCCGCATCCCTGTGATCCTCCATGGGCTGCAGGGGCGCAGCTGCCTCACCATGAGCTGCTCCAGGGGCTGCAGAGAATCTCAGCTCCAGTGCCTGGAGCACCTCCTGCCCCTCCTGCATTGACCTTGGCATCTGCTGAGTTTTCCTTTTGCATATTATCACTTCTCTCTTCTCTGAATGCAATTACTTCAGGCATTATCTCAGATGGGCTCAGACTTGGCCAGCAGTGGGTCTGTTCTGGAGCCGGCTGGCATTGGCTCTGGCAGACATGGAGGAAGTTTCTGGCATCTTCTTGCAGAAGGCACCCCGGTAGCTCCCACCCCTCTACCAAAACCTGGACATGCCAGCCAAATACAGTCCTTAATTAGGTAAACTTTGATTTTTATCTCTCCATTAAAAAAATTGGTAAACGAGGGAAGTTAGATGACTTATCGGGGTCACAAAGTTAAGTCTACTAATCTAAGACTTACCAAGATGTTTTATTTCTCAGTTTGACACACCAAATAAAGTAATTAAAGCAAATGTACAGGTCAGCAAAACAAAATGAAATTAGATTGCAGATAATTGAGGGACAAGCTGTTAAACCAATCCAGGAATGCAAAGTCAACCTCACTATCCAAAAACATACGTGGAAATTAGAGGTAGACTTATGTCAGAGAATCTCAGCAGAGTTCAGTATTACCAACTGAACTATAAAGATTTACTGTCCTGTATCTTGTTTTTAGTAATACTATTTGGAAAATGCATATCTTTCATCAAACCAACAGGAAAAAAAAAAACAAACTAACTAGGGTTTTTTTATTTTGATGAATTACTTTTAGTTTCAAAACCTTTTGAATTTTAATAAATATTGCACAAACAAAAATATTCCTGGGGTTTCTTTAATCATAAAAATATAATTTAATTTACTCTTTCTGTGAATGCAGGTGAATGGAGTTAAATCCAGCTTGTGGATGGTCATAAGTGGTGTTTCCCAGGGCTCAAAATGTGGGTCAATTCTGTTTAATATCTTTACTGATGATCAGAATGAGGGATAGGAGTGCATCC
Source organism: Origma solitaria (assembly GCA_013397895.1). Lineage (NCBI taxonomy): Eukaryota > Metazoa > Chordata > Aves > Passeriformes > Acanthizidae > Origma > Origma solitaria. The sequence continues at coordinate 117,415 of VZRL01002452.1, forward strand.
TCAGAGAGTTTGAAGACGAAACCAAGTTTGACGGTATCTTCTGAAGGGTAAGAAGGCTCTGCAGAAGGATCTGGATGGGCTGGATCGATGACTGAGGCCCACAATTATCACCCCTGGAAATATTCAAAGAGTTTGTGGATGCAGCACAGGGTTGCATGGTATAGTGAGGAACATAGTAATGCTGGGTTAGTGATTTAACTCAAAGATCTTAGATGCCTTTTCCAGCCCTAACGATTCAATGGTTCTATGATTTTGTTTTTAGATACAGTACTTCACCGTTAATTTACTGATTTATTAGCAACATCCTTTAGAAAAATAATTAAAATCTGTGTTACGGACTAAAAAGATTGTGTTATTATTTTATTTTCTTTCCTAATGGGCATAGACTGTAAGTAAATTACTGTTCTACCTTCCTTTTTCAGAATATTACTAGGAACTTGGAGTTTGCGATCTACATTATAAAATATAGCACCAAGCCTCAGATAACTGAAACATAAGAAAATGCCCATGGAAGCTAAAACTCTGAAAATTTCAGAAGCTTCAGAAGACTGTTCTGTCAAAAAGGCAGATAAATCTTCAGCACTTGGTGATGAGGATGAAGAGTTGTATTTAATAAAAGAGAGAGAGACAGAAGGCCTGAGCAAGAAAGATGACTTTTGGACAAATGATAAGCTTCTGAGTTTTCATGAATCAGCAAGATGCGGTTTTCATATATTTTTACAGTAGTTTGATCTTGGAGATTAGAAAACTGAAACATGACTTGACCCAAAAAACAATGTTGGCTGGCATTTTTAATGAAGTTTCACAGTTCTGATGGGGAACAACATTCTCTGTTATCACTGTGTTTGCATGTATGTCACAGCTGCTAAAAGTTTTGAGGATCCCAAACCAAAGGACAAAAGATAAGTCAAACCTCCTTGACCAAATTCTCTGATGCTCTTAACTGGCATAATCCCATCGACTTTCTTTACATCAGCCAAAAATCTGAATATTCAACTTTTTAAAATGTGCTGTCAAGAGTACCCATTTTAAACCATACATGTGAAAAACTTTGCAAATAATATTTAAAACAATGAAATGCCTTAGTCCCAATAGCAACTCACCTGAGGTATGTTTTCCCAGTTTTTAAAAAATTTGGTTTGGATTTGACTGGTTTCAGATCTTCTAATGGTCTTTTGCTGGGGAAAAGAAGGAAACTTAGGGTGTATTTAATTTGTTTCCACCAGCACTGCTCACTATACTGTGGGATATAGAGCGCTGACTGAGTGGAAAATTTTGTCAGAAATATCTGAGCTTGTACAGCGTAATTTGACATCTGTGGTTTAGCATTTTTATGAGTCATTTATTAAGTGCATTTAAAAATACGTTTTCCTTCTAATCTACCTTATTTGTCTCATTATCTGTTCTCCGTAATTTGCTCACTAGAAAGGGATCTAAAAAAAACCAAAACAAAACACCAGAGTTCAGCACCCCTGTGCTGATCAAGAAGCAAGAGCAATTCATGTTCTGAAACAGTGCTGTCTGATTAGGATTATTGCCTTTGTGATTTACTTCCCACTTTATTTGTGCAAGACCGCACAATAAAAATCTCTGAAATCCATGTAAGTGAGATCCCAGCGAGGGACTTTTGCTCTGACCTCTTCATCATTACTAGAAATGACAACATGATTTTCTTAGAAATTAATTAGGATGAAAGGCAGAACAATTGCACAATCAAACAGGGAGCTAAACCAAAGATTTTGCAGCATATGAATGATGTAAACATCATTCAAGCATGACAAAATAATATCAGTAGAAATATTCAATACTTCCTTTAGTTTCTGCGGTAGGGCCACCTGTAGTTTTATAATTAGCATATCAACTATAAGTGGTGAATTCAGTTGTAGATATAAAATACACCTAAGTTGAACCTAAAATTTACTTTGGGGACTTTTTTACTTTTTTTCAGTTTTCCTTTTTTATTGCAAATAGACAATGAAAACATATTACAAGATGCTTCCATCTACCAAAATAGACAAATTTGGCATCTTCTTACCAGAGAAAGGAGTCAATTACTGGGAAGTTATTTACTATAACAGTTTGAAATGTATTATTATTAGGACTTTCTGTATTAATTAGGTAATTGGGACCATAAGACCGCAAAATATTAATTCCACTAACAGTGAATTATTTGTTTTGTATATATGGTTTGTTCCTTTTTGTTTATAACCAGATTTTGATGTAAGATCAGCAACATAAAAAGACCTCTAAAGTTTGTAAGGATTAGTTTGGCAAAAATGCCTTGCAAAAATTAGACTTTTTCACTATCCTTCTTTATGAACTAAGCCTTCTTTGCGCAGCTTCGTTCAGCTTAGTTGTGGAAATAGAGTATTCTATTCATTTTCCTGGGTAACCAAGTAAGATGAGGAAAATATTCAAAGAAGAAACTTTTTCAGAACCTCATTTTGAGCTGAACATTGACAGACAGATCTATACTTTGTTACTGAAGAGAAGTCTGATTCTTCAGATGCATGACCAGTCACACTGAAATCACTCGTAGAAGAGCTGAAGTGCAGGAAGGAAATCAGTGAACCCTCTATACACAGTGTAGAGTTACCAAGTTTGAAAGAGAGTGCAGAAATAACAAGAGTTTAGGAGAAAGGGTAAGATTGGGCTGCATTTTTCAGGAATTCAGTCTCAGAAGTAGTCTCTAGCGAAGTCTGGTAAACTAAAAAGCTATTCTGAAATGTTAACAATTCTTAGGCTGGGTGTGTGGTGATGAGAATAAGTTTGGGTGAGTCTTGCTGTAGTGCCTTCCTTAGAGTAACAGAATTTTATCCTGAAGTTCCCAGGAAACCAAAAGAGACTTTTTTCCTAAACTGTTCTGTTTTATAATGCAAATTGTCTTCTGTACTTGTACTGTAGTAAAATATACAAGAAAATCACATATCTAACAGGAATTTATTTTCTTCACAAGCTTACTTACCTGTTTTCTTTCCTATGTCACAAGGCTCTTTCTTACTGAACAGAACATTAGCAGTTCCATTTATTGCAAAGGATAGGACACTATGTACATGGATAAAGGTTTTTAAAATGGGTTCAGATTAATGTGTAATGATTCTCTTATCATTATCACACATGACTCAGAATCACGATTCACTGGAGTAGGAAGCACAAAATCCATAAGCTAAAGTTGCTTTATTTTTTCTTCTCAAACCTTCGTGTTCATGATGAGTAGGAAGAGACAGGGGCATGAACATTTTTATTCAAAACCGGCATGGCATCAAAATATGTCCAGAAAGATACTGAGGTTGCGTGTACCTTTTCCTTAGCACCCTCTGAAGTGTTAGACCTCACAGAAAAGTTATGGATTCATTGCATTTTGTTGCTAAGTATAGGCTTTAACATATTTTCCTGACATATCACAGTATAAGTTGATATAGATACATTGCTGCTCATAAAGTAGCAATTATGTTTCATATATTTTCTGCTAAAAAAGAAAACAGTATTCAGCCTGCCAAGATTTATCACTAAAAATTAAAAAAATTAGAAACACGTGTTACTAATTAGATAATTAGAAAGTAGATTAGAAACCTCTAAAGAGAAATGCACTTAAGCCTACAAGTATGCTACAATATATCTGACTGAATTAATTTCTGTGGTATCATTAGCATTATGTATTAACTTCACAGTTTTGATTAAAATGTGTAATCGGAGGTACCATTAAGTCTAACGCTTTGCATCTCTCTGGATTTTTCATATAACTAATTAGCACAAGGTTTGTGTTCTCATTTTTTCAATATGAACACAGCATTAAAGAAGCACGTCACTGATTATGTTAACGTGGTGGAACACCACAGAGATGAATTTTTCAATTTTCTAAAGGGTGAATACAATTACAGATTTAGTAAAGCAAAAAATCTGTGATTTAGTATGCTACCTTTTGACAGTTGTGTCAATAAGAAAGAATTTTGATAGTTGCACAAAGTAAAAACCCTGTTCTGATGCAAGAACTAAAAGTCTCCTTACCTGTCATTTATGAATAATTTAGGAGGTTCAGTAAACAGATATTACTGAATATTATTACATATCAGTATGCTTATCAGTAAGCAAGAGTAGATACTTATAAGGACATTAAATGAGAGGATATTTTTGTGGTTTTATAAAGGTGAAAACCCCCAAATTTGATGACACAAACCCTGAAAATTAGTACGAATAAAAACTTTGAATCCAGTCTTATATTTTTCCTCCTCCTTATCTTCTCATGTATGTCACATTTCTTTTAATCCCTATGATTCCTCTAACTTCTGAACCTTGTGTTGTCTTACCATTTATCCTCATCATTCTGCCTTCTCCTATCTTGTACTTATTAGATTTTCTGTCTCTCCACATATATAGATAAGAATATGATTTATTCTGCTGATTCCATCTGTTTTCTCTTCAAAAATAGTAAATGAAGGTCATTCTTAAGTGAACAGATTCATATCCACAAGGAAATAATAAAAAGAATTTACCTCCATTATTCATCTGTTATAGGCACAATGGTTAGTTAAAAAATAGCATTTTCCCCTCTAAACCCTATGAAATTGAACTTTTATAATGAAATTGGTTTCCCCAGCAGTTCACACAGCAACCATGCTCTTTTCTGGAGAAAATAAACTGTTTCCTGAGAGCAAACCTGAGCAGTCAATTACAGCTTGAGTTAAGCACCTAAATGTTTTTTTGATTCTTTTGGTTTGAAATGCAGAAGACAGGTTTTTGTTATAGAGTTACTGATTTCAGAAGGAGCTAAGTCTCCTAAATACAAGTTAGATATCCAACAATCATTGTAAAAGTGGCCATAAGGGCCATTTTCTAAGACAATAATGTTTCAGATTTTATGTTCTTAATTATGAAAGCTTGAAAAATTAACTAATTCCCCTTACCCAACAAAAGGAGATATAATAAAACTATACAAAGCTGGGAGCTAGAAATATCTTGGGATGGGATTAATTTATCTGGGAGGGACAGTTTGAAAGCAGCATTTGGAAGTGATCTCCAGAGGGATGGAAGATGTACTAATGAGCACTAAATATTCATAAATTTTTGGATACGGCCACTGTAGTCAGTGAGTGTCCATGTATTTTACATATAATTAAGCACTCACATAAACAGATGCTAGGAAAATATCCCAGATTTAGTGTTTCTCTACTATTCGGGATGTAAAGAAAACAAGACGAGCCTTATAAAAGAAAAAAAGCTGCTAGAGCTTGAGTAAGAAATTTCCATTGTGTAACAGCAGGTCCTATTTCTGGGGTGGCAGCTTCAACCCATGGAGAGATAGGATTTTGCTTTCTTTTTGTTTTACATATGCATTGTTTGCTTCCCGGTCCTTAGGTACCCATCTATCTCAACAGCTATTGTTTGATTCAGAACTCCCTCCTTAATCTGCAAATAGGTAGGAAAAGGTGTGAGAAAGTAACATTCTGAAGGGAGTTTCTGTTGGATTGCTTCCATTTTTGTTTTACTTATATTGTATTAAGGCAGTTTCATGTCTTGAAATATTGATATATTTGGGACACTTCTGTTTATTCTTAAAGAGACACTGAAGATACTCACTGCCCTTTAAGACACAATCTTACTAGTGGTATAAATTGCATACTAAATGTTATGTATATAAATTTAAGTTTTAAGTGCATTTCAAATTCTGTTCTTTTTGACATTGGCTGAATCTGTTTCAGTTCTTCTTGGCAAATGCCTGGATTATGTTGTTTAAATGTGGTTTTCTTCCTATGCCTGTATCCAAACCTAGTTCATCCTGGCCCACATTTGTGCTTCTTTGTGCCACAGCACCTCTTTCATCATTTCATTTACAAAAAAAGATTAAACTATTCCAGGAAGTGGGAGAGTAATGCAATTGAATGGATATTTAGGAGGCCTGGATGTGCATGAATTGGCCCTCAGTAAATAGTTTGGCCCTACGCCTTCAGTCTTTAAAGCAAATTAAATTCTGAATGGCATTTCTCCAGGAAGCATGCTTGATGGAATCCAAATCCCAAATATTAAACATAGGCTGAATTTCTGAAGCAATTTTTTCTTTCATAAATAATTTTAGGAGGTATAACCATTCTTTTCAATAGACAACTAAGGTTGCAATGCTCTCTTAGCTCAGAAATCTAAAACGCTGGACCAAAACTAAACTAAAAATTGATGATACAGAACTGTAAGGAATTAGTTACTGTGTTCATCACTGGCTGGTGACTGTGTTAGGCTTCTGTAGTTGAAACACAAACAAGCAGAATAGACAGAAAATATGAAACAAAATATGGGGGTTTTTTTACTGAATTTGTACCTTTAAGTCATCTTAAAACTTATCACAGGATTTCTCAGCACATATGGGTTTAAATGTTCTAAACTATTTTTTAGAGCAGCAAGAGTTAAGAGTTTTATGCAAAAGACCTGCTGTAAGAGACCTGCCCTAAGATCATTTTGTCAGAGTTAAAATTACTTGCTAAAGGGCTCAGAATATTCTGTGTCTTTTCTGAACCTGAGTGGTGAACAAACCCCGTTTTTATTTGAGTTTTCTCATTTTCTCTGCTGAATGTGTGACCTTTTATACATGATGGAGTTGGTTGGCCCACATCTTAGCTGGAGCCATTTTCCAGAAATTTGTGTAATATTTTCACTCTATAATAATTCTGAGTGTTTGTATAGGTATAACTCAAAGGCAGGAGCTCTGGACCAGAAAAAAATCAAAAGTAACTGAGGACACATTAAATATCAGAAAATAATTTGATAGCTAATTTCATTTATTCAGTACGTTTGAAGAGAGTAGACTAAAGGTTAAATTAACATTTAATTTCTTTGACAAAGTAATATTTCCTAATATCACTGAGTAGTTTTTAAGTGTAGCTTATTTTTTTCAGAGATCAAAAGGCAAAGATTCAGAGATGGAAATGGAAAAACAAATATATATTTTAAAATTTATTGGTCCAGCCACTCAAAAGAAGTAATGGAATTGTTTTGTTTTCTTTTTTGTCTAAAACATTTTACCTATAGATGCAATTCAGCAAAGCAAGCAAAGACTTCTCTTACCTCTTCAAATAGTATAGTGTTACACAAAATGCACAAGCAAAATGATGATTTGGTTTTTCTGCCATGAAAAACTCAGATGACAGCTTTGGTTAGGCTTGGGGTACTCATTAGAAATCTGTTCCTTATCCCTCTGCTGTTAGTTGAATAGAAGAGTAGCTGAACAATTAAATAGTTCCCCACCCCTGAACTAAGAGTAGAGTGTTGCCAAAGATGACAGAATCACACACTGAGAGAGATAGAGAATGTGTAAGGCAATTTTGTGGGCACTCAACAATTACAGCAGGTCAATACTAAGGTATCTGCCCCCTGAATAAAGGTGCTTATTATAAGAGCAAGTGTAAGCAGAGTGTCTGCTCCTCTAGTGGCACCTGGTCAAAGGAACCATAAAACAAGAACATGAAGAGAGAAACTTGACCAATACACAGTAATGGAAATGGTGAAGAGAGCAAACCTGATCAGTCACACAAATAGGGAAGGATATATAGGTTGTGAAGTTGTTTATTTTTTCAGTTGGGAGGATAAGGAAAGGGAGGGAGACAAACACAGAGAGACATAAACCCTGGCCAATTAGCGTTAACAAAAAATAATCAGGAGCAAACCTGGTCAGTCACTCTAATTGATGGGCTATCAAGAAGCAGCAGAGAAACCAGGAATTTGCAACAGGTAAGAATGCAAACTGAGGATCCTACGTGTTTTAGGGGGTCTGTGAGACTCGGCCAACTGATGAGATGATGTGCAGGGGAAGGAACAGAAAGAGAGGTAGAAAAAGGAGTCTAAAAGGGATCATTTTTGTGGAAATCTGTGCAAGTCACTACACTTGTCTGGCTGAGCCCTATGCCTGATCACTGCAACGTGTCCTCATATCTTACTGCGTCTTTTCTTAACTCTCCCTGTGCAGTAACATTCTTTTGCCCATGTGTGTGCTCTTCAAGGACGCAGTACCAGCTGTTTGAGAGACCTCTGCATGTGAAATGTGGTGCCAGACACTGGAGTCCGACCGGGGGTAAGGTCTCCTGACCTGTGGTGTCATCTGTTGGAGACCGTGGCGTCTCAGCATCATCAACTGAAGTGAATGGGGGGTTTAACCCCAGCTACTGGGGTGGAATTCTATGATTCTATGCATTCTATGATTTTAAGACTGAAACACACATCTCTGGGGCTGTCTTTTTTGTTTGTCTTGTTGCTATTGTTACAGAAAACCAGTGTGGATTTACCCATTGTGTAGGTTCTTAGGTTAGTATTTTGCTTTTTAGTTTAATTCCTGAAAAAAAGAACATCTGAGGAGTTACAGACCTAGGTGTCTCATCTCAGCTCTAGTACAAAATTGATTTAAAGTGCAATTAAATTGAGGTTGGCATAATATCTGACACAGTATCACATAGGTACAAATTCATACATGTGAAATGTATGCCTTTTTAACCCCCTAAGAGGTTACTAAAAAATTAATAAACAATAGATTTATATCCCCCTAATTGTTGTAATTTATGTCTTTTTTTCTAAAAATGGGGTATATAAAATTTCATTACAATTAAGGAATAGCTAGAAGATAAAAGGCTAGATCTTGTCACAGATTTTTAAACTGGTTAATCAGTAAGAAAGGGATCACAATGAAGGACAGTTCCCAGGGCTGTAATGTACAATGTCTGATCAGGCAAGAAACTACTGATTTATATTCAACACATTCTTTAAAGTTAGTAAGTGTTCTTATTCATATTTCACAACCAAGAAACTGAAATAGAGTGCTATGTCAAATTCAGGTCTTGATAGTTATAAAAGGCATGACAAGTCACACTTTTACAGTCTTCTCTCTCTCTGACAGAGAGGTCAAGCTGAGACAGCGAAAATTTGTGGAAATTGTCCCACCAAAATATTATTTTAATAATGAAAGAGTAAATATGCAGCTTTCCTCTCATGGTGCTATTAATCTAAGTAAATAAAGGAATAGATCGATTTATTTTTTTTTTTAAATCAAGAGTAGGAAAAAATATGAAATATTTCAGAAACAATCTGAAAATGTCATTACATTTGAGCAATGGTGTAATATGAATATCTGTTTTATTTTATTTGAAAGTATGGTCTTTCCTGTGTGAAAAAAAAAGTCAGAAATATTTTTAGTGACTAGAAGTCAATAACAAAATGTATGTCTGATTTACATTCAAAGCTCAGGATTTTTGGACATAGAGTATTACACAACATGAATCATACAATTTGAGCCACACCTGCCAACTTAGAAATCTGCTGTGTCCAATATGTCTTTGGAGTTAAACCTATGGGATTCATTTTGTGTATATTTTAATTTCTCCGTTTCTCAGTAAATCCAAATTATATTTCTGCCACCTAATCTTTATTTGGCAAATAATTATAATTTGTATTAGTTTAAAACACTACCCTCCAAGCTTACATCTGGCCATAACAGGTCATGCTGGAGCCTTTGCTGATTTGAAATGGTCCTGGAAAGCACTTTGCAGATGAAGAGGAAAGGCTCAGCTGCTAGCACTCTAGTTACACAACCTTCATCAGATCTGATACTTGAAAAATATACAGTAATTCTTTTCTTTTTTTTTTTTTTTTAATGATGGACTTTGCTATTATCCAGAAATGCTGCCAGAATTTTCTGTAGCACTATATCTAGTGTCAGCTCATGATCTGCCACAAGTATTGTTTACAGACTGTATAGGGGATAATAAATGGCTTCCAAAAGGCTTGACACTCCACAATATTTATCCACCAGTTGATCCGAGGTTTCTTTAACATTTGTTTCCCAAATATCCACCTGGAAATAAAAAAGACTTTGATTAGTTCTCTCAACATAAATCCATTGCTTCTTCATGATTCAGACAAAGAAAGATGCCATAATGAGTTTCTGAAACCAAAGTTCATCTATGCTGTGATTTTTCTGATTGCAATTTTTACTTCAGCAGGCTGTGTCCTTAAAAAAGGCAAGCATAGATAACAAATGCCTTTTTAGTCCCTTGTGCTGAGTTATTTGAATTGCATGGATCAAATAGGTCTGAACACTTCGAAAACAGTTCACACAAATGTATTTTGTCTGCTAAAAAAGAAATGCTATGATTGCCTTGGACATTTACAGCTTGATTTCACAGCAAGGGAATTTGTAGAGGCTACTACTCATTAAGACACCTGTTACTGGGCATAAAGCAAATAAAAATTATTCACAGTAAATGACAAAGGTTATGCTGGAAAATTCCTACTGTATAAGGATATTGTATCTGTATCTCCATAGCTGGGATATTGATGCAAGATGGGAGAGCTCTTCTGTGGTTACTGATCCTGAATTTGCTATGTTGCTATTCATATGGTGTATGTTTGTTTTGTTCATAAGTTGTTTATAGACGTGGGGTCTCCAGCATAATCCTGTGCCCTTTTTGTTATTGTACCATACCATTACTTCTTACCCTGCATCCAAGAGCTCCATTTTCAAGGCCCTATCATACCAACCTATTTGCATATAAACTACGTTTTTAAGTCAACAATTAATATTTCTATCCACACAAATCATCAATACATTGCTACTACTATTCATATAAAAATTGGGGTTATGCCACAAAATTATACAAAGCTGAACAAACTGAAACAAATGAGGTAATAAGTACTTGGTCATTAGAAAATTGTCATTGCAGTTAAACAAGCTAAAAAATACTCCAGGCAGGCCAAGAGGAGCTCAGACGCAGCCTGATGTGCCTCAGCCCAGTTGGTGCAAAGTCCTTGGCCTGTAATTAGTAATGGCAGTGCTGTATCTATGCAGCTAAATGGCTCCAAGGCAAGTGGCACCGTCTGGTTTGCTTCCTCTCTACTCAGGGACGACCTTGTTGGCTAGTTCCAAACACATAACTCTTGATTCTGAGTCTACTCATGGAGCCCAGTGGTAGTTTACTGGAAGAACACATTGCCATTGCGTTTGAGTGTGACTTTCAGCTCAAATTATGCAAAAGAAATTTAGACAATTGTGTGGAGGCCTGAGAGAGACATAATTTCTGTAGTTCAAAATTCAGCATGCATATTGCTCCGTGCCATGGGGTGTAGCCTCTCCTTGGGGAAGAAGGCTTTGAAGACCTACTTGCGCAAAGCCTAAGTATTGGGGTACAGAAAAGAATGAAGGGGGTTCATATTTCCTCCCCCCTTGAACTCAGGTTGTGGACTCCCCATCAATGTATTCATGCTTTATTCTTTAAAAAGCTATTTTGGGAAGGGGTGGTTAGCTAAGATATCAGGAAGTAAATTTATGTTCAATCAACGTCGATGATGAGAGGATGAATTCTCAAGCTTGTTTGACTGTGTAGATGTATCCATGGGTCTCAATATAAGTCCATGTATCTTCACTTTGACAAGAACTCTGAAGTTTTGAAAGTGTCTGACACATAGTCAACACTTTGTTGACCTTTCCACCTTTTAACACCTTTGTCAGACAGGCAGTGCCAGACATATTATATATTTAGTGTATCAAATGTGACAGTGTTTTTTAAATTGCCCATACATTCCTATCCAGAGATCCATAAATAATTTCAATTATTGATTTTAATGGTATACCTGCTCCAATTGCTGCATTGCCATTAATGATTCATTAATGTTCTTGGATTTCCTGCTGATACCAGCTGAATGGATGAAGAATATTTCCTGTAACATTGTAAAATAATCAAGAAGACAGAAAAAAGTGTATATATTTTTTCCATATTAATGAATGTAGTCTTGTTAAATACATTGTATTAGTGGAACTGAAAGGACTCTACCAAATGTGTAATTTTAAGTGTATTGTCTTTTATTATTTTATTAATTTTAATAGTGGTAAGACAATCAGCTTTAAAGGAATGTCATTTGTTAGCACTCTGAAAGAAACATCATTTGTTTAGAATTGCTTGATTAAGAAGATTTGGAAGAGCACAGAGACTTACTGATTAAAAAAACCAATAATATGAGGGAGAGTCCTGAGGTGTATATCTTGAGGAATTTGAAAGAAAAAAATTTCTTAGCAGTTAAAGACAATAGCACTGCAGGAAATGCTAGGAAAAAAAATAAAAACCCAAACAACTAATCTAATGAAACACAAAGAACTGGGTTACCTTTTGCAATATGCTAGTTCTCCAGTTACCCAGATTCAATCATGTTTGCCATCTCTTCACATCTTTTGTAGATATGTAATTATACATTTTCCACTGAGGCCAGGAAAGGATATCCAGGTCTAGATGTGCAAGGCAGCTCTCAGGTAGAGTGCAATAGGCACTATGGGGAACTAGGAAAGAATACATGCCCTCTCACCTGCCCCTGCTTCTAAAAAGGTAGGTGAGATAAAAACTATACTAGCATATGGAGGTAAAAACAAGATCTTCGATCTGTCACATGCTTGGAAGCCAGTGAAAATCTGAAGGTTTTAAAGCCATGAGAGGGGAACTGTGGAATTTGGGAATAGACTTGACAGAATCATTTTAATTGGGATGCCTTCAGACCAACATATCTGAAGTATAGGCAGCATAGTTGTCTTACATTATACTTCAGCATTAAATCCAACTACTCACAAATCCCTAATGACACTTGTCATTTTTGTAGTGTGGCCAGTTAGTTATTATCATGAAGAATGTCAGTCTACACAGGAAAAGCAATTTCTTTATTGAAGGAATCAATGATCAAAACTTTTTGGCCTATTTTATATAGGAATTTTGGTTATATTAACAAAATGGTTTGACATATAAGGCTATCAAATCATGTTCCAGAAAACTATTTCAGGAGTTGCTTTTCCTCTTTATTGAACCAAATAGTATGTACAAACTGTCTGCTTTTCTGTACTCTACTACAAATAAGATTGTTAATTTCATGAGATAGAATTCAAATACAATTTTTTTTAAATTTATTTGTTAAATTTCAGAAAACAAAGGCACATTTTAAATCGGGAAAGCATTATATTCAGTAGATACTATAGTCTGCTTTTTGGTATAATTTTTTATCATATGCATCATATAGAACACAACAGTCATCAATCTTTCCCCTAATACTTTAGCACACTTACCAAAATGTCATGCTCAAAATAGTAAGACTAATTTTAGGATACAGGAAATTAATTTGCATAAAATCTAACAGTGCAAGAAGCATACTGTGATGTACTATCAACAGAGATCTTATTGATTTACTATTTTGGTAATATATTTTTAAGATTTAAATTTTGACAGTTCTTTTTTCATATATTTCTCATGAAGCAGTGAGTTTGCCAGGAACATTGAAGTGATGAATTGTCTTACAAAGATACTTTTCCATTAAGCTGGTCATTCAGAAAAGTAAAAATTCTTATTCAGTCATCTCACAGCATTACTTTTCCTACTGTAGTTTTTTATTTAAAACAATGTATCTTCTAGTAATTTTTATTGCAATGCAGTACAGGTAGCCTTATGTGAGGACATTGAAGTTAGTCATGAGGACCTTTCACTGAAAGAAAGCAGAATATCAGGAAGCTGTCTTTGACCATAATTAGACTGAATTAAGTTTGCATTTAGTATCAAGAAAGAAAATGTCCTTTATACACTAATTCAGCGTAAATATTTCTATTAACTAATCCTCTCAAACTGTAGCAAATGTCATGCTATACAACTTCATAACATCATGAATTCCATGCTCAGGATAATACTTCTCATTTTGAAAAAGCTTTAGCCTCTGTCTCTACCATTCACTGAAGTGTCTTGCAATGTTTTCAGAGGTACTAAAAAGTGCTTGTTTGTTTTAGCTGTTGGGGTTTTGGAGAGAGAGTTGTTGGTGAGTTTTTTTGAGGAGGTCCCCATGCTCCACATGACTTGGTACAACTTTGCTTGATTTATCTAAATCCTATATCATTGTTTTTCGTGTGACTTAGATCCTGAACTTGTTTATATATATGAAAACATTTTGAAGTCATTGCACTTCTCAGTATTTGCACAACTGTTTAAACAGCATTATTTAATATATTTATATATATTATTTATATGCATAATACATGTATATTTAATATATTGTTGTTAAAAATGCATGTATTGTATTGATTCACAGTTTTTTATCTTATGGTCAGTAAAGGTAGTATTCTATGAAAAATTTAGATAATATATGATGTGAGTGACAGTATTTATATGAACCCAGTTGGTGCCAGTGCTGCAGTTCTGAGTGGCTGCTGTGTTGCAGGGAGGGGGGGGAGGGGGGTGGTCCCAAGGGGACCCCAGGCCCCTCCTTTCCTTGAACCAGGGTAAACCACTCCAGTTTTGTTTCCCAGGATGCCAAGCCTTAAAGAGACAGTACAATAGATTGCAGACGATGTAGAGAAAATATGGGATATAATACACACATGTTTTGTGTCATCCAAGTCACCTAAGACAAGGGCCAACCATGTCCTGGGATGCATCATGCACAGCATCACAGGTCAGACAAAGGAGGTGACTGTGCTGATCTACTCTGCACTGGTGTGGCCTCACCTCAAGTACTGCATGCAGTTTGGGCACCAAAATACAAGAAGGACATCAAAGTATTAGAGTGTTGAAAGGCCTCGAGGGAAAGAATTATGAGTAGCAACTAATGTCACTTGGCTTGTTCATCTTAGGGAAGAGAATGCTGAGGCCAGACCTCATCACAGACTACAGTTCCCTGAAAGAGGGCAGCAGAGAGTAAGGTGCTGATCTACTGTCTTTGATCTTTGGCGATAGGACACAAAGAAGCGGAATGAAGCTGCCTCAGAGGAAGTTCAGATTTGACATTAAGAAAAGATTCCTCCCTGAGAGGGTGGTCAGTCACTATAACAGGCTTCCCAGGGAAGAGGTTGCTCATGGTACCAAGAGTGTCAGAGCCCAGGGAGCATCTGGACAATGCTCTTAGTCATAAGATTTATTTTTAGGTAGTCCTGTGATGAGCAGGGAGCTAGACTAGAAGATCCTTATAATCCTTCCAACTTTAGATCTTCTGTGTTTTTATGAAACTTATCATAAACTAAGGACCATTCTAAACATATAGTCTTCATACACACACCTGGCTGTGGAGAGAGTTTAGTAGTTTGTGTGCAGACCAGTTAATGGTAAAAGAGACAGAGATCTGTTCTGGGAAAATTAAATTCATTATCAGAGACTTAGCCTTTTATTTAGCTTGTCTATTACAGACATTCTAGCCAAGACATTTCTACCCACACACTAAACACACGACTATAATAATTAAAGTCTTCTCAGCCAAAAGTCAGTTGTATTGTGCGGGATTCATATGCTTAAAGAGAAATGTTTCATGCAATTTGAGATGCCCTACCCTATCCTGTGTGGTCTTCCACTATCTCTTCAGAAGGATGTAGTTGCATCTGTTTCGTGTCTCATCTGTCTCATGTGGGTATCTCAGATATTATAGAGATTCTAAGAAGGAGTAGATTTAGGCAAATAACTTACAGACATATAGTAACTGAATAACTTCATAGAATCCAAAGACTCAGGTAGACTCAATTGATTGTTCACAGGTTGGAACCTAGCCCCATATGAAATGTCCTGCCTAATCAAAGCTTTTGAAAAAGACTGAATGAACGCCAGAGCGTGCCCAAGAGACCTCTTCACACAGTAGATGCATAAAGCTGGGCAACCAAATGAAGACCTAATGACTGGAAATCCAGTGACTAAATGAGTATCAAAGTGCTGAAGGTGCACGTAGATATCTAAAATTAGGAGAGAGCTGAGTCACAGTCATATTCTGAGCCAGCTGTTTGGGTTACCTATATAATCAATGGAGACATTCTGGCATCTGGCATTGCACCCCTCTTCAGGATGCACATCTTCCAGCAAGTGTTTGGAAGTGCTTCTGTTTGCTAACTGCAATGTGGAAGAAGAGATCTAGCTAGATTAGTGATCTGAGAGATTAAATCCTACTTCAAGTGCCTCAGGAAAAATCTAGGGATTAATTACCTGAACACAGGGCCCAGTTTTATTTGCCATGCCCTAGGACATATGACAGATATTGCACAAGACCTACGGTAAACCCAAATATTTCTGAATGGGCAGGTGGTAATCAAGATACCCCACGTTATCCTAAATTGTATTAGATGCCCATATTAAGGCATCTGAACTGATTTCCTACAGTCCATTTACAATCAGATGTCCTCATGGAACTAGGAAGATACAGTATAGATATAACTATATAGTCCTGACCTATTTTAACAAGTTTCAGGTCATGGCACATCAGAAGTACTTTTTCCTTTAACATTTAACTAGTTATTCTGATTGATACTCAGAGCCTGCTTGAACATCCTTGAACTTTCAGTTTATGAGTGCTTATTCTCATAATGCATTGGAATATGTATTGTCCTTAAAAAAATAGTCATTTTTTCTATCATAGTGTGGGAAGGAATTATGTATAGAGTCCAATTGGTAGTCATGATAATTACATTTTATATTCTTTACATAAACCAAAATTATTTTCATTTTTTAATCTGATTTAATGCTATTTATTAATAACAGAAAATTCTTATGTGATTAGTTATACCATTTCTCATTATCCTCTTCCTTGTTCCCTCCCTCCCTCCTTTCTTTCCTCCCTCCCTTCTTCAAAGAGCTGTCCTTAAAAGTTCTAGTGACATGACATAAGAACAGAGCTGTGACTCCTTTGCCACTTTTCCTTTTTATTTGAAATGAAAGGAAGTGGTCTTTTTTTTCCTTTTTTCCTCCTTTTCTTTTTTATTTTTTTCTTCTTTTTTTTTAAGTTAGAGAAAATAATCATCGTAGAATGTCCCTTCATCTAACATGGGGCCATGTATAATGCCACAAACAGCTAATAAAGGATGTCAAGGCAACAGGAATAAAAGCAATAGAAAAATCAATTGAGATTGCTTCTACATCTTCATACAGAACCCACAGAACAGAACATTCTTTTTAAAAATAGGTTGGTGAAGTTAACTTTCAGGTTTACTTAAAAAGCCTTAACAACTTTTTTCATAAAAGTTTTTGTGTTATTCCTTTTATAGCAGGAAAATAAGTATTATATTATATTGTCTGCACTATGTATTCATTTCACTGTACATATTCTTGTATATCTATGTTTTATCCACACATACACACATCCAAATAAACAGTGAACATATAAATGCTCCCATTATGACTGTTTTCTATACTTTACTCTGTAAACAGTTCAAAAGTAGCACTTTACTCCTTCCATGCATTATTCTCGTAATGTTTCTTTCTAAATACCATTCTGGAATGTTTTGAAATGTATAGAACCTCCAACTATCTATCTATCTATCTGTCTATCTATCTATCTATGTAGAAACACATGCGTGGTAAGTGGGAATATTGCATTACTCCTTTGTCTATCTTTGAATATATCATTCCTATTTATTTCCATACACTTCCTTCTATCTTAGTCATGAATTACTGATGTCAATTGAAGTTCCACAAGAGCAGCTGACAAAAGGATTGAACATGGAATAGATTGCCAAACCATACTCTGCTGTGATTCAGGATATGATATTGCATACATAGCAGCCCCCAAGAGGTCATTCTTAAGACAATTTGGCCTTTTTGATTATTCACTCATTTCAGGTTAATGCAGTAATAAGAAGTTTTTCAGTTTATCATTGACATCGTGATCACTCTTAATGAATTTGGAAATACAAGCCCACATTTAAATTTTGGAATGGTGATACTGCATAGCTACTGATGCCTTTAAGACTACTAGGATAATGTAGCAATTATTAACATTTCTTAAGGCTTCCGGATTGTCCAGCTGTGTTCCGTATTTTTATTTTTTCTCTCCCCTCAAAGCATCAAAACAACATCATTTGTAGTTTCTATGCTACAGAGTAGTCATTTGCTAGAACAGAAAATAGCTCATATCATTTTTAGCTAATTTTTCTGGTGACAGCGTTATAGCAGAAGAACTATGGCAAAAATTTGCATAGGTTTTTCTCTCCTAGAACAGAAAAAGAATGTTTCTTCTGAAATGAAATTTCAGAAGGGCTAACATACCAAATTTACTAATAATGACATAAACAAGTTCTCTTTCTCAGTCGTCAGGCCAAAGAACAGAACTGTGCAGCACAGTGAGACATAAACACTGTGAATAAGCTCTTTTTTGGCTGTTTTTCAAACTGAAAATTGCCTAAAAACTGGAAACATGTTCTACATTTGACTCATTCATCACACAAGAGTGAATTCTTGTAAAATTGTGCCTAATGACAAGAATACCACAGCTCACAGTCAGAAGCCTGTTACGAAGAAGTAACAGGCTTTTAAAGCCATCTCATGCACTCATTCATAACAATTCCTCACAGAATTCACTCTGGTTTTAGATATTTCTGTGGGAGGCCATATTGATAAAATAGAATATTTTTATAATTTGTGTCAAAACTACTTCAAAGTTCTTGTTTCTGCAATTAATCCCCTACATTAAATTACATAAAGATGCACATTTCGTAGGCCTGTAAGCATTTTCTGGGAGGCTCAGGATATAACTGACCTCAAACAGAGATGAACTCAAATTGATTACTTCTTGCATGCAAGAGGCACATAATTTTATATGTTCTGAATATCTTGTATCAACCAAAAGGAGCCAAAAGCCCTGTAAGTATATAATTTCTTTGTATATTAACATACAGTGGGCAGACTCACCACAGTT
This sequence comes from Origma solitaria, assembly GCA_013397895.1. Lineage (NCBI taxonomy): Eukaryota > Metazoa > Chordata > Aves > Passeriformes > Acanthizidae > Origma > Origma solitaria. The sequence goes on from VZRL01002452.1 coordinate 136,069, forward strand.
TTTCTCAAAAATGCAATTTTAGTAATCCAAAGTCCACCATTACATCTTAGTGATTTGCGTGGAATACCTATATTACCATCAAGATTCTGAGAATTTATAGTTCCCCTCTGATTTTTCTGTGTGCATCTGTGAGTGTTTTTACAGAGAACAGTTTATCCTTGACATTCAGACCTTGATTCACTAGAGATTTTGTCTGTGCTAGTTTCTGGTTTTGTAGACACCAACAGAATAAGAAAGTACATGTTTCAGTGCACAAATAATGATCTTGAGGTTTTTGCCATTGTTTTACAAGTGGATAAGGAGTAATGAAATATAAATTAACAAATTCAGATGATCACAGCCAAACAACTCTACCTCTGAGGTTCAGTGTGCACAAGTTACTCATGCAAACAAATCCTCAGTTTGTGAAGAAAGCAAGCTTTGTAAGGTACTTACTGTCAAGATAGGTCAATCAAGGCACAATTAGCTCTAATTAGCAATCCCACAGGCTATTAAAATTGTTTACCTTCTGTTGAGATAGGCACAAAAAGGTACATAATTTTTTCCCACTTGTGAAAACATCAAAGAAAAGTATTTCCGATCTGAACCATGAAACCAATTATAAATGAGGACAAGCACAGCGGTGATATCAACAGAATTTAGGAAACCATTTGTATTGTTAATTGCAGCATTTGAGCCAGTTGAGAGAGAGTATATAATATACTTTCTCTGAGGCTCAAAATAAAGAGTCCCAAATAATTTTTCAGCTTTTTAATATAAAATTTCAAAAAAGGACAGCAGAATCAAAAGACAGGATTACTTACAAGTTCTATAACTATTTCAGTTCTCATCTCAGTGTCTGAGAAAAGAGGTAGAATGATAATAATTTTTGCTCTTATTCAAGTACATAAATTAATAGCCTTGTTTTCAAAAGGAAAAGAGTCTAGAACAGATCAACATCTAGATCTTGGTCATTCTTTTTAAAAAGCTAACATATAGAAAATTCAAGCAGGAATGAAAGGGCTAGAGAAATCTGTAGTTTTCTTATCCAGTTTTTTGAAATTATATTGTCTATAGAGGGGAAAGAAAGCCTCATGAAAAGCAACAAACATGAATTTTACAAGTTAAAAGCTTATGTGACGCATTGCATTAAAATTGACTTTAGGGAGAAAAAAGTGTTAGCTTCTTTACTGAATGAGGAAGAAATGGTTGCACTGAAACCTGCTTTAAGTGAAGATTATTTCCTGCTCCAATTGACCTTTTTTTAGCTAAGAACCAACAAGGATGCTGTTTGGAACAAGGTTTTTACCCAAAAATGAGGCAGCATGCCACATACATTTGTTTCATTTTATCTGACCTGCTAAATGTGTTCAGATGCTACTGGCAGGAAAGACTTATTTAAGCAATGATTTTAAACATATCCATGAAGCCACATAAATAGTACTCTTCTGGATGCATTTAATGTACTTCAATATGTCCAGAGGAGGACAATAAAGCTGGTGAAATGGTGTGAAAGAATGTCCTCTGAGGAGGGTCTGAGAACTCTGGCTTTGTCTAGTTTGGAGAAAAGGACCCTGAAGGGTGGAAGTGGAATTGGAGGTGCTGATCTCTTCTCCTTGGAATCCAGTAATACGAAATCTAGGAATGACTCAAAGCTTCACCACAGGAGGTTCAGACCATCTATTAAAAGCATTTCTTTATCAAGAGGGTGGTCAAAGTCTACAACAGGCTTCCTAGAGGTGTTGTAGATGTTCCAAACCTGTCAGGGGCACTTGGGCAATGCCCTTAATAATATGCTCTAAATTTTGGTCACCTCTGAAGTGTTCAGGCAGTTGGACTAGATGACCATTGCAAGTTCCTTTCAATGGAAATATTCTATTCTATTCTATTCTATTCTATTCTATTCTATTCTATTCTATTCTATTCCATTGCAATCCATTCTATGTTAATATTTTTTTAAGGTAAGTTTGTAATTGCCTACTCCATATTCATGATAATAGGTTAAATTCACTAGAAAGTTTATTAGCATTTATAATTATTTTAATACAAATAAATGCAATGAAAACTGCTAGCAATCTATTATAGCTACAATAGAAAACTGTAATTTTAATGAAGTTCATTATTTGGTTTTCAATATTCATATAATGTAAAGGCATATATTTGGTTCTTCATTGCACATTGCTCTTGAAGAATAAAAACTATGAACTGTATCTCTAGCTATCATACAAAAGTTATTTTTTCAGTTTTTAAATTATTATTATTATCTGACAAATAAATATGCCTAAACAAATTCATCAATATTTAGATCATCCTGCTATGCATGTAGAAAACAGTATTGAAACCACTACACTTCATCCTTTGCATACCAATATCTTGGCTGGTTGGCACTTGCTAACAGAATTGTTAGGCTTCATCTAACATGATGCATGACTGATTATTTCTTTTTAATTAAAATAATACAATCCAAAGGATTCTAATCCCTTATACCCCTGACATAAATGAGATTACCCATACATTTGCCACACAGTGGATTAACCTGCCTGTCTAAATGTATGCTCACCAGAAAAGAGCAATCATGTTAGTGTATTTCACCCAGCCTCTCTGAAGCTGCACAGGAAAAGATTGGGCTTATAATGAGACCATAAGATTTATAGATATGAGATACAGCAGACCAAGGAGGTGGTAAAAAAAAAAAAAACCCCGAAATCCTGAACCCAGTATTTCTAAATCAAGTAGCCTGACATCTGATTACATGGAGGAAGCTGTGTGTCAGGAATTTCTGGTTATCACAGCTCAGCCAATATGGTATAAGAAAAGAAACAGCCTAGACAGAACAGTTTAGGCTTTTGAATATTAATTCCTAATCTATTAATTTTATACAGAAATTCACAGGAAGTTAATGAAACTCAAAGGCATCCACTGCTGTCATAAAAGTGCAAATCCTGCTGTTTAGACTGCTGGCTGAAGTGAAATTCAACACTGTTATTTTCATCTATGTGTACGTTTTGTGTTGGTGAAAACTACAAAGCTCGGACTAGATCTGACCCCAAATAATTTTGTTTTCAAAGTTATCATCAAAACCACTATGTTTAGCTTACTGTCCTCTGAAGTCAGATTTTAGGGGTATGAACTGTAAGAGCAATAAATTTCCCTTCTCTCAAGAAAAGATGGCTCTGGAAGGAATTTACACTATGTTTTATTTAATATGTGTTCTGGAACTCTTTGGGTAAAATACTATTGTGTTTCATATAACCAGACTGAATTGCACAGAATCTCTTCCTGTCTTGTATCAAAGCACTATATTTAAAGAAGCTGTAAAAAGCACTTGCTGGACACAATCAACATTTCTGTAACACAAGTAGGGAAGTTATCATTATTCTCTTTCTGTGATTCTGAGGGAAATAAAGAAAACATTACTATTCAGCTCTATGGCTATTGTCATGGTCAAATGATGTTCAAGCTTTACAAGTGTTGAATCCTTCCTTAATTCTGAGTTATGCAAGTTAAAATTGGTCTAAATAAAATGTGTATAATTGCCACAAATAGGAGAATAGATAGGAATATCTTTTTTTATTTTTGAGCTGGATGAAAGACTTGGTCCTTTTTGCAGAAATAAGGAGAAGAAAAGACAAAGGAAAAGGTACAGAATTCTCCTCCTATTTATTTTCAAAACTTTTTTTTTTTTTCATTTACCCCCTGTCTCCTCACTTCAGTAGAGACTGTCATGCTGAGGTTATTTCTGGTATTAATGTACTTTGCAATAGGCTCTCTTAGTATGGTCAATAAATAATTCAAACCTTGTAATCCAATTAGAAAACATTAATATATATATATTAACATTTATATATTATATAATTATAGCATAATTAGAACTATTGCCTATTCTGTGTAGTCTAATAGTGAATTTTGAATACAAAACTTCTGTTTCATACCATGGAATGAGCTGTTAGGTAACCTTGATTTATGCCTTTCAAAAAGAACTCTCAAAATATCATTTTAAATTATAATAAAAATCAATTCCATCTGAAATTAGCAGATTCAGGAGCTTCAGTTTAACTGTCTTATAATTAAGTTGAGAAACTAGTTAATCTAATGAGAAATTCTTACTCATTGTAGGAGTAAGGAAATGAGGCTTGCTGGGTGGAAAAGTCAAGAGCTGGGGAAGTTCCAAGTTTTCCATCAAAACTCAGTTTTGAGAGCAAAGGGCAGGGAGAATCCATGTAAGTGACCATAATAATAAAAAACACTTTCTGCTTAGTATTTATTTTGTCATTTTGATCGAGAATGTTAGATTTTTGTGGTTTTTTTTCTTAAAAAGAGTTTAAGTTACAGGGGATGGCTGAGGTGTTAAATCACAAAAAAGGGCAAAATATTGAAACATTGAAACACTCGTGAACTCCAGCATTACTACTGAGATTAGTTACTGCATAATTAGTCTGCAAATGAGATACTGCAGCTAGCACCACTATCTCTCTTTTTACTGTCAGTTTATGAAGATTTATCTCAAATGGTAATTGCACATACTGTATAATTCAACTACAGAGTTCACATGATAACATTTCAATACAAACGTATCCAGTCAAATTCATTAATGTTACCTTTACAGTGAATAAATTATTACTACTCAATGTTTCCAGACATTTATTTCATTTGGATTTATTTTCTTTTCTTAATTGGTTACTATGTTACACCTTTTTTTCTACTGCAGTAAAAAATAGTATTGATGAATTCTTCTAAATAGAAGATACTGTTTTTATGGAATACTACCATGATTTAGTTATGAGTTAAACTCCTGAGTTAAAAAAGTAGGCTTCCTTCCACCCATAATATTCCTTCATTCTTCAGCTGAAGAATGCTGATGCATTTATAATCCTTAATTATAGTTTTATGATAGGTAAATCCATGGATTATAGCCGCAGGTAAGAAAATCTGTTTCTCCTAGTAAAACATTTTTATCTGAACTCCTAATGGAATGCAGCTTTGAATCCCCAGAGCAGGAAAATTCTGGTGGTGTTATTGAGAAAATGCAAAAATTATGAATTTGTTTAAATAACTCATTTTTATCAGTTAATGTTACTCCAAGGAGAAGGCAAACCAAGAAATAATCTATTTGTCCTTGATTCTATAAACATTTTTGTAATTTATGTTCTTTGAACAGATTTAACAAAATATTGTGATGGATATTGAGAAGAAGAGGATAAAATTCAAAGAACAGTTATTCAATATCTGGTTTAGTTGCCTAAAATTAGACTGCAGCTAAGGAGCAGGGCGATTTGTACTGCTGCCCACCCTACCAATGATGGATTCACTCCCTGTGTTGAAGAAGGAAACAAGATCATCACTGCATCATGCTCTCGTCTTCTTTGAATGTTCAGGTATTTTCAAGTTTAAGTGACTCATCATACCCAATCATTAATGGACGAGCAGCTCCTGAGTTTGCTACCCAGATTTAGCATATATGTATATTTTGGGGCAGGCGGGAAGAGAGGAGAGAGGGTTCCAGGTTTCAGTCTGTTGTCACCTGGGGACATGGTTTAGTGGTAAACATGGCAGTGGGAAGCTAAAGGCTGGGCTCAATGATCTTAGTGTACTAAGTGAGGTTTCTTCAACATTAACAAATCTATGATTTTATCTTTCTGATCTCAAGTGTTTGTCATCATAGTATTTTTCATGCATTGAACTAGGAAGAGTAAGAACTCTTATGACAGAACATGCTTTTGGATTATGATTTGTATAGACACAAAAGATCCCATCAAATTTTCTTCTATTAATCTGCTTATCCAAAATTAGTAAAATTTCTTAAACTGTCTTCCTAATGCTGTGCATAATAAATATTTCTTCAAAATGCAGTGAGTGTTTAAGGAAATAAATTATTTATTTGAACATCAACTATGCACTAAAAAGTAGTTACAGTAATCTCCTTAGTCAAATGTTTGTCAAAAATAGGAAATAGTTCCATTTTACAAGACTGATGGAAAATTGAACTATAAAAGTCTGTCTACTGCAATATATCATTATTTTTGCATTTAAATTAATCATTAATTACTGAGTAATCTCTGGAAACAAAACATTCTTAATCGTTTTAATGAATTACATAAAATAGAATTTGCAAAAGAATATTTGTAAGTGTTCCTTTTAAATCTAAATAATCTTGCCTTAAGAAGATATTCAATTTAAAAAAGGCATGGGTTATACTATCACTAACTGTAGTATCCAATAATCAAATTTTGGCATTAAAATATCTCTATCACTATTTAATATACATTAAATATGCATTAAGACGTACCTAATTTAACTTTTTTTTACCTCTTTGCAGTTCTCACACCTCAAGATTTGTGGTCAATGACTTATTTTTCCTTAGTTGCTATCATCCAGTGTTATTTATATACTACAGGAATTTATTCTTAAGCATCAGTTTCTTTATGAAAAATTTATTTTCAGTTTGTTTCCCCCACCTTCTCCAAAATGTCAGGTTTTGCAAGTGAATGAACTTATAAGTTTTGACTTTTGCACAGAACAACAAGTCTTCAGTGTCCTTTGAATGTAGTTACTGGATGGTTTGGTAGCATAAGATAATATATCCCTTTTACTAATATGAATTCTAGATTATAAGAAAACTCCTCCTCAGAGAATTTCTTTCTAAATTACTTTCAGTTCATTCATTACATAGGATCTTTGTTCAGGAGATGTGTATGACAGCTGATTTTAAAAAACCCTCCCAATTCCTTCTTATTTAATTTCAATAACATTAGATTCAGAAAGGGGCAATAATTATTTCAGATGAACTCGAACAGATGTCAAATCTTAATTATAGACTATGGTACACACCCCTGTCTCTCAGACAAATAAGGAACATGACTATTTTGAAAACCCATTGCCAATCTATTTTTTTCCCTATTTACTGACATAGTAGATACTGTAACCACCTTTCTGAATGTTTAAGTTATAATTTATCCAGTGTTTACAATGTAAAGCATGCATGCCATCTGGATGTTTTCATGTCATCCTTGAAGCTGAATCAATATCATTTGCTTAGAACAGTTGCCTCAGCATACAGATCACTTGAAATATGAATGGTAGAAGTGTAGGAAATGACAGCTTTGCTTCATGTAGCTCAGCTGCTCCAGACTTTGAGCACATCCTGGCTGATTTTTTATTTGTTCAGATTTATTTTTATTTTTAAGTAGAAATAAAATGTTTTTTTCAATTCAATGGGAGTATTGTTACACATATATTGTTTGAAAAAAAAAGAGAAATAACGTCACATGCCCTAGCAATTTGGGGGTGGAGGAAGGAAAAACTCCTGATTATTGCAATGTAAGTTTGCCTAAGTGAGAAACTCTGAATTTAGCATTAATAGTTTACTTGTTTCCCCATTACAGTTCTTTGTAAAATGACTTAAATGCAGAGCATTCTTCTTAGATTTTCTGGTAGAATCCACAAATCAGTGCAGTATTCAAGAACTTAAGGTATTTTACCAGACCTACCACTTAGTGGCAAGTGCAATTCTTTGAAAATAATAATTTAATCCAACTTCTAACTAATAGGCCCATAAACTAATCAGCTGGTCTGCATCTGTGAATATCGTATTACTGGTTTGCCTTTGAGAAGAGTAGAGGATATTTGAGAAATCAATCATCTGGAGTACTGTATTTGTCCATTAATAACAGTATCACATTTTGATGAGGTTACAGACTTTTTGTACTAACTGAAATTGATGATAAGTGAGGCCATTCAAAGGAGATAATTCTTGAGTTTCATTTAGGGAAGTGGTACTCAGCTTTTAACAACTGAGAAGCATGCAGCTGCTTAGGCAGGTTTCTCTGTGAATTCTTTCACCATTTTAAGTTCCTATGCCAAATTGATTCCTTTGTGTTTTTGTTTCCTCTTCACCAATTAATTGATAATACTTTTCTCAGCAGATACAGCTTTTTCTGATGTTTAACACCAAAGGCACTGAGTGCACTGCAAATGATTTTTACAGAGATCGTGTGTCACTAGGAGAGTTGCAACAATCCAAGTCTTCTTTTCATTTTATCTTTTTTATTGTTATGCTTATCTAGCTCTAAAACTCTGTTATAAACACAAAACTGTTTCCTGAGTTAAGTTACCTTACATTTATGAAGCAGATAGCTGAGACTATGCCTCGAGCACTCTGTCCGGGTCTGAGCTCCTCAATACAAGAGAGACATGGACCAACCAGAAAGAGCCCAACAAAGGGCCACAAAGATTATGAAGGAAGTGAAGAAAGGCTGAAGGAGCTGAGACTCTTCAGCCTATAAAAGGAAAGGCTTGGGGAGATCTCATCAATGGACATATATAAATACTTGAAGGGAGGTTACAAAGAATATCATGGAATCATAAAATGATTTTGGTTGGACAGCATTTTAAAGGTCATCTAGTCCAACTCCCCTGCAATGAGCAGGGACATCTTCAACTAGATCAGGTTGCTCAGAGCCCCATCCAACCTGACCTTCAATGTTTCCAGGGATAGGGTATGTACTCTCTCTCTGGTCAATGTGTTCCAATGGCTCACCACCCTCACTGTAATGACTCATCACCCTCTTTCATCCCCATGTCTACTCTAAAGCTATCCTTGTTTAGTTTAAGACCATTATTCTTTGTCTTATCGCTACAGGTCTCATTAAAAGTCTGTACCACAATTTCTTATAAGTCCCCTTTTAAGCATTAAAAGGCCACAGTAAGGTCTTCCCAGAGCCTTCCCTTCTCCAGAATCCAGTTGAGAGCAACCCCAACTCAGTCTTTCTTTATAGAAGACGTTTTCCACCTCTCTGATCATTTTTGTGTTCCTCCTCTGGACCTGCTCCAATAGGTCCATGTCTTTCTTGTACTGAAGGTACCAGAGCTGGATGCAGCACTCCAGATGGGGTCTCATGAGAGAGGTATAAAGGGGAAGAATCACCTCCCTTGACATTTTGGCCATGCTTCTTTTGCTGCAGTCCACAATATGGCTTTTTGAGGTGAAAGTGTCCATTGTGGGTTCACATCAGCTTTTCATCCACAAATACCCTCAAGTCTTTCTCCACAGGACTGCTCTCAACCCCTTCATCCCCTGGACTCTATTGTTCCCAGGGCTTGCCCGAACACAAGTGCATAACCTTGCACTTTGGTGTTCTTTAGCCTCATGAGATTCATGTAGGCCAGTTTCTCAAGGTTATCCAGGACCCCTAGATGGCATTCTTTCCCTCAGGTGAGTCAATGACACAACTCAGCTTGATGTCATCTGCAATTTTGCTGAGGATGCATAGATCCCAGTGTCTATGCCGTTAATGAAGGCATAAAACCATACTGATCACAAAGAGGGAGCTAGCCTCTGATGCTTAGTGACAGGACCAGTGGTAATGGCAATAAACTGAAACAGAAGATGCTCCCCCTGAAAAACAGGAAACACTTTTTCACTGTGAGGGTGACTGAGCACAAGTGCAAGTTGCGCAGACTGGTCATGGAGTCTCTGTTTTTGGAGATATCCAAAAGCTGTATAGACATGGTCCAAGGAAACTGACTGTAAGGGGCCCTGCTCCAGGGGGTTGGACCAACATCCTTTCCAACACCAACCACTCTGCGATTGTGTGATTCTGGAACTCATGATAGTCCATTCTTTCTAATGAAATGCTGTTACTTGTTAATGTTCCTGTGTAACATTCCTACTGGCCTCTGGTCCTTTCTAAAACTCTTCCATTCATTTTCAGACCTGGCAGAAACTCAGTCTTCTAATACGATTATTTTTTGTCAAATTTATAGGTGTCCTCAAATCTTCAGGGCACAATCTTTGCCTTTTGGCAATGCCCAGTTCTTTATTCAATCTGTTTTCAGGGTAGTACTGCTTCTGCACTTCTTTCATTCTCTACTCTTTTAACAAGGAAAAGGAGCAGCATCATATTTCTTAGAACTGGTTCTTGAATTCTCCTAAAGGCTGATTGTCTTCAGGCATCATCCCCATGCAAACCTCATGTCATCTGTACAACAACGTGTAAAGACTTCTCTACAGAAGTCAAGACCTCACTGAACAGGCAGGCCTGTACTGTCAGTGGAAGTTTTCACAGAAACAGTTATGTAGGATGAACTGTATTTGGAATAATGGTCTAGAGAGGTGTTTTTCTGTGGCAGCTGGGTCATAAAACTACATAGGAAGTCTGACCACGGAGAAGAATTTAAATAAGGTCTTTGTGTATCTATTACCTTAACCACCTTCTTCCATTATGGTCCACAGATCATCAGATACTCAGGAGGGTTCTACAGAAACTGACATATGACTATATCACATAAATTCCCTCCAAGGCAGCCATTTAAACACACTCTGTTCAAAGATGTTTCTAACAAGTGTTCTGCACAGTAACAATAGTTGCTAGAGCTGTCATAGACTGCCATTGACTTTGCACTCAGACTGCATCCCTTTTTATCACATTTCCTGCTTCGCAGAAGGAATGAGCAGGAGGTCGAGAATAACACAAATGAAGACAGAACTGTAGCTATTAGCAGCCCGCTCTGTGTTAAAATTGCAGGATATGGTATTTGCAATGTACTGTCTGTTATTCCCAGCCCTGTTTTTAAGTGTGAATGTGAATATAAAGGAAGGGCTGTCAAATGGGTTAAGGTTTCTATATTAATATTGCCAGTTATATTCTATCTAGAGAGAGTTATTCAGTGTTCACACACACACTATAATATGTAAATATGTAACATATTTTTGTCTATTATATACACAGGAGACAAAACCTACAAGCTAAGACTTGTAAGCTTTGTGTAAGAATAAATTGGGTTAAAATGGTCTTCAGGTTTAAAGGGGAAGTCCCTCTATCTCTAATATTTTGCAGCCCAGTGAGTACTACTTTAATCTTACATTTATTACTTCATTAACTACTTGAAGAGAAGAGTTTAAAACTATGTATTCTGATCCCCTTTCTGTTTTAACATCAGAACAGTAAATTTGAAACTAAAATGTTCTTTCAAATAGAATTAACCACAGATAGTGCATTGCTTTAATTCTTCTACTTTCTGAAGTACAGCAGTAACACATACATCTTTCCTTCATAATCAATGGAAAGGAAAATTCTGTCACTTCACTTCCTGAGCAATCTTACAAACCACTCAGTGGAAAAGCTTTTTTTTTCCCGACTGAATAAAAATGAGGCATGGAGTTCTGAGTTCCTTCTAAAAGCCAAGGCAAGATGTAAGCAATCTCATCCTTACAGGGTAGTAGAACTGACCATAAATGTAGAATAGCTTAGAATGTACAGTGTAGTAAAGGCATGCCTACCTGCCCTCTCATAAGGTGGTCTGTAACAGTCACATCTTTTATTTAAAGCTGTTATTAACATGGCATATATTAAGTGACGCAAACTGAATTAAAGAAATTCAAATATCACAGAACAGAAGTTTCCAGTTGCTAATGCACTTTCAGCTAATATTCCCCGAATAAAGAAAATTATTAAATTAACATTATTCATATTCTTTCAAAAATATCATACAATTTCAATTCATATTACAAGCTTCATCAAAAACAAGGCTTGATTATGAAGCTAATTAAACTCTCATTAGATACATGGAGAAGCTATCTTTGACTACAGAACTATATTTTAGCAACTGCTTATATTGCTATCTAGTGTACTTGAAACATCATGTCATCTTTGCTTTATCTTGCACAGCTTTAGCACTTAAATATCTGAATTTGGTATCTTTAAATGTTATATTTGTAAAATAAAACCAAATCTTAACAATTCTGAAATCAAATTACTGCAAAATACAGTTATTTTACATTAAACTTTTATTAGGATATCTAGGTGGGGGAGGTAAAATGAATGGAAAAAAGGGGAAAGCTAATTTGATAAGACAGAGCCAAATAATTCTAAGAATTAAATACCCTTTTGGTGTTAAAGCCTACCCTCATTTCCAGAGGTAACATTCCCATTTAACTATATTTTATGCACTTTTTAATGGATAAATACACAGAAGAGAGGAGATATATGAAAATACACAGCTCAAATCTCTCAGTGACATTAACAGAGAGTAGGTCAGGTAGTTACATTAAAAAGCTGGTTCGTTGTTCTGTCCTTTCAGTTTGACTTTTTGCAAGCAAGAAATTATGTTAAAAGGTATGTGTGTAATTTTTTTAAACTAATCAACATCAGAAACTTTGATTTATGATGACTTCAACTTAGAAAAAGCATAGCTGGCAAACTAGTGAATGTACTCTTTAGACATCAATCTCTGTTGAAAATCATCAGTGGATTGCGAGTGTTTACAGTGAGTAGTGCATGTGCAAAGTTTAGCTTTGTCTGTTTAGGCTCATGATACTTTCATGACTCTGGTGTTTAAAAAGAGCACGATGTGCCTTCATTGTTTTTTTACCCACTGAGCTTTGGTGTGCCAGACAATTTTGGAGCGGCTTCCGTTTCAAGTCATAACCCCACTATAAACTAACATTACTGAATATTTAGCTGTTATTAAAGTGAAATTCTGAATTCAAGCAGGATTTCAATAAAATTTAGTGTGTTATTTGAACCACTTTACAACCCTAGGGAATCAGTGACATTTGTACAGGCACAGGAGTCATGGAGAGAGACTATAAATACCATCCAATAGCAAAGGTGAGTTTGACTGAACTTTGTAAATTAGATATTATTGCCTTTGTTAAGTTCAGTAGGTGAAGGGAAGGAAGAACAATAATATTTTTATTAAATTGTACGTACCCTGTCCCTTGCACATAGTGATGTCATTGAATTAATCTTTCTTAACAGAAGCCTGATAGGACATTATATCCCTTTTAGGAAACATGAATTCTTTCCAAACTTGAGCTCCCTAAAATAACTCTTATTCCTTGTTTGTTTGTTTGTTTGATTTCATTGGTAAGAATATAAATTGATTTAAAGTCAATTGTTTTCTTATAACTTTGATAAGTTTTAATGTCTGGGTTCTCTGTGGATCTAGATTACACCGTAACAAATGAACAAGAACACCATGAAAGAAGCATTTTACATACAACTGCAAATTCATAAAATTGACAAATAGCTGTGTTCAAACGTCTTCTCTCTTTTTTTTTATTATTAGTTTTTTAGAAGCTTCTGAAGATCCAAGAGGTCCAACACATGTGCTGTTTTTCCAGTCTCTGCTTCTTCACAGATGAATATCTGGGATTCATTAATCAATAGTAGGTTCTTTTTTCCTGTTTCTTTTAATTTGTAACCTTATAATCCAGTATCATTGCACATTTTATGCTGGATAAATTACAAAACATATCTAAATTACTAAATTATATTTGCAATAAACTAAATCACATTACAAAATTATATTTACAATCATGAAGTTATGTTTGCAAATTCACCACATCACTACACTATAATTACCATATGTACCAAACTGGATATCCATAGCCTGATTCATAATAGATAATATTATTCAAGGATTTGCACTAAAAGTTTCTTATTCTCCATCTTTTAATCTTTTCTTCTAGAAATTGCTTGAGGCAGAAGTTTTATATTGTAAATTATGTAATAAGTTGCAATATTTAAAAATGTATGTCCTATGAAATATCTATTGATTTGTTCCCTCTCTACAATCTGTTCCTCTCTTTCTTGGGCTCCAAGTCTTTGTGCTTAGCTCTAGTCTCTATAGGCACTGCAGTGATATAACATTTATTTAGGATTTTTTAATAGACTTGCACTATTGAAATTCTACAGAAATTATAATTTAAAACTCTCTGGTAAATTCTGATTAGGCAGCTGTTAATAAAACAGCTGCAATGTAGTCAAAAGATTGAGAAAAAAAGGCTAAAAAACCAAGTTGGAAACTAAGTCTTCATGCAGACTAGTTTATGTAAAAATCCTCTGGGATTTGCATAATGGAAGGAGAGGGCCTCTGAGTTCTTCCATGAGAGCAGCCCAATAGTCTGACAAATGAGGGATTTGTAAAGGGATCTTACATGGAAATTTGCTTTCCTCAAATCACGATTACAGCATTCTTCAGTGGAGAGGAATAATTTATAGATCAATGAGCAATGTCTCACGACTCTGGTAGATACTCTCACTACTGAATGTTGGAAATCTAATTTTGTGTGACTACTTCCACCAAAACTGCAAAATGGCTTCATGGAAAAAAGAATGCTCATGAACTTTCAGTAGCTGCTACAACTAAACTGAACAGTAATTTGTCTGGAACCATTTATTTAATTCTCTATTTCATTGCTAAGACAAGGTTGTTTATATTTCAACTTACAAGTCAAGCAAAAGGCATCTGTGATGTGAATAGAGAGTGGCAGGACAGCTGAAACTCCTTTGCTTCATAGTACTTCACCCATCAGTCCGCCTCCTGTTTTCTGTGAAAACTTTGAAAGAACAGGACAACAATCCACGATTTTTGGTTGGTTGGTTAGTGTTTTTTGTTTTTTAATTAGGAAAAAGTATTTTCTTTCCATTTCTTTCTTGTCCCTGACTTTTGGAGACGTGAAGCATCATTTACACAAACTGTATTTCATTTGCCTTACACAGGCATCTGCACTTCAGGAAGAGTCCTTCCCATATAGAAAGGCAAGCGTCTCCTACAAATCAGATCTTGTATATGCAAGCGCTGTGTAGCTGTCTGAGGTAACCTAGAGTCTTTAAAATATTTAATTATTTGACCTGTACTCACAAAATCAAGACATGAGTTAGCAGCTGAGTTGTTGCTCAGGGAGCAGGAGTAGTGCTGCAGCAGGAATCTGGATGTGAGGGATAATGTGAAGGCTAAAATTTCTTTTCTTCCTTCTCCCTTTCTCCTCCATCAATCTCACAAATAGTTCTTCATTCTAGAATTTCTAAACTATACACAATGCTAAGAACAGATTTATTTAATGCTAAACACATCAAAATACTATTAAGTACTACAAAGCCAGTAAGCAGAATGTTATGGATATGTCTTGGTCTCACAGATGACATTGAAATGCAGACCCTTTTCTAAAATCTGAGAGGAAGTGAAAGACGGACACAAGTGACTATGAAGCAATCAGTGTTTGGCATGAGCTAATTCTGAAAAGAGAGCATAAAGAGCTCAGATCAGGCATTAGGCCAAATCATAGGATGTAATTAAAAAAAACAGAAATTATCTGGCATCCTATCTGGCATGTGAAAATGTCTGGTAGGCTCTATTAAAACAAAAGGATTTTTGAGAATACTTATTTATAATTAGATGGAGATTTTATTTCACAGGAGGTCTATTATGTTGCCTGAAGACAGCTGAATGGCTTAATATTTATTATACATGATCATATAAAATAAAATGCATCCAGTAAAAGAAGCACAATGAGAAACAATGTAATTGTGCATTTAAAAAGCAATTAATTAATTAATTCTAACCATGTTCACAACACTTTTGTTTCACTTGCTTGGAATATTTAAGCAAAGGAACTTCTCCAGCAATACAGAGCACAAAAATGGACTGCAAATGTTGATGCTGGGTAAATAAAGACTAGTGGGAAATTTTTGTAGAACTGCATACAAACCCAGTGAATAGGATTTTGAGGTCACAATCCAGCTGTTGCCAACTGGTTAGCTGAGTTGACAAATCAGGGAACACGGTCTGCACTACCTAGTATATATGGCAGATGGCAAATTTTAATTATACTCAATAAGTTGTTCAGAAGTAATTTCAGGCTATTCCATGAATTTGATGTGTTTCTGCAGATTAAATGTCCACATGGTAAATTCTTTAACTTTTGTGAAAGACTTGATTAACAAAGCATTGGGAATTATTCTCTCAGTTCTGATTTCTGTGTCCTTTGGTGTACTTTGTCTAGGTTATATAACTATTGATGGTAATGATCAACTGCCTTTTGATTCTCTTTGCATGCTATAAATCTCCTTGAAAATTAAGAGGATATATAGGTGGTCAGGGAATGTCACATTTAGGAGATGTTTTAGTCTTTTACTGCATCATTTTATTGATTTATTTCAATAGGACCTATAAATCCTGTGGGTTACTTTCCTGTTGGAGTTGGGGGGGACAAGTGGAATTTTTACCATTCTGTTGCTAGGCAACTAATGGTCGGTACTTAGGGGCCATTTACTCTCACAAAAGAGACAAAGACTTTTTGGCTTGGGTGGACACGGGAGCAAGAGATTGGAGAATTTGATAAGGACACATTCGTTCACCGGGTTCAGAGGAGAGAGGAGTGGGAAAACGGCTGTCAGCTTTTTTGGCTGCAGGAAGAGAAGCCCGGCTCTGCCCTAGCTTTTCTCTACCTGGTGAGTGAGTTGCTCGGGGCACGGGACTCCAATCCTCTCTTCCCCTCCAGGAGGGTGCATCGCCCAGCTGCGCTGCAGTGGAATGGGACCCCCGCCTGCTGCTGCCACCCTGCGCCCTGCTTGCCACCACCCTGCCCTCTGCCTGCCCTAACTGCGGAGTTTTCCTGCCGCCTCCTCTGCTGGCCGGCCTGGGTATGCTGACCCGGCCACTCCCTCCCGGCTCTGGGCTCTCTGTTGTGCCCCATCCATCTGCGCACCACGTTTCTCCAGCCCCTCTGCCATCACGCGCGACACAGATCCAACCTCACGCCACAGCGCCATCTGCAGCTCCCCGGGAGTCATCGCACCTGCCCTGCTGGGCTGGGAGCCCAACAGCGCCCCTGCTGGCCGTGACCGTGACTGCACCAACCGGGAAAGCGCCTGGCAGCCCAGGGACATTTGCCACCAAGTTTTTGGTTTTGTTTACTGTTTTTTACCTTGTTCACTGTTTTTTTTTTTGTTACTGATTGTTTACCTCATTATAGATACTACTAAAAAAACTCTTATTGCTTTTCCCATACCTTTGCCTGAGGGCCCTTGATTCTAAAGTTATAATAATTTGGAGGGAAGGGGGTTTACATTCTCTGTTCTAAGGAAGGTTCCCACCTTCCTTAGCAGACACCTGTCTATCAAACGAAGACATTTCCTAAAATGGGAAAAAAGAGGGAGAAAACCCCATAAGTTCTTGTCATAAATAATAATTTATTTTATCCTACATTGTGACAATTTCACTACAGGATGGACTATCCAAGACAAATGGGGAAGTCTGGCTGTTTGACCTTTGCTGGAGGCTAGGTGCTCACCAAAACTGTCCTATTACTTCTCTTCTGAGCTGCACAGGGAAGAGAAAATACAATGAAAAGCTGTGGGTCAAGATAAGAACAGGGAAAGATCACTCATCAGTTACTGTAATGGGCAAAACAGACTCTATTTGGGAAAATGAATTTAATTTATTGTCAATAAAATCAGAGTAGGCTAATGAGAAGTAAACCCAAATCTGCAAACACCTTCCTCCCTGTTTCTAAAGTTTAATTTTATTACCAATTGCCTACGTCCCCCCTCAGCGGCACAGGGAAACAGAGAGTGGGGGCTGCAGTCAATTCTTCACCTGTTGCTTCTGCTGATCCTTCATGAAAATTTATATAACATAAACCAACTAACATCTTCCCCTCAGAGCCCCACATGTCATCAAAATTATTGTGAATCATGAAAACTTCTAAACACATCACATAGACCTTTGCTATTTCAGTGAGTTATAGAACACAGAATTAATGTTGGCATGAAGAAAAGCTGCCTACATTGTATTATTTTTTTCCAATTTGGATCTTACTCTTGATCAATCACGATCATAATTTTTAAATTGAATTATTTTTCAAATATAATTTCTAAGTAACATAATTGTGAAGAAAAAAGATGTAATAATGCATAACCTTGATCTTACGTGTTTTATGTTTAAACTATTGAAATTATATTGTTTTAAGCTACTGTATGTATCATTTTAGTCTTATAATTCAGAAAAAAAAAAGAAAAACCACAACACAAAGAAACAAATGCAGAGTAGTTAGATATTACTGTGAAGTTCCTGAGCTTAATTCAAGGAAAGTTAAATTTCTTCAGAAAGCACAGATGGAGATAAGAATCACTGGTTAATACATACCTTGAAAATCTTTAATTTATAAAGAATGTAATAAACATTACTGTACACATGAAAAGTATAGTGGTGATAGAGGTTAGATAGTTTAAAACACGGCTTTGAGTGGCCTAAGAACAGTCCCATATCTGTGAGATTTCAATTTATCAGGGCATACTTCAATCTACAAGGAGCATGGTGACGCTGGGTCAAAATTTCAGAACTCTATCACTATGAGAGCAGGATGGATGGTTGCCAAATAACATCAAGCATATGCACTGGAGCAGTTGGCACTGATTTTCTGTAATATAAATAATTATCTAAAATACAGAATCATAAAAGAATCTCCCAATTATTCTTTAACTAATCTGGAAAAGATATAATCATTTTTAAATTATATTTTTCCTCAGGCTCAACCTACATTTAATTCTTAATTATCAAGCAGCAGTATTGACATACTAAGATAGGACAAAAAAGTATATTTCTAGTAGAGCATTTTAGAGTACTTTATGTACAAATTGAACAATGTTAGCAGAATTTTGTTTGGACTGCACTGATTTGGTTTTTATATGGTTATACATGTTTATTTAAATGGGTTTTCATACTACAATAGAAAAGATTCTTTGAACATTCAGGCTGAAATCAGACTAGTCAACATTTTGTCTTGGCCCGGTAAAAGGCATGGCACAGAGTTCTGGTTACTGTATAAAATGTATTCATGTAGTTTCCCCGTGACCTAAATGAAAGACACAAAAACATGTGCAGAGACAAGAATCTGAGACTCTCTTGTCCTAATAGAGCACTGAACCACAGATAAATCTGACTTGCTTTTTCTCAGTTAAACGAATTCCCAGCTAAACAGTTGTTCAGCTTGATGGCTGGGGAAAGGAAATCATTCCGTCATGGTTTTACCCTGTATCAGCTGTATCTCTTGCAATGGCACTATCCAATGTACAAGGCAGCAGACTCCATCAAAAAAAGTGTCTAAGGCAGGTCCTGAAGGGAGTACTCTAGGTAGCTGGTGATAATACAGAAGGGTATAATGGTGACAGCCACTGTTTGCCATGGCAACAACGAGGGACTGTTATCTTGCTTAGCAAAGAATATTTTTTTCTATGATCCTAAAATTTTTACACTTTGCCATTAATGAAGAATTTTGACTCTACAGATGTACAAAGATCAATTAGAATTCTAAAATGTTTCAATTTCTGTCTCAGGTATTTGATTTTCTTTATTCTCAGAATTATCTCTTTTTACAGCAGCAATCTTTTTAATAGTATTCTCATGTGCACTCTTCTTAAATGGTTGCTGTTATTCTCCAAAAAAGATTATCTGAAAACATGTCATCATCGCTACACAAATGTATTTATTTATTCTTTTTTATTACATAATGCTATCACAAAAATTATTTTTATTCATGGAGATATTTAGTTTTGGACCACAATTGCTCTATCAATTTTTTTGGTTTGGTTTGGTTTTTGGTGTCAGGGGTTTTTAATTTTCTTGTTTGTTTGCTCTCAAAAACAAGTTGGATTTCACTTATGCTACAAAATACATTTTTACCACCCATAGTTGTTGTTCTTCTTCCTATTATCATCATTATTTAAAACTCATTACATCATTAACTACTTCCATGTGAAAGACATCAACAGTGAAGCAATTTTGCTCACACTATGCACTTCAAAATCTGTCCCTACTGCCAAATACTAACAAAAAATAGTCCATATTATGTTATCCTATCACTTTTACCCTTCCAGTTCTTCCCCTATCCCACTGTGGGGCAGTGGGGAAGCAGCATTAGCTGTCTATTGTCTACTACAACTTTCCAATGCTAAAGATGTTTTGGCAACTGCCTCTAGAGATTTTCTTGTGTCTATAAAGATTTGACCTCAGATAATTCATATACTTTTAATGGAATAACTATAGGGTTGAGCTAATTTTTTTGGATGACCTATTTGATTATGAACACAGTAATTTCTGTTCAAAGTATTTCTGCTATTATTACTTATCCCAGTTCTCTGATTGAAATTATATATGAATACAAATGAGAACAAATATTCCTATAGTACTATTCACACAGATATGCCTTTTAAGAGTGTCAGGGTTTTGTTTGTATTTTTTTTAAATAGTCCTTTGAAAGGGAAAAAGCTTCAGTATTGGCACTAGCATGAGTTCCATTCAGTAGATGTTAAAAATGCTATATTTGTTGTAGGAAGTTCCTTACTAACACAGCTTAAGAATAATAAAAGTGTTACCACCACACCAAATGTTTAGGAAGGTAGATCAGAATGATGTTATATAAGGATTTCAGAATTAAATGAAAGGACAGCCTAGATAGATAGTTTACAGTCTTCCTGAAATAAATAAACCATGCAATATCGTGTCAAGATAAGACACACCAAGGCAAATAACACTGGAAAATCATACACATCACATTCTATATATATTTGTTAAAATAAATCTGAGGACACGCTTAAAGATAAGTCAAAATGCTGTAAATATAGTAGGCATTTTACCGTCCTACATGAAACACTTTCAAAGCAATAGAACCAAGTAAAGTACTACGAAGGCTGTAGAATGGAATAAGAACTGTTCAGTGTTTGAGTTTTACTATTTATTTATAAAATAATTACTATTAATTTCTATTATGTTATTTTTTACAAGTTGCTAACTATGCAATTAGTTTATATTGTCTTAGTTTGAATAAGTTATTCCGTATACTGGTTCATTTTACGACCTGCAACCCCTGAAAGAATGGAATTCCATCATTGAGATGGAGATCATGTTTCTTTCTCTCACAAATCAAACTAATTTTTAAGTCAGTAGGCCAAAAGGCATAATCTTAGACATTTTAGAAGAGTCTTGCATTAGGTTGAAGGTTGGTCTTTTTCAAGTAATAGTCACTTGGAAATAAAGCTTTGGGTTTTTCTTCCTTTATAGAGGAAAATAAATTATTAAACTAGGATCCATTAGATATTAATAGATATTATCAGATATTATCAGACATTATCAGACCTGACAGATACTCTTTACAAAAGAGTAAACATATAAAGTAGTTAAATGAAGAGTAGAACCAAAAATATAAGTGATTTCCTTAAGGTTTTCATGTTCACAAGCAAAGGAAAACATTTACTTATATTGTTACAACAGTTAAAAAAAGTTTACCATTGTAAAAAAAAGAAGAAATAGCACATGCAAATTATCCCCCTTTTTTCAGAACTCATTGAAGAACAGAGAATCTGGAATAACTTGCTATCACCCTTCAAATGGATTTTATTAGAAGTGAAAATATGTGGCTAAAGCATGATGTACTAAATCTATCGTCAACAAGAAGACAAAGAGACTGAGGGAGAAGGGTCAATACCACTGCTACAACATGGAGAATTCAAAGAACCTAGAGGTGTTACGATGCAGCAGTGTCCTTGACCACAAACCTAACAATCTTCAGAAAAAGAAATAGTCAAGAAAATAAGGACTTTATTCTTTGGATAAGAATTGCCTCAGTCAAATTTATGTGTCTTCAGTATATATGTAGGCTTTGTGATATGGCGCACCTTGGTTCCATTTGTAGTTAACACAAAGAGGAATGTTTTCTCTTCATGGGAAAATAGGGTGTTAGCACCTTATCTAATGTATTTTAGGATAAAGTGAACTACATTTAAGAACTGTCTGTTACTCTCTATCACCAGTAAGTGAATTCACACACTTGGAGATAGGAGAATTGGAGAATTATCACAGGAATTTCATGAGACAAGAAAAGCAATTTTCTGTTGTCTAAACAAACCCTAAAACAAATGACATTTTTGTCAAAGTGCAGAAAGGAGAGTGCTGGAAATAAAAGCCTATTTCATTTGACTTAATTAGAGTTCTGGTAAAGGTATTTCCAGAGAAGGTTGAACTGGGTCCTACAGAAGTGGTGCATTACATACTAAGAAATATGCTTGTCCCATAGCCCCTTTGCGTATGGTACATAGAATACATTATGCATTATATGAGCATTGTATGGCAAGGTTTTGAGAGTAAGGTGGAACAAGATGCCAGAGGCTTATCCTATGTCAGATAAAGCCACTGTCAGCCAGCTCCAAGATGGACCTGTTGCTGTCCAAAGCCAAGCCAGTCAGCAGCGATGGTAGCACCTCCATGATAACATGGTTATGAAGGGAAAAAAAACCTGCTGTGCAACAGCAGCCAGAGAGAGGAGTGGGAATATATGAGACAAGCAACGCTGCAGACACCAAACTCAACAAAGAAGGAGGAGGAGGAGGAGATGCTGGAGAAGGGATTCCCCAGCAGCCCATGGTGAAGACTCTGTAGAAGCAGAAGTCCCTCTGCAATGCATGGAGTTGCCATGGAACCTGCTGCCTCTGAAGGACCCCTTGCTGAAGGAGGTGGATGCCTGAAGGAGGTGGACGCCTGATGGAGGCTGTGATCCCATGGAAAGCCCATACTGGACCAGGGTCCCAGTGGGACCTGTGACCCTGTGGGGACCACACTGGAGCAGTTTGGTCCTGAAGAACTGCACCTTAGAAAGGAGCCACGTTGGAGTTATTCCTGAAGAACTGTAGCTTATGGGAAGGACACATGTTGGAGACATTTGTGAAGGACTGTTTCCCATGAGTGGGACCACACAATGCAGCAAGGGAAGACATTGAGGAAGGAGCAGCAGACACAACACAGGATGAATCAACTGCAGTCCTCTGTTCCCCATCCCCTCGAGCTGCAGCTGGGGAGGAGGTAGAGAATTTGAAGTTGAATGCAATAAGAAGGAAAAGGTGGAGGGAAGATATTTTAAGGTTTGGTTTTCTTCCTCATTACCCCACTTTGATTTGATTGGTAGACAATTAAACTAATTTTCCCCAAGTGAATCTCTTTTGCCCATGTTGGTAAGTGATGGGAGAAGTCTCCCTGTCCCTCGTTCGACTCATGAGTTTTTGTTATATTTTTTCTTCCCTTATCCTGAGGAGGAGGAGGATTGATAAAGCAGTTCTGGTTGTCACCCGGTGTCCAGCCAAATTTAGCCTACCCCACCTATATAAAATTCTCAATCATTCAAAACTAGAACAAGCTGATTTTCAAAGGAACTCAAAAGACATTTTTTATCAATGACTCCAGGCTAATTGAAAGTCAAGTCAGCATAAATTATTTCATAGATATAAATAAACTCTCAGTTACTCCCTTGATAATTGTGTCAAGAGCAACATTTACAAAAAGACTGATAAGATCTGATACTTAGAAGCTGGCCCTGTTTTGGAGTGGGGAGTTGGAAGAGATGACCTCCAAAGGTCCCTTTTGACTTAACCTAGTTTGTGAGCCTATGCTGCTATGATTTGAAAATCATCACTAACTCAATCAAGTCTTTCCAAATGCCATGTGAAAACTAAAATTGGAATGAGAAAAATAGTCTGTGATAAAATATTTCCAAAAAGAACTTTGATTAAAAAAAAAAATCTTAACCTCTAAAATCTGGATAAATTTTACAATGGAAAAATCCCATTTACTGATTTTAGTCTTTAGTCACATCACAACAGATGACCTGAAAATTAGACCAGTAGGTGGATAAGTAAATGTCTTCATAAATGCTTTTCAAAATCATAACCAATAAACTTGTAAAAATTAATAAATAGCATTTTGATTAAACGGTAAATAGTAGTCCTTGTATTATTACAAAGGAAAAGGTGCAAATCAGTCTTAAGATGTATCTTCAGAAAGAGAAAGGGGTACAAAAGTGACCTTGTGACTGGTTAAAAAAAAGGTTAGTCGAAATAACACACAATATTATATGTAGCCCTGAAAAGACAAGACTTTGTCAATACATAAAGACACTCAAACACTAGGTGAGTGAAAATGGTCTGAATTTTGCATTATTTTTTCTTTCTCAAAATTATTTAAATAGCATTTGACAGAACAACCTCCTACTGACATAAAAAATTGAAGACATTATATATGTATGTTAAGTATATCCAGTGGAGATAATCAGGCATTTTACACTTAAAAACAATTTATAATCCTTTGTTTGGCTGTTTGCCAGAGTTCCTGGTTTTTGCTTTGATATAGCTTTGCAATCAAATTATAGATGCATACTATAGGCACATGTATGTTGCCCAGAGAGGTTGTGGAATCTCTGCGCTTGGACATATTCAAAAGCCATCTGAACGTGGTCTTGGACCATCTGTTCTAGGTAGCCCTGCCTGAGCAGAGGAGGTGGACAAGATGACCTCTTGAGCCTCCTGCCAACCTCAGCCACGCTGTGATTTTGTGATATGTTAGTGATCAAATGTGTGTGAACATATACAGATATTAATATATTCACTTGTTAAGATACAGTGTATAAATTACTGGAAGTCACCACCAATTTCTAAAGGAATATCTTGAAATAAAGACAAAACTTCCTGAGTATATGTTTTGATTAATATTTTCTAATTTCAGTCCTTGATTATGGTGCTCTGAACATATTTATTACGCCTTCACTTAGGTAAATCTTATGCAAATTTTGGTGAAACTCTTTATGACTACCTGTTCTCAAAAGATGATAATTTAAAACTTTGTTTTACAGCTGATTTTGAACAATGTAGCTCATTTTTATTCTCTTTCCCTGACGTTTAATTTTCTTAGAAGAGTTTAAGTCATGAAGGTCCAGACTGCTTTCTGACAATTAGTTCTGTGGAATTGTGACTAAGGAAAGTAACAATTGTCATACAGTATCAACCCTGGAGAGTACACCTAGTCTAGCTTCATGTCCTTGACAGTAATTATAATCAGCTCTTTTACAAAAATAGTGCAAGAAGTTAAACTTCAATGTTAAAAAAATGAATGTATTGTAATGAGTCTGGCTGGGATGGAGTTAATTTTTTTCACAGCAGCCCACATGGTGCCATTTTAGATTAGTGATCTAAACGGTGTTGATAACACATCTGTGTTTTAACTACTGCTGAAAAGTGCCTGCACAGCACTAAAACCTTCTCTGTTTCTTACTCTCCATGCCCCTGCAGATATTTGGCTAGGGGTGGGCGGGAGGATGGTGTGGGACACAGCTGTGACAGCTGTCTCAAATGTACTAAAGGGATACTCAGTACCCTATAACACCATGCTTGGCAATAAAAAGTAGAACGGGAGGGAAGGTATGAAGCAGGGATCTTTTTTTGAAGGCAGGTATTGGTTGAAAATTGGTTAGACAACAGTCTGGCAGTAGGAAGTGGTGAGCGATTGCCTCTGCATTATTTGTTTTGCTTTGTTCTGTTTTTCTTCACATACTAAATTGTCTTTGTTTTGGCCCATGAGTTTTTATCACTTTTTGTCATTCTAATTCTCTTCCTCATCCCACTGATCATACCCATTTCAAAAAGTCTTGGCTGTTTTAACAGTTCAGCTCCAAATTTTTGCTTTATGCATATAAAATTTAACGCTTGAATCTTGCTAAAAATATTGCCCAAGAATTAAAAAATTATAACAAGTTCCCTGTACTAATCAGACATTAATAAAAAATGTTTCCACCCTCAAGTTTTCTGCTATTAACCATAACTGAGTGACAGGTTATTATTGTGCTAGAAAACAAAGCACAAAGGTGGGTTTCACAGACAAACAGCAACAACATTTCAAGATTTATGTGTTTTTCCTGAGCATTTCACTTTTATTGCATAAACAGTGGCCAAAGTGGAATATAGAATCCAAACAATGAAAAATATCTGCTGTTTCATAACCCCCTTGGAAGACCAGTCTTTTGACAACTTACAAGTCCTGAGATAAAGGTGACTCCATTAGAGTACTTTTCTACCCAAAATGGGCATGTCAAATTTCATGAGATAAAGAGCTCCCAATGGCTTAGGAATAGAATGCCTCAAGGCTGCTTAGAAACCTGTGGCAACATGATGGCAATGTAATAATAATGTGCTATTTGGTTTAAAGATTGTCTTGGGCCCCACAGGGTAGAACTACGAACACATCTGTCAACATGGATTTTCTCTCCATCTTTCAGGGATGTGAAGAAAATATATGTACTAAGATATCTTTCAAAATAAAATTTAAAAAATCTTTTTCAATTCTCTTTGCATGCTGATTTTCACAGCCTTTGTCAACACTGTTTTTTGAATATTTCTTTAAACAATATGGAGGTTATTTCACCCATTTATCTATATCTAGCAATGCTTAGAGAGATTTGATAATGTTGAATAATTAAAATATGGTGATTTGGATTTGGCTTCAAAAAATATAGAACAGGAAAAACCATAGTTAAAGTATAAAACTAACCAAAAATACTATGTAAAATGAACAAGTAATGGCAACACAAAGGGAAAGTAATTTTCACTGAGTGGCATCCTGATGCATAGTTAAATATAGCAAGGCACTACTCAAAATATGGCAACATATTCAAATCCAAAAGATACTCTTCCCAAGGAAATCTTGTGCATCATAAGTCACAGACTTACAGAGACATCTGAAATCACTGGCCTGTTGCATCTGCTTATTATCGTAGAAGAAAAAGGAACTTTAAAAAAATGCTTCTTTAAGAAGATCAAAACTATGGACAGCATGCATTTACAGGTCATTTCCTTTTCCATGAATATAGATGTTTTTTCTTTTTATTTTTTTTCCTGGAAATTAGAAGAGAAATTCGGGAGATTTTAAAGATAAAATCAATTTATTCAGAGAAACTGGATATCTAGAAATGCTCCCACTGAACAACAGCCAGTTTCTGTGCTGCACACAGAGCAGCAGCTTGACAGGCTGATACACCCAGCCCTGATTGCAAGGGGATTTGCACTGCAGCTCCATATGAGTCTTTCACATTTCTACGCTACATGGTCAGACTCCATGAGGTAATAAAGTTAGAAGTGATACAGAACACCCAAGTAAGGTGGATCAGGGTCAGGAATAGCACAAAAAAGAGAAGCCATGGTTCTTAAAATGCCATCCCTCTCTTTCCTCCCTTTCTTCTTTTTAACAGTGATTCCCTGGATGAACTGGCAAATGCTTCCAGCTATTTCCAAGTAATACAAAGTTTTAAAAAAAAAAACTGTTGGGGCAAGAGTTGGCTGGGTTTGTAAGCCCCCTTTGCATTGACATCTATAATTTTCAGATGTAAAATGAAAGCCTGAGAACAATGAGATTTACTCATAAGTGAAAAAAAAGAAAAAGAAAAAAAACCCAAACTTTAGCAAAAAAAGAATGTTGAAGTTGTTTTAGATGTAAAACACATGCCATAAAAACTATCCTGATTTTAATTCTTGAGCCATATCAAATCTATGATTGAATCTGGCTTCATTGTAGGTTTTTTCCCAGTGTATTTATATTTGAAATATTCTTTAAGATGACATTCTGCAATATAATTCAAAAATTTTAGTGTTTACCCATACTGCTTTATATTATTCTAATGTGCACTATGTGCTTCATGGAAGAAATAAGAAAATATGGTTTCTGTTCACAATTGCTTTTCATTTCCTTTTTATAATTATGCAAACTTTTTAAGGAGATGAAGAGAGAAGGGGATTAGAAAAGGAATTCAGAAAATGTTGCATAACTCAAAAGCAACAACCATTTCATCTCTGGTTACTGTATTTCTGAGAAATGCGCTTACACTTTATACTGCTTTATATCACAATATGTTTGTTTCTCTGAATATTCAATATGAACTGAAAATGAGGAACACTTAAGGGTGTCTGCAGGAGAAATGGAGTTGTAGATACCATCCTTATTGAAGTAGAAAGAGGAGGATATACTTCTGACTGTAGCAAAATTGGGAGGATAAATTCCCATAACTCCTATTTGGTTTAAATATTGCTGCTGCTTCCTCATAAAGGCTACAAATACAGTTGTATATGTTTCAGAAAAACAAAAAACACCCCGGAGTTTAATGCATTCTGTTCATTTCAGAAGCTTAAAAACAAAACCCCTGGAGATAATAAGCATATAATTTCAAAAGTTCATATCTTATAATTTCCTAACTTTGGAAAAATAATTCAGTACGTCATGGAATACAAAACAATAAAAGAGAAACAAAAACCCAGAAATGGAATATACAGGCATTGGGCATTGACACTTTCTCTGATAAAGCTTCAGAAATCACAGTACTACTGAAAGACTCTGGTTGCCACAGAAGTTGTCAGTATTCTGGAAAAACTGCAGCTGTACTTTGAGTCTCACAGACAGCTAACTTCTGACAGCTGTGAATGGCTCTTTGTAAATGTAGACTTCTCTCTTTGACTCAAAGCTGAGCTTCTGGAAAAGCTCCAAAATAGTCACTCTTGTGTGGCCGAAAAATGCTCCAATTGCATGCTAGGAGACGGCATGGCAGACTTGGCACATCCAAACCTGCATAAAATCTGCTGATTTCACTTTCCCCATATCAGGATTGCAAGTTGTCTGTTTTGCACTTCCTGTATACTTAAAACTAGGAAACATCAGTAGGCAGAAGGAGTACCATAGAAATGCAGGGTCAAAACATGTGGCAACAGACTGCTATTGAGTTAATGTAAACGGTAACCTAGGTTTCAAGGACTCAAGCACCCCACCGGAAAAATAACTCAAAATGTTTAAAGGTGTTAGAAATAAAAATAAAATTTTTAACAGCATGATCACCATAGATGAAACAGGATTTGTTCCCACAATATCTTTTCAATCAGTGTTAACTCAGTTTCTGTTAAAATTTGTGAGATTTCAACAGTATTCTCGATAAGGCATGTAACTTTAAAAAACTGTCCTTTACCATGAATGTTACTTTTTTAACCCCACAACTTTTCAGCATTGAAATGATCATATTCTTGATTTATTTTTCACTGTCATGGGAATGACACACTTCAAGCATGTGCAAAAATCTCGTCTAGAAGGGCATATCCTTCTTGTCTGTTCTGAGGTCAAATTAGTAGTGGGGAGTGTAGAGAAATTACCCTTCTATTCATGTACCCTGCTTGCAGGCAAGGAGCAAATTCAGCCTCTGTGTCTTGGGAACAGTTAGCTCTTTTCCTCTGTAGTTGAGTGGCATCTTGAAGAAGGCAGATGAGTGAGGAAGGATGCATTTCTACTGCGTAGCAAGGCAGACACTTCTCCCCCCACCCACCCCCCCCCCCCAGGCATTTTTTTTCGTACCATATCGGGGAG